>JAOTQR010000007.1:20959336-20974447 GCA_025774065.1 Solanum ossicruentum
TTTTTTTTTTTTCTTAAAAAAGAAACAACTTTAGTTTCAAAAAATTTATGAGGCAAAATTTATGTCGTTTATCGAACATAACTTGTGAACATAAATTAATTTTGTTATAATTCACAAGTTAAACTTTTTTATTCAAGTTTTAAAGGAAAGGTATTTTAAAACGTATATTTTTTTCATATCGTAAAAATACTTACTAGAATAAAAATAAGTCAGAAATCATAAGTTAGAATTTCTAATTTATGACTTTTGATTTATAATTTATAAGTCATAAGCTAAAAGTCAATTCAAACGAACTCTTATTACTTTAATATTTGTAAAATGCTTTTTCAATATGATAAACTTCTAAAGTATTGTTTTTCAAAAGTAAAATATATTTTAAAGTAAGCAAATTCTAAAATAAATTGCCAATATGTCATTATTGTAATATCAAATATAAATTTTTTTATCGTGTGTATATATGAATAATTCGACGTGTTCTAATGAAAAACAAACAGGTGCATAATTTGCATCAAAGAAAATTGTACACATATACTTATACTAAATATATATTATGATTTTTTAGTAAAAAAAATTTGGATTAACAAAAATTATAGAAATACACAATTTATGTTTACATAATTTCATATAATCTCAACTCTTTTAAAAATTTACGAAAATCTCTTAAATGATACAAAAACTGTAACAGTTATTGATACAAATTACAATCCCTATTTCTCCATGTATCATAGTTAAAATTCTTTAATACTTCTATTTTTTTACATGTATCACTTGTTTCTTTTTTGTATCAAAAAAAGAGATTTTTGGTAATTTTGAAAAAAATTGAAATTAGCCCCCAAAAGTATAGGATTTGTGTAAAATAGAGTTTGGATTAGGAATATATATCGATCAATTTTGTGTATTATCGATTTGATCTAGTGATGTTCAATTTATATACATACTAAATAAATAACTAAATCAATAAGATATACATTATCAATTTTCAGTTATAGAATTTTAGTCTTTAATGGCTCAATTTTTTATCATAATATTATCTTATTGAATTATCAATTTAATCATTAACTAAAATTAAAAATCGAATTAATAGCCTAATAAAAAGATTACTTAATAATTAAATTTAGAAGCATTGGCTAAATAACATGATATTAATAAATTAATAATATTTATTTCGATTTAATTTATCGATATTGTAGTTGATGCTCGAATCTCGAGTAGTGTTGTTAAATTAAAGAATTTACAAGACAAATATTTAAAGTGAAATATAATATTGATTTTACTTGATCGAATATTATTTATAGGACAAGAACTAGTGGAGAATATAATGTCATGACCCTCGTTCTTTACAAAAATAATATATTTCTTGGTTACAAAAAAATAGTACAAATTATCAACAAAGATTGTTTGAAATTTTTTTAGTAAGAGGGTTTCGAGTTTGAGTTTCGAAAAATGGAGAAATTTGATAAAAGTAGGTCTTGTCTCGTAAGATTTTAAATTTAGTCAAACTCTAGTATACTTTATTCGTTCACTTTTATTTGTTACTATTAGTCAAACTATATGAATTTTGATTAACATTTAAAAACGTATTTTTTATCATATTAATATGAGAAAAATTGCAACTTATAATATTTTTTGTATAATTTTCAATTATGTAAATTTTAGATTTTAAATATTAAATTTAATTACTTTAATTTAACTTTAAAATTTAGTCAAATTAACCTCAAAAAGAAAAACAGTGATAAATAAAAAATAGAAAAAGTAAATACTAAATATTTATGATAACTATTATAAGAACAAACAACAACATACCGTGTGAATTCACAAATGGGGGTTTGGGGTGGAGAAGATAAAATGTACATAAACCTTATAACTATAGATAGAAAAATTATTTCTAAAATACCTGTGTCTCAAAAATATTATCACAAATATAAAAAATACTAGATATCACTTAGTGGAAATAACTCTTATAAGGAAATTAATAAAAATATAAATTTAATCATCAAAATAATAAATTCAAATTATTCATTACATTAAAGAGTTAGAAAAAATTTGTTGTGATAACGGAGAAGGATCAAATATACTCGAATCGAATTGAGTTATACGGCGATTGATGAGAGGTGACAGATATTCCGAAATATTCAATGTAATACCATTTTTACCCTTTGCAAAAGCTCTAAATAAAACCTCTCCCACTTTCCTGTTTTCTTCAAACTCTTAGACCCTACTCAGTACTCAGTAGCCACCCTTAAAAGCTAAAAGAAAATGGTATCGGAAACAATGGAGTCGATAATCCTCCAGCTCCACGACATCGCCGCCGTCAAATTCGGCGAATTCAAGCTCAAATCCGGCATCTTTTCTCCAATCTACATTGACCTCCGGTTAATCGTTTCTTACCCTTCGATCCTCCGTCAGATTTCACAAACTCTCGTATCCTCACTACCGGAGTCCACCAAATACGACGTCGTTTGTGGAGTGCCATACACGGCGCTGCCTATAGCGACGTGTATATCTACTGCTCATGATTTGCCGATGGTAATGAGGAGGAAAGAGGTTAAGGATTATGGAACTGCGAAGGCTATTGAAGGTGCTTTTAAACCGGGTCAATCTTGTCTTATTGTTGAGGATTTGGTTACTAGTGGTGCTTCGGTACTTGAGACTGCTGCGCCTCTTCGTGCTGTTGGGTTAAAGGTTACTGATGCCGTCGTCTTGATTGATAGGTAAAGTTTATTTTCTTTTTCAGCTCAGTTTGTGCTCCCTGCCTATCTGTCTAGTTGATTAGTTTTATGGTGGTTGAAAAACTTCCTTCCACGCAAAAAAAAGAAGATAAATTAGGTACTTTTTAACAAAAGAGTTTTGCAAAAGATAACAACAACAACAACAACATACCCAGTAATATCCCACAAGTGTGGGGTCTGTGGAGGGTAGATCGTACGCAGACCTTACCTCTACCTCGTAGAGGTAGAGAGGCTGATTCCTAAGACCTCAGCACAAAACTGTTTTGCAAAAGATACATTTATTGAAAAGTTTTTTCGACCTTAGATGGTAATATTTGGGTGAAAGCAGCTCCAATGGTGTTTTTTTGGGCATCTAACAGTCATTTACTCTCACACCTTGTTTGGATGGTTGTTACCCATCGTATTGTATTGTACTGCTAGTTCGAATATGATGTTTTGATTGTAACTTTGAGAAATTCAATTAGCACAAATTTGTGATATACTGGCGAATTTTGATCTATATTTTTCCCTGAGGGTGGTTTATTTGGTGATTCTCTTTGGACAGAGAACAAGGAGGAAGGGAAAATTTGGCTGAGAATGGAATCACATTGCATTCAATGGTGAAACTGACTGAGATGGTGAGGGTACTAAAGGAAAAGGGTAGGGTTTCAGAGGAAACAGAAAAAATGGTTAAGAAATTCTTGGAGGACAATCGTAAGGTTTCGGTTCCTGTGCCAGTGAAGGAAACAAAGGTCAGGGCAAGATTACCATATGACGAGAGGGCAAAGATTGCAAAAAACCCTACAGGGAAGAAGTTGTTTGAGATTATGGTGCAGAAAAAGACTAATTTGTGTCTGGCTGCTGATGTGGCCACAGCTGCTGAACTGCTAGATATTGCTGACAAGGTGATGAATAGTACCTTTTGTTCTTTTATCCATGATCATTCATGAAGAAGGAATAGGAAACAATATATGCAGGCATTAGTCAGAATTTATGTGTAAAATAGTTTTTGCAAACAAGGAATGGTGTTGTTGAGATATAATAATCACTGCTGCTCTGCTGTTCTTTCTTGTTATATTTGAATTTGTGTTACAGGAGCTAAAGAGACTTTATTACCTTGTCTATGGGTGTCGATAAACTGAAAAAAAAATTCACATATTTGAGGTTTACAGATAATAAAGTTAACAACTAGTAGCTGCATTAAGCATATGAATTGTGATAATCTCCTTTGTTTTGGTGTGACCGGGGAAAGCATGCGACTTTCCTACTTTCCTACTTTCCTATTGAATCGTTGTCCAATAATTTCTCTTGGTGCCTTTCATGTATAATAATTTGACAAGTTTATTGCTAATCTACCTGTGCAGGTTGGACCTGAAATCTGCATGTTGAAAACACATGTTGATATATTACCTGATTTTACTCCTGACTTTGGTCCGAAGCTTAGATCGGTAAGTTAATAGTGCTCATTGATGTGCTCTGGTGGATGATGATGTAGTTCGTACTTCACTTTTCTCTAGTGCAGTAATTTTGGATCATGTTTACCTTATTTCTGGATTTCTTTGTTCCGTCAACACGTGCCTGAGCTATTTAATAATGAGCTAGCTGGGAAGGAATTACAAGTTTAATCTTAAAGAGTTCAACCATTGCATCCAAGAAGTACCTTAATTTTAGGTATTTACATGAAAACTGACTTGGTTTCCTAGGCTGATAGATAGTGACTAAGCCAAGATCTTTAGTTTATGGGTTCTGGACCACAATTATTTTTGCTTACTGGGTTCTAAGTAGATTATTTGTGCATATTATATGCATTTTTCATCACAAATATAGGGTTTGAGCCAAAACCTCTGGGTTCTGCCTAGTGTGTAGCTAACTGTGGCTCTGCCACAGCTGATAGCTAGAGCAATGGACCAAATAAAAGGATACTGTACTGTGGCTCCGCCACAGCTGATAGCTAGAGCAGCAGACCAAATAAAAGGATACTATGTAATGGGAGTATTTTTTGACTTAAATAATTATGTATGCCAACATTAGGTTGAGTTGACGCTTGTTGTGAGTTGAATAAAAAATTAATCTTGAACAGGGCTGAAAAATCATGCTTGTGTTTGCCAATATATAGGGATTTTAAAGTTTATGCGAGCCATACTATTGCTTCTTTTCTTCTGTAGATTGCAGACAAACACAACTTCTTAGTATTCGAAGATCGTAAATTTGCTGACATTGGAAATACAGTGACAATGCAAGCTGAAGGGTGAGGGAATGCCAGCTTTCTCTATCTTTCTCATTGTTTTGTTGCTCAAGCTTTTCTAATTTGATCCGTTCGTCTGCAGAGGTATCTTTCGCATTTTAGATTGGGCTGATATAATTAATGCACACATTATTTCTGGTCCCGGAATTGTTGATGGTCTAAAACTGAAGGTTTGTTTTGTTTTTACATTTATTGATACCTAAGCTATTGAGCTACAGAAAATTCTATTAAGATCTGATTTGGTTCTCCTGAATTTAGGGCTTGCCACGTGGTAGGGGCCTGCTGCTTCTTGCTGAAATGAGTTCTGCGGGTAACCTAGCCACGGGAGATTACACAGCAGCAGCAGTAAAAATTGCCGAGGATCACTCGGATTTTGTCATTGGGTTCATCTCTGTGAATCCTGCCTCTTGGCCTAATGGACCTGGAAACCCATCTCTCATCCATGCTACACCTGGTGTTCAGTTGGTAAAAGGAGGAGATGCTCTAGGCCAACAATATAACACTCCAAATTCAGTAAGTCCCAGTTTCTATCTCGTCTTATTTGTGATTTCTTACATTTCAGTCTCCGCGTGAATGAGCCAGCAGAGTGATATGCTCATCAAAAAATTGTTCTAGTTTTAACGTGATTCTAGTTTTAACGCGATATAGAATTGTCTTAGCTGCTCACTGTGAGACATTGTTGTTTCAGGTAATTGCTGATAGAGGCAGTGATATTATTATTGTTGGCCGTGGAATTATAAAGGCTGCTAACCCTGCAGAAGCAGCTCGTGAATACCGGCTTCAAGGTTGGGATGCATATTTGGTTAACTGCAAGTAAGAGTCATGTGCAGGCGGCTTGCGATCCACGACTGCATTCCAGCTTTGCTTTCCTTTCAAATCTCGCGTTTTTGCCCTTTCACTGTCCAGTTGGGACAAAAAATTGAGTGTTGGCATTAAGTAATAGAAGTATGTCAGAACTATATGTGCTCCCAAAGAATAATTCTAGATACACTTTCTGCTAACTCTGATGATTTGAATAACTTGGTGTACTGTAACAGTTTTGTCTGTGTGATGATAGCAGCTTCTCAAGTTTGTCAAGTTCCATGAACTGTTTTCTTGTTGCTAAATTGATGTTGAAGTATTGCGTAGACAGTTTTGCGGGTAGGTTTCTTTTATTGTACCTAAGTAAAATATATTATTCTAGAAGTATTTGTAATTTTACATAATCCAAAATAAATAATACGCGAAATGGAGTGAAGATGAGGTGATGTGAAATGTTACTTATAAATTTTATTTTTCTTAGTCCTATTAGTTAGTCAATTTTGTCATTTTAAAATTTTTTTACATTTAACCAATTCAACTTGAGAAAATCAGAAAATATTTTCCTCTATATCGGACACATTGATCAATGATGTATCGTTTAAATAATCTCTTAACGTTTTTTTATTTTTTCTAGCGGAGGTTGAAAAATTCTTTTTTGTCTATGAGTGTCGTCTGCCCAATATATTTATGAGAACAAACTAACTTAAGAAGATTGTTTTTATTCTAATGTCTAAATTTCAATGGATAAAGTTATTTGATATATTCGAAGAAATGTGGTAGATGAGTGAAATAAGATTAACGTGAATTGAAAATTTAATATTTTCTTTATTTATTTATATGTCACTCTCTTTTTAAGGGTTAAATTTATATATATGTTAATTAATATTTTAAATTTAAAATATTAACTTAATCTACTTCATTGCCACTTTAAAAAAAATTAAAGAAACAATACTCCTATTTCTGGAAAATAAATTCATTTTCCTCATAATAAAAGAAACCGGTTAGCTCATTGGATCCTTACCGGTCCAGTTAACAATCGTTGCCGGTACTCGATTCCGCCACCCTCTCACTGACGCCGGACCACCGCTTTTTCTCCGCTATCGACTCCACCTCCGCCTTCTTCCGAAGGTTGTGAATGTTGCGGCTACTATCGATCGAGAACAGAACTCGCCGCAGTGTTTTAGGGTTTGCTAGCGCCAGCTTCAAATCAAAACGACTTTTACTGTAAGTAATCAAAACCTTCAATTCAATTGGAAAATAGAAAATTTCTCGTTTCTGTATCGCAATTGTTTATCATCTGATAACTCTTGAATATTTTTTTAAAAAAATTTCGGTTTGAAGTTGATAGTGTGATAGAGAACGATGAAGAAGTCGGGCTATGGTTTACAGCTAAGAGTTCCACCATCGCAGCAGAAGAAACAGCCTGCGAGGCCTCCGCTTCCTAAAGCACTTGGTTTTGGTGATGGTGATGATGATGATGTTGAGAAAGAAATTTCTCGCCATGCCTCTAAGAATAAGGCTCTCAAAGATGTAAGCTTTAGCTCTATCTCACAATTTTCATATTTGTTTTATAAATTCTTCTCAACTTTTTTTAGAATAACTATTGTGCTAACAGGCAACTTTGTCCACTAATAGCTTGTTTGGATGGTTGTTACATGTTGTATCGTATCATATTGTATTGTGTTGTGTTGTTAGTTTAAATACAGTGCTTGCTTTGATTTTCACTTAAATTTTATTGTATTGTATTGGTAAATTCATCTGCATATAATGATGGAAAGTCCCGTTTTGTGTAACAAAGTACCTTTTTATAGTGGATTTACCCTGTATCCTACTTTTAATGTAGATTCATACTTCAAACTGTTGACATGTGAGACACAATCTATGCAAATGTTGTATTTCTTTAAAAGCAATACAATACAATATGATACATTCATGAATAACATGTAACACCATCCAACCAAAGAGTAAGGCGTGGACATATATCTCTGCTAAAAATTGAATTGAAATCTTATGGTTCCCAACCCACTTCATTGACCACTAGGCTGCTATACATTGTTTTGAACCTTTTTATACTGATTTTGTTTATTCCGAAAAAAGGAAGTGGATGTGTGACTCGAGAAGGGAAAGTGACTGACTAGGTTACTCCATTATGTAATTTGTTATTTTTGATTTTTTGGCAGATTGAAGAACAGCATAAGAAGGCTTTAGAAGAGGACCCTTCAGTATTTGATTATGATGGAGTATATGATGATATGAAAGTGAAGGCTGTCCAACCTCGAGCTCAGGATCGCGAAGAGAGGAAGGTATTGTTTTAAGTTGCAACTTTCCCCACGTATTTTTTGATATCTAGAATTGATGAAACAAACAAATGAAAAGTACTATTGTTTGGAGAAGATACTCATGATTGTTTATGCTATTAATTATTAAAACCATGTGAAATTATATGCTGTGCTGAGTAGGCTAACAAACCTTTTAGCCGGGAATCAGTTGGTCAAAGTAATTTGTATAGTTACTTCTGCTGTGGTAGACTATAAGTGAAATTGGATTTTGAGATATTACTTATTCACCTTAATACAATTTGAAGCCTTCTAGATATATCCTGATTTAGCTTTAGAACCTAAGATTGACATTTTTATAAAGGCTTTGCCAGTAAGATGCTAGGATAAGGAGCATTTCCGAGTGAAATGAATTATGGAAAGATTCTGCAAAGTGTTAATTTTGAGCGTACCTCATTCTCTTATTTGTTATTCCTAATTCGAGGACCAAGTAATCTATTCTTTTAACTGTTTTACATACTGAGATAAAGTTTCTTTTACATTTGAGAAACTACAATTATGGAGGATCTTTTTCTCCTGAAGAAATCATGCTTAGAAAAAAAAAAAGGAGATCACTCTCATTCTTTAGTGATTATACTATCTGTTCAATCTAATCTGCTTTTGTTTGGTTACATTATCTTCTCCCTGAAGTTCTCTTGAAATATGCACACTAGTTTTTCCTGTGAAACTGGAGCTATGTATTATTCTGACTTCCCTTATTTACTTCTTCCTTTTCAATTATATCTAGAACATGTAATAACTCCTTGTGCACGGGATGATAGCATTAATATCTGCACTTTTCACTTGAAGGAAATGAAAATCACTGCCACGATTTTTACACCTTTTTAAACTGTTATGCTTTCTTCCAGCCAAAATATATCCAGATGCTAATTGATAAGGCAAAACAACGAGAACGGGAGCATGAGATCATTTATGAGAGGAAAATAGCGAAAGAGAGGAGCAAAGATGATCATCTTTTTGCAGACAAAGACAAGTTCGTCACTGCTGCTTATAAGAGGAAACTTCAAGAGCAGGCTAAGTGGTTGGAGGAAGAGCGTCTTCGTGAGCTACGAGAGGAGAAAGATGATGTAAGTGAAATCTTCTCATTTTCTTGTGATTGCCAGTTGGTACCAACTGCATGATCTCTTTTGTTCTTTGCTTGCTTATCTACATACTTTAGATATTTATGTAGAAGTCATGAATGACCTTCCATTTATTTTAATGGTCAAAACTCAAAATTAAATTTTAGACCTAGCTGCTCGTTTTATTTCATAACCGTTTGATGACGGAGCATGTTCTAGCAAGATCTTAAGTTATTTTCTGCTTAAAAGACATTGATGGTTGTCAAGCTCATTTAAAAAGTGAGAGCCTCATGTACTGAAATCTCACAGTGACTTCCTTGGAAAGAATATTGAAACTTTTATAAAGGAAACATTATAGAATGAAGAAAATTACTTTGTCAATATTAAGGATCCGTTTTGGAGTGTGTCAGTCTTTAGAGAAGTACTTTCTCGGTAATTCTTAAAAAAATTACATTCCCAAATTTTAGATAATTGCTTCACAAAGTGTTCGGGGTAGAAGTTTAACCGCATTTTTCAAGTTAAATTGGCAAATTTAACCTCAAGATTTCACTAACATCTGATTGTTCCTAGTGTGGCTGTGTTTGTATTTTAAACTAGCACATGAATTGCAGGTCCAAAAATAGTTCCATAAGTTCCAATTTTGTCAGACTAAATGCATTAGTAAAATTTATCGAATACTGGAGGAGAAGTCCTTCATACCTCAAGCATTTATTGTCAAATACGGACAGCTTCAACTGGTATAATTATCCCTGAACAGAAGTAGCGAGCCATGTAAAAAGGGAAAAATAGAACTGCTAATAATGCATATTTATGGGGATAAGCTTTCATCTTACCTTCCTCGTTGATTTAATTTAACGCAGAACCTTCACAATAGATAATTATTGTTAGCAGAAACACTGTGACAGTTGGCGCGGTTAATCAGTATGGAAAATAGAAAGAAGCTATGGTTGTCCATTGCATGCACTAGTTCTTCTATTTGATCCAAAACTGACCCGTATATCAGCACATAATCCTTATATATTCTGATAATGTTAAATATATTGACAGGTTACTAAGAAGACGGACATCAGTGATTTTTACTTTAGTCTTCAGAAAAATGTTGCTTTTGGAGGAGAGGCCAAGTCCAAGTCCAAGAAGGCTGTGAATCTTCATGAACAGGAGACAATTCAGACAGAAGAAAAGCCTTCATCATCAGCGGATGTACATTCACACACGTCTAGGGAGATAAAGAGGCAAGATCATGAACCTTCTGTTTCTCCTCCTCGTAAGGAAAGGACTGATGAGGCGTCGGATATGAAGCCTCATTCAGATGGTTTGTCTGAAAAGATGGCTGAAAAACCAGCTTCTGATAATGAACCAACTACTACCACTGAACCTGCGGCAAGTGATAAACCAAAAGTTGATCATCATAAAAGAAGTCTAGACGCTGTTGCTGCAGCTAAGGAGCGGTTCTTGGCAAGGAAGAGGACCAAGGAACAAGAAAAATTAAGTTCATACTCCTGAGCTGCTGTTGTTTTTTCGTTGAATCTGATATCTCATCTTTCTATGATTAAGATTTACTCCTGTTATATATGCGCGCACACATTGTTGTAACAGTCTTTTCCCTGATTTTCGACATTTGAATGTGCATTTTCTTACTTTTTATTGAACAGGACTCTGATCAAAGTTGCACAGCTTCCTTGTTTCCATTTGTAAGGATCAAAGTGGAGATAATAGGGACCTGATACTTTGTAAAAGACACCCATGTGCCACTCTCCATGATTGTTCTTGTATATTCTTTGTTCTGTCACGGGCTTCTGTATCAACGCCTTTTTTCTTCTTAAAAGAAGAAATTCACTTTTTGGTCTCGTCCTTGAAAAAGAGTTACTGTCATGGATTACACTTTGAAAGATTACACTCATGGCCATAGAATTTATTGCTTTCCGACAAAGACGACTTTATGATTTTTAACTTACTTCATGATCATTAAGTTTTTTTTCATCAATCTTGGATGGAGCCAAAGATTCAATATTTTTTGGCTGTGGGGTATGATGGAATAAAACAAATTGACTCTTTAAACTGTCTGCGCTTCTTTCAATTGTGAAGTAGCAGTTAGTCAATGCAACTTTTGACACTCATCATGGTCATCTGAAAACAGTCGCGCTATGTTTTTAAACATAGGGGTTAGGCTGCGTACATCCGCCCCCCTTACCCCGCGGCAGGTGTCTTTGAGGCATTTGGGTATCTTGGCTGTGCTATTCCTTTTGTATGTAGCATGACATGGTGATGTAATCTTCTTGAAACTTTACATAATATACTCCAAAAAAAGAGTACTATCAAACAAATGCTTGTGTAATTGTTTAGTGTCCAAAACAAAAATGTGTTGCAGGTTTGCAGCAAACTTTCTTGGAATTTATCAAACCCCACCTTTCCCTTATTTACACCAGCGGTGCAAAATATTAATTGCTGTGCAAGTTCGTTGATTGTTGAATCACATGCCACACTGCCATTTGTTGTACCTATGTACCAACAGTGGTACCAAAAAACCTACTGGTCTGCTGTAATTAGAGCCGGTCAATCTTTATTTTTTCCTATCAGATGTCTCGATGTTCGTTTTGGGGTCCATTAATTTGATTTCACATCGTATAATTCGATTAAAAGATGATTCAGAACTAACTATAGTTCTTTAGGTGTGGTATTTGAAACCTCTATGCCTAGACACGGATTTATCTCAAGTCACGAACCAATCTTGGATCCGCTTATGCTATCTGGAACCATCTTTGATGGCAAAGATATGCCATTTTCTTTTTGAATTGTTTTAACCTAGTGTCTCTTTGGAGTCCGACTAATCTAGAGTGGTGATAAAAAGTCTAATCTAGAGTGGCGACAAAAAGTCCCCTTTTTCATAAGGGGCTCCCTACTCAAGACAATTTCATTCTTAAAGTTTGAATCCGAACCCTCTGATTAAAATCAAAGAGGTCCAGCACGACAAAAAACAATGACAATATCAACATATCCAGTAAAATTTTATAAATGAGATTTGAGGAGTAAAATGTATACAAATCTTATCACTATCTCATAGAGATAACGAGACTGTTTTCAACAAATCTTTGTCTATGTCTAGCGCAACCCTTCAACATGCTATTATGAATACTAGTATTTGGTTTGGCAAGTGTCATTTATCTCCAAAGGCACAGTTCCCAAGAACCATGGCTTCTTCTTCCCCCTCATCTTTCCTCCTTTTTCTCTCTATCATTCCTCTCCTCTTTCCCTTCATTTCTTCATCAAACTCCTCCACAACAATCCCTCTTACATTTCTCAACACCAACACAAATCAAGATTTTTACCAAAAGCTCACTCACTTGGCTTCTTTCTCTTTATCTAGAGCTCATCATATCAAGAATCCTCAAGATTCTTCAATTTCCACCACCCCTTTATATCCCCATAGCTATGGAGGCTACTCAATTACACTTCCATTTGGTGCACCTCCTCAAAAGATCCCATTCATCATGGACACTGGCAGTAGTTTTGTTTGGTTCCCATGTACTAAAAACTACCAATGTTCCAAATGTCCTGTTTCTTCACATAAAACTCCAAACTTTATTCCAAGATTCTCATCTTCTGCTAGAATTCTTGGATGTTTGAATCCAAAATGCAGTTGGATTCACCCAAAAATCACTCCAAAATCTCTTTGCCATGATTGCAAATATCTTAATAGAACAAGCTGTAAACATGTTTGTCCACCTTATTTGATCCTTTATGGTTCAGGTTCCACAGGTGGCATTGGCCTAGTTGAAACACTGGACTTACCAAACAAGAAAATACACAATTTTCTTGTTGGTTGTTCTCTCTTCTCCTCCCAACAGCCCGCGGGCATCGCCGGGTTTGGGAGGGGTATTTCATCATTGCCTAACCAATTAAAGGCCAAGAAAATATCTTATTGTCTTGTAACTCATAGGTTTGATGATACTCACAAAAGTAGCATGCTTGTCTTGGACACTATTTATGAAAAGTCTCAAAATTTAAGGTACACCCCATTGGTGAAAAATCCAAAAGTTGTTGGAAGAAATGCATTGTCAGGGTACTATTATGTTGGACTGACAAAAATCACAGTTGGTGGGCATAAAGTGGACATACCATCTCAATATTTGACACCAAATTCCAAAGGGAATGGTGGGACAATAGTGGATTCAGGCACAACTTTTACTTTCTTGAATCATGGTGTTTTTGAGCCTTTAATGAATGCATTTGTGAAACAAGTAAAGGGGTTTTCAAGAATTGAGAAAATTGAAAGATTGACAAATTTAAGGCCATGTTTCAATGTGTCAAGGCACAAAAGAGTGTCATTGCCAGAGTTGAAGTTTCATTTCAAAGGGGGTGTAGAGATGCCATTGCCATTGGAAAACTACTTCTCCATTGTTGGTGAAAGTGATGTGATTTGCTTGACAATGGTGACTGATTCTGGACTTGAATCGTCTATCGGTCCATCGATAATTCTTGGGAATTTTCAAATGCAGAACTTCTTTGTTGAGTTTGATCTCAAAAATGACATGTTTGGGTTTAGGCATCAAGTTTGCAAATGATGAGAAGGAAGTCCCATGAAAGCTATGTTGTTCCTTTTAAGTTTGTATTAATTTTGTACATTCAATAATATATTAATATACTTTCTATAATTCTCGGATGGAGCCAAAGATTGACTACTTTTTGGCTTTGGGGTATGATAGAATAAAGCAAAATGACTCTTTAAATTGTCTGCGCTTCCAACTAGTCAATGCAACTTTCGACGCTCATCATGGGTCATCCGAAAACAGTTGCGTTATATTTTTAAACATAGGGATTAGGTTGTATACATCCGATCCCCCCTTACCTCGCAATGGGCGGGAGCCTTTGAGACATTGGGGTAATGTTGATGTAATAACATATTAATATAGTTCAAAAATGGTTTGAATATCACACTAAGGAATCACTAAGAGTATTGTAGGTTAGTTAATTAAAGGTTAATTGTGATTAAGAACTCAAATAAATACATAAAACTAAAGAACCAAAAATAAAATTTTGATCTACATAAATAGCATTTTTTTGATAAATATATATTAAGAACTTTTTAATAGTGTCTATTTAGCTAATATTGGCCATTGCATGGGGAATAGTGAAAATAGAAATCAAGCTTAAAAAAAAAAGAAATAATGAGAATGAAATTGTATGTATGTTAATTATGAATACATTAAATTGTGAATATTTATTTGATATTTCATTTTTTGAAAAGTTTTACAGCAACTTCCTAAGACTTGCAATCAAGTGAGTTTACTTGCACAACAACTTCATATATAGTAATACATGACATTCATGCAATGTGACACTTGGCAACAATGAGAAGTGACACATGACGAGTAAAATAAAAATAAGTGACGTCAGTTTTGACTTAGAGAGTAATATCATCTTATCGATTAGTCGTAAGGACAGTCACAAGACCGTAAAGACGTGTCACGACTCGCTATAGTGTCTATTTTTTCTTTGGAAGGGAGGGGGGTGAGGGGGGAGGGTTGACATACTTTATTATGTCATCTTATTGATTAGTCATAAGGGCATGTGTTCCGACTTGGCGTATCATTTAATTTTTGAGTTAGCATATTTTTGTGACTGTGTAAAAACATAAAATCCCTCTTTTTTTAATTTTTTCGACAATATTTTTATATTTTCATTATTATTACATGACAATACTATTATGGAGGGATATTATAATTTCATATACAGATATACTATTATTTCACTTATTGAAGAGTGGCTTAATTTTAAATAATTATGGAAAAGTGGCCGAGTTTGAAACAGTATCTAAGCCATTAGCAGTTTCATTTCATTGCTTTACTCGCTTTCAAGTCGAATTGCTTGTTCCAAATCTATTATTATAAGAGTAAAGAAATTATAAAGTGTCATAAAAGTCTCATTCTGCACTTAAAAGTGTTAAGCATATCAATGTGTCA
>JAOTQR010000007.1:21018646-21034337 GCA_025774065.1 Solanum ossicruentum
TATAACGTAAAGATCATGTAAAATTATGTAGTATAGTTATCATATTTTTTATTTCTAAAGTAAAAATTGACGTCTATCTGGAACCTACATACATGTTAACATAAAAGATCTTGGACACAAAATCTAAAATTATATAAATATCTGAATTCAAATTAATCAGATTTCTCAAACGATATCAAACATCGAGTGATAAATAAGAAATATTACACAAAGAAAATATGTTAGTGTGTAATGGCACTTAATTTCATGTTAGGTACATATATATAATTTTTGTAAAACAGCAACAACATTATCCCAATGCCTCAAAAGCTCCCGTCCATTCCGCGACAAGGGGGAGTCGTGTACGCAGTCTGACCTCTATGTTTAAAAACATAGCATGATTTTTTCCGAATATAATTCATTTAAAACATAGTTTGTATATATAGTAATCTCAATGTTTACATTATGCTAATTAATTCCACTTTTATAAATTGAAGTCTCAAGTGATATGGAGACAATTTTAGTCAAACAAATCAAGCTTCCATTTTTGACTTAAAAGGTTTGATTTTTAAATGTCCTATTTTTTTATTTTTTTAAAATTTTGTTTGTTGTATGAACTATTCAAGATGTAAAAGACACCATATATTATGTTTGGTGCACTTTATCTTAAAAATTACAACTACCATTGAATGAAAGTCAACCTAAAACATACCTATAATTTTGTTGAAGAAAAGAACCAAATAGTTCAAAATCTATCTCGAGCAATCGATATCATACGCTCTATTAAAATAAATTTTGTAAAAAAATAATTATACTCGATCTTGATTGATCTTTCATCCCTAACCACAATTCATCATCGTATTTTGTCTCATACATAAGTTCGATTCTCCATGATCTGTTAGAACTCTGTTTCACTTGTTCATGACTAGATCGATTGATTTTGAGTCAAATAGGAAAAACCAAAAGATTCCACCTCTGAAAACTACTTATGCCTGATGACTTAAGTTATTATTATCATTTTCTTGTTGATCCATCATGTAAAAGGTATATTGTTCAAGTAAGTGCGTTGAAATAACAACTAGATATTTCAAATATTATTTAAAATATTTTTTTAATATGTAATAAAAGATATTGGTAATAAAAAGATCAACTGAAAATCGTGAAAATTGTTCAAAATTAGGCAAATCATAAATAAATTGGAAATTGGCTGTTGGAAGAGAGTTGTTTAGACTAAATTTGTAAACTAAAAAAGAAAAATTCATTGAACTTATTTAATTTATTTTCAAACTCAATTAATTCAAATTCGTGGTAAAAATCTTATTCTAAAAGTACAATGCTCTCTACTAAATACAATGATATTTCCACGGGTATACACTTGGCCATTATAGGGTTCGACTAATCAAGAATCATATTGAAAAATTTTAATTTAAAGGACCAAATGCTCCATATCAATGACGACTCCATTTTCACAAATCTACTTTAGTGACTAACTACTTCGGAATCATGTCAAAAAACTCTACATTAGACAATAAAACTCTCCCTGTCAAAGCCAATTTCAATCCATTTTAAAGGCACGTATTTTGAAGCTCAACTATCCAGACTCATGCTGAAAAATCTCACGATAACATTAAAATTGAATTTTGAGATAAATTTTGTCAATAATAAGTTGTCTAATGATCACTTTGAAAAGAAAAAGTTAATACAATTAGAAGTTTAAATCAAAATGACCAATAAAAAAGGACAGTCTTTTTTTATATATAATTTTGAATAATTAAGTATTTTTGCATGAAAAACGTGGAGAATTGAACTGATTTACGGATATAAAATAACTCAACTTAATAAATAATATTTATCTAATTACAACCAAATAAAAGGGGCTTTTCTTTTTAAAAAAAAAAAGGAAAATGATCAAAATTGACCCTAAACTATGTGAAATAATTCACTTATACCCTTCGTTACATTTTGGAATAAAAAATACTCCTACCACTACATTTGTGGTCCAAAACATAGATGACAAAGGTAGTTTTGATCTCAAAAATAGTCGAAGGTTCTAAACTATTTCGAATAATTCGAAAATAATTTTGATCCTTTTATTGCCACATGAACGTCTACATGGACTGCCATGTGGAAAGGATGACGATGTAAGGGCATTTGTGGTCCCTTGAAGTAACGACACAAATATTTTTGATCCCAAAATATAACGAAGGGTATAAATAATCTATTTCGCATAATTTAAAGGTAATTTTGACCCTTTTCCCCAAAAAAGGAACATGGCCCTACTATATTATCTTAATTTTCCAAAATAATAAGCATGATTATCCTATGTGAAATAAATAATATTCTATTCATGGTAGATTTGTATAGTGCACTTTTTTTTTTCTTCTTTTACTGGTCCCATTATTTTATACTTTTAGTGTTTGAACATGGAAAAATGCTTTGATCAGTATGATATTTCAACAGTGAATTTTGAAAGTATAAATTCCAATTATATGGCAAAGAACACATGTTTGAAAAGAAAAAAACATTTCCGTCCTCGTTACATCTAGAATTCATAATTTTAAACTTTTTTAGTCTGTTTTTATCATATACTCTCTTCATTTCAATTACTCAATTTTTTTTTTAAAAAAAAGTAAGACAACAACCATTCAATCGAAAGAATTTTCAAAAAGAGCAAACAATTAAAATATAATAAGGCAAAAATAATTATAATTTGCTAAAAAATTAAGTGAGAGAAGGCAGAGAGTGGAGGCAAATTGTACATGTGAATTTGTCAAATTGTATGTGTATATTTATCAAATAATTATATATGTATAATTAATATAGATATGTATTTGTATATCTCACAAGTGAGATTGAGAGAGAGAAGAGAGAGGCAAGCGAGAGAGGGTAGAGATAAATTGTATATGCATATCTATCAAATAATTGTATATATGTAGCTAATATACATATATATTTGTATATCTGACAAGAGATTGCGGAGAAAGAGAGGAAAGAGGCCAGAGAGAGGAAGAGAGGAGAAATAAAATAGCAATAAAATCTTAACTATGACTATAAATTGTAATTTTTTCAAAATATAATAATATAATGTAAATACATACCATATATTTGCATAGTTGCGTAATTTACCCTTCAAACAAAGCTGTATTAATATATCAACTAACACGAATTACAGTATTACCTGAAATGATCAAAAAGCCCTTGGACAGCAAGCTGGCAGAACGACAATGAGCTGCTTCTACGCGGCTTATATAGAGAGAGAACTAAAAATGCCTTATCCTATGGTATTATCCTAGGTAAAATGATACATGCAAACATCATATCAGAAGATCATCACATGCTACTTAATAATATTAATATGACATTTGAGAACCTTTTAATGGATTATTCCTAAAAAAATCTTGTGTTGTTCACCATGAACATGTAGCTAACACTCTGTTGCCTTTCTTACCCGCATCACCGCCATGACTGCAACCACTGGTTGCAGGGTAACCTTCCATCGGGTAGCCTTGCTGAGGTACGGATCCCATTGCTCTCCTACGCTGTCAAATTTCTCAGAGAAACAAAGATATCAGTCTCCAAATTTTCGCAACAATTATTCTTATGCAAATTTTTTTCTGCAATCAAGAATCTGACTATAGGGTAGAGAACAATTGGCAAAGTAGGTGTATAGTCAAATGGAAGTGGTAATAAGAGGTTCGTCATCTTAACAACAGGATAATGGCAGGTGTTGCAGAACAAAGCGCAAAGCTTCAATGTTATGTTCATGTATCAGCTACACAAGTCACCTTTACCTAATTACTAAACAACAACAATGACATACCAGTGGAATCTCACAAGTGGGGTCTAGGGAGGGTAAAATGTACGCGGACCTTACCACTACCTCATAGAGATAGAGAGGCTGTTTTCGGAAAATCCTCGTCTAAAAGAATCGAGCCCCATGAGCAAAAGGTACCTTTACCTAATTAGTGAAAGTTAGAATTTACACCTTACCATAAGTAATACTCCTATGACAATCATGTACTAAGCAATAACATAATCATTAAGATTGTGCTAGGAATCAAACTGAATGCATCATCTTTAGAGAAGCTAAATGAAGTTTGTCCCTTTCGTCTGTTGGCATGTACATATCTTCTGTTGTCAGTTTTGATATTGTCACCTTCTGTTGAGGGTCTTTCAGAAATAACCTCTCTATCTTTATGAGGTAGTGGTAAGGTCTGCGTACATTTTACCCTCCCCAGACTCCATTAGGTATGTTGTTGTATATTCCAGGAAAAACAAAGGACAAGTATAATCTACTCAAAAAGCATTGAAAGTGATAGATGCACCAACAATTGTGACAATCTGGTATGGCCTAGTAAATTTTGAGGAATTACATTAAGCTTATAGATGATGACCTTCTCAACTTACTTCAAACACTTCAAGCCTTATTTCAGTGTAGACATGAGAAATTACTTGAAGATTTATCGGACAGATTCGTGAGATTTCTGGGCATTTATGACACCACCAAAGGAACTTTGTAATAATTCTATCTCGGAAGGAGAAAAAGAGATTTGAGTATTCTATCTAGCATTGTCAAGTTCATCTATTTCAGCAAGAAGATGACGAAGGATATCAAAAGATTAGTCTTTTCCTTAAGCAACTGAATAAGGAGAGTGAGGTATCAGTTATTCGAGATACAAGTAGAATAGAATAGCTGTGGTCAAAGCATTTAGAGAAGCCAACACACTATACAATTTGATTTCACAATAGAACTTGCGATCCTCTTGCCTAGCAGGCAAATTTTCCGCTATACCTAACATAATGCATCAAAGGATCCAAGTCCAAGTCATCTAATGGTCACTTATTTCAAGATTGATAGCTACTAGGACAATATCTATAGATAAAATCTACTGGGAAAAACTCAGGTGTAATGAAGATTTCAATTTTCTCATGTCAACTTATTTGTCATGTTTCATCGTTATGCTCATTTTATGAAAAGAGGAAAACAAAGATAACAGGAGTCACTAAATTATAAAAGAATAATGCGAAAAAG
Organism: Solanum ossicruentum; assembly: GCA_025774065.1. Classification (NCBI taxonomy): domain Eukaryota; kingdom Viridiplantae; phylum Streptophyta; class Magnoliopsida; order Solanales; family Solanaceae; genus Solanum; species Solanum ossicruentum. Next base: position 21,023,658 of record JAOTQR010000007.1, read on the forward strand.
AAGGAAAAAGGACCTATGCTTGCAGCACTAAAATTACCAGCAATTCAAATCAGATTCGGCAAAAAATCTGATAGCGAAACCATAATCATATAACGAAGGAAAAAAAGGAAAAAATTTGGCCTAAACTTGAAAGAGCAAGCAAATTTGAACAATAACTTAAGAAGTAGAGTAAAAAATTTGTTTAATCTTTTCCAGTTTACCAAAGAAGTACTTAATGTTCATATATAAGCTCTATCGCATTTATAAGCTCTCTAATTAATCAGTCAAAATCTGAGAATGAATCAGGATACAATAAACTGTTACTATCTTCACTTTTCTTCTCTATCCAAGAATGAACTATATTGCGAAGCAATTGTATTTGGTGAGTTACCTTACCAAGGACGATAAGCTGATGTTTACGGAATAGAAACATTCACGAAGTTGTATATTTGTAAGATTGTCACCTCCATCACGCTCAATTCTTCATCTTGTTATTTGGTCATGTAAAATAGTACAATGATGCGAAGCATATGAAGAAGTCTGTAAGAAGAAGACCCACAGCATCGAAGACAAACTTTGGAGCAAATAAACCCCATACCATCAAGTGTCGCCTTTGAACCGTAACACATACAATTGTAAGTGTCGTAGATATAGCCATAATAAGTCCATACATCAAATAGACCTGACATAACTGGAGAAAAAACAGTGGTTTCCTTTTCTCAGCCTGGACTTCTGGATGTCGTTGGCAAGCAACAATAAGTGGAAGTCCCATTACTGGAAGAATGTGGGAGAAACCAACTGTATCTATGGCAAGCAGGGCAGCTTGACGAACAAAGTTGAATTCGTCAAACCCAACAAATGCAGCAGCATAGCGGAGGCCATCAAAAGCACACCAGTGTCCTGTGCAGAAAAAAAGACACACAGCTAAAAGGCTCCATTTTGTCACCGGAGAAGAATATGAAGTTGAACTTTCATAACAGTCATTCTTTGCTCCTTCCAACGTCATCAACCTAATTATACACCACCCTTGAATTACTGCTGCTAGAGCAACTAGAGGACCTTGTTTCCCTGACAAAATGATTATTGTTGAACTCCATGCTGATAACATTGCACTTGCTTTAACAATTGTAGCTTCCTCCCAACCTGAAGTCTTCTCTTTACTGCAAAGTTGAGAAATTGCTAATAAAAACAATTGCAGAAGACCAATCACATAGATGATTCGAGGAATCCAATATGCTTTTACATTCACAATCACCGTGCTCGGGCTGAATAAGTTACTATCTAAAGCCCAAGCCAGAGCTATAAGAAAAGAAGAAAATATTGTTCCAACGACAACATACTTGAATATCCCCTGACAGGAACTGTGCCTGAGGCTCTTGTAATAAAGTACATAAACTAAAATGATGAGAGCTAAAAAAGGCAAGGTATCAGCAACATAAATCCATAAGTTGGTGCCATTGTCAACGTTTACAGTCCATGAAGCAAATGACTTCAAAAATAAGGAATTGACAGCCTGCTTAGATTGTCCAAGTTCAATACCAAATCTCAGAAGAGGAACCACCAGAACAAAAAGAAGTCCTTCAAGAAGCCTCTTATTTTTTACAATTGCATGACGTAATTGAAGCATTCCAGCCGTCGCCAATAGAAAACTTGCTGTTTTACCTTCCTCCAAAATGAAACTATTTGAAAGAAAACTGAATGCACGAATCAGCACAGCAGCATAAGCAAAAATAGCCTCAAAAGAAACTACAAAATTTCCACCACGAGGAAGATAACAACTGCATAATTTGTCCAATTTCTTGATGGTGAAAATGTGAACAAGAAGAGACAGCACCAAGATGCCGAAACCAGTGCCCATCATCTGTAGATTGAACTCCGTCCATTTGGAACGAGCAAGTGCACTAATACTTGACAAGAAATTAGAATAAGCTTCAACTTGCTTCTTCAGTTGAGGTAACAATGTTGAACAACTTTCACTTTTACAATTCAATACAGCTTCCTTGGTATGTAACCAAATATCATGAGCCTGAGCATAGAGGTTCGATACATGAGACATATCTTTGTCCGAAAACCCTATCACTGATGAAGCTGAATATACATCAATGTATCTTTTCACCTGCCATGTATTCATGCAGAGGACATTGACGTAGTTCTGCATCCACCTTTCTGATCTTGAGAGATCTATTCCATTTTCAGGGGTAAATATGTCCAAGTTCCAAGTACCAGCAGCCAATGCATACAGTTCAGGATTAACACGCCCAATGCTTCCAAAAGGATAGGGAATGCCAAGCAGAGCAGATACTGTTGCGGCAAAGTCAAGCTGCTCAATGGAGCTAGTGCATATCTTCCTTTTCTCCATGTCAAGTCGACAAGATGAGGTATCATCTTCGGACAAGGAAGACGGATTCTTTTGCATACTCATAGCAAATAGTGATGTTTCAACCTCTTCTGGAGCACCTCCACCATGATCACCATTGATGGTTTGCCCATGATCACCCATCACAAGAAGCAGAGTATTTTCATGTAACCCACCAGGTCCGCTTTGGCTTTGCAGGACATCAACAACTTTCTCCAAAATCCCATTGTATTGTTCCAACTTTTCTATCATTTCAGCAGAATCAACACCAAATATATGTCCGGCATGATCCACACCAAGAAAATGTACTATAAGTACATCCCAATCTTCTTTATACAAGTATGGAAACAAGTGCTCAATGCAACCATTATCTACCGTGTCAAGGTCTTTAACATTAAATGAAGGGAATGGATGAGAAATATTAAAATGTTGAGGAAACAATTGAACCCATGTGTCATCCCCCATCATCACAACTCGCTTGCCATTCTTAGCCATCTGATATATCAAATTATCTTCAACGATAGCTGGTGCACCAAAGCTATTACCCACATCAATAAAAGTTGGAAGCCCACCAGTTGTTAATCCTTTTAGACGTTGCAAACTGGTTGTTGGAGGATCAGCAATAGCTTTAAAGATCTTAGCAAATGTACCTGGCTGAGATGCCAACTTGTGCAACACCTGCAATCTGTCCATCCATGGTTTTTTCTCTTCAAAAAAGGTGCTCGGAGCAACAAAATCATACCTGAGAGCATCAAGAACAATGATAACAATTCGATCAACAGCAGGTTTCGTCCAGCACCCTTTGGAATGGTTAACCATTTGATCGTTTTGAGGAGGAGATAAGCAAGGAGATTGTTGAATATCAGAACAGTGACTATACTGTGAAAGTTCAGTTCGAGTTAGGAGGAATCCCCTGGTGAAGACGAGAATAGCCAATCCATGAAGTATCAGTATCCCAAGGAACACCGCAAAAGCCCATCTCCGCTTACCCAAATTCTCACTTTTCCATGAAACCTCACCACTCTTCGACATTGTAAATAGAGGGACAGTGCTCGATCCTTAGCAGTAATTTGTATCTGCATCAAGCATGACGTTGATGAATCTTTAAGAACTCCAACACTTGTTACCTAATTAATACAGGAGAAGGTAAAAAGGATGTGTAGAACTGATTCAAATATGTTAATCACCACTTACTTCACTGCATAGATGCAGAGACAGAGCTAGGATTTTGAGCTCATGTACTAGGTTCTTGATAAGTTATTCATATATATTAACCACCTGTTTGGCTATAGAAAGTTGAAACTTGAAAATTTGAGTTTCTGAATCTGTGATATTTTAAACTTGAAGTTGTGTTTTGGACATGCATTTTATCCTGACTAATATAGTCTTATGAGTGGAAGTGAAATTTCTCCCAGATTGAAAATTTTGAAGATAGAATTTCAAAATCTAATCAAATTTCATGGACAAATAGATATTCGACGATAAATTTCAAAATCTAATCAAATTTCATCGCCAACCACTAAGTGAGCTTTTAACACAAATACAGGATTTGCGCTAAAGCTACTGAGTTTCTGCAGAACCCATAAGCGGAAAGCTAGCTCCGGCCCTGCTTGCCAGATACCAGGAGGCAGGAGCTATAGAATTTGTTCCAAAGTCCTTTTGAGCTACATTAATGGTACCATAGCCTATATGACCATATACCCCTTACTTCAAAAACAACAACATACCAAGTGGAATCCCACGAATGGGGAAATGTAGGTAGATCTTACTACTACCTCATATAACCGTTACTTCACCGCCCAAATTTCACACCCTAACCATCGTCACCAAAGATAAATCCAAGTAAAATGGTAAAGTGAGTGCAATTCCATAGCTTCAAAAAAAAAACAAAATACCTGAATAAAATCAAACAGGAGAAATGCAAAATAACAACTTCATCAACCCCACATTTTACAGTACCAAAAAAGTAAAATAACCCCAACACAATACTTACTGTAATCCCACAAGTGGAGTGTGGAGGAGGGAGTGTCTACTCCTATTGTTTTTGATAGATTCTCAGCTCGAAAAAAATAAAACAACCTCAGCAACAACAAAATAACACAAGTAGGGTTTCGAGAGGATAGTGTGTACCAAGACTATTTCTAATACATGAGGTTTAGACCCACCCCTCCGGTCCTCCCCATTGCCATCCTCAGCTCAAAAAGTAAAACAACCCCATGAAATAGCATAAAAAGCGGACAATTTCAACTAACTCCATTTTCCTTTTTCTTCTTACATAGTCACTTTCAGAAGAAAAGGGATCTTCGGTTTACGACCATTATAGCTTGTAGAATCAATACGCCAAAAATTACATACTCAAAAATAAGCAAAAATAGCAAATTAAATCACCTGCTTACCTTAAACCTGATGATTTCGAAGCATTTTCGATTTCTCCACCGCCGATCGGTGATTTCAGTGTTGATGTCGCCGGAGATTCTAGTGAAGACGACCGGATTGTTTGGATTTTCGATCTAAATTTTCACACTCGACAATTTCAAAATATTTGCTTTTGTCAAAATATATAATATACCCTCTCATTTTTATTTTTGCTCAAAATTCCGAAAATAGATTTTTACTTTTTGTTCTCAGTATTACTAATACTAGTTTAGTGTATATGTTATGCACATATATATTGTATTATTTAATAAAAAATAAATAAATTATTACGTGTATAATTTATATCATTAGAAATACAACTATCAATAATTTTGTAAATATTATCATCTCATATCATCAAATTTATAAATAGGTTATTTTTCTAATTCTATCGCACCATGCAAATTAACTCTATTCTATTTGACAAAGTCAATGTCCAATATTTATATTAGAGATCTGACCAAATTTGAATCGCACATTATGGGACCGATTTAAGGGTAGAGCTCATAGCAAAATTCATTCTATTTGAATTTAAAAATGTTTAAGATTTTTAAAAAAATATATAGAAGAGATTTTGATTCGTGATATGGATAAGCCAAGTGTCCGGCAAGCAATTGAAAAGGTAATAAAATACAGTGGCAAGCTATTGATTAAAATTACTTGGTAATTTTAAGACAAAATTAATAAATATGGTAATAAAATATTTGAATTAAAGGATATTTTATTAGCTTTTAAATATTTCTCCCAATTCAAAGCTATGTATTTGAAGCCACTTGGTATTTTTTTTAAATCGCGTACGAAAGAAAATTTACATAAAAAAAGATTAAAGTAATTAAAGGTAGTTTTATACATATAGCAATTACAACAAGAATAACAATAAAATAGTCAGTATAATTCTATAAGTGAATATTCAACAGGATTGTGCATATGCTATCTTAATTATTCTATTTTATAAGAATAGAGGGGTTGTTTTTAAATATATTGACCCTCTGTGTTTATCAAGTAACGCATACCAAAAACAATACAAAAAGGAAATACCTAATGAAGAAGTTATGAAAAAAAGACTGGAATAAAGATTAATAGCAAGTAACAACGATGAAATGATAATTGAAACAAATGAAACAACAAATAGTAATAAAGTAAAAAAGAAGAGTAATTATAATAATACTGATAAAGAAAACTAGTTGAGGGTTTAGGAAACAGCCTCTTTACTTCTATGAGGTAGCGGTAAGGTCTGCGTACAATATGCCCTCTCCATACTCCACTTGTGGAATATCACTGGGTATGTTGCTGTTGTTGATAAAGAAAATTAGAATAATTTCTTGATATATAGCTGCAAAATTCATTTGAATTTATGCAAATTGAAACAAAAACTAGCACAAAATTTGCCACATAATATAATTTGCATAGATAATTTTTTTTTTCTTCTTCTTCTTTTGTTGCATGCAACAACCTTAAATAATCCAAGCTAGCTAGTTATCTCAATATAAATACAAACAAAAAGAAATTGTATCTTCATTTAGAAACTATATAAGTATAACCTATACTAACTAAAAGCTTTACCTATATACATATATATATATTGACTAAATCTCAACTCCCTTCTTTTATCCAAGATCATCAAGAAACAAAATCTTGTAATAGTTGAGCCGCGTATCGCTTCCCACTCTGAAAATCAATGTTTTCATAGCTAATATTTGGATGATGTGAAGGTCGAGGATTGTTGATTCTATTGTAATGACTTCCCAATGCAATGGTTTGGTTATTAGGCAAAAAAGTGTGTTGATTTTGATCAGAATTTGGTGGAAGCCCTAAAGTAAGAGAAACATGACCATTTCCTTGATGAAAAGTAGTCAATTGTTGGTGATTTGGATTGAAACTTGTTCCAAATTGATCATCCATTGTGTAGGGAGTCATTAGAGTGCTGAACTTTTCACTTTTGATCGTGTGGTCTGGACCAGCTTTATTGATTTCACCGTCCGCTGAGAGAAATGTACTAGGTGAAGAATTTTGGATGTCATTTTTTGGCTTTTTGTTGTTCCTTTGATTAGCAATGTTCTCCATGTTTAGTGAGCCAATGAAGGAGAAACCTGTTAAGACAATCATTTTAATCAGAATTTAGACAATATTGTGTCTATATAGAGTGTCACACTTTTAAAAGACTCTTTTTTTTTAAATGTACAAAAATAATTAACTTTAATGTTGCTTCATTAATCCCCTCTAAGAATGCCGCAACATTTGAGGAAGGACTACAACCCAAAAGAGTGTAATATATATCGTCTTTCCTGACATAAGTATAAGTGGATAAACAAGAAGGCCATAGAGTATAATATTACCGTCTTTACTCTATTATCTCTCTTGTTATGAACAAAAAAAATGATTATTCTACCCTCAAACCCTTTACCTATATTGATCCTCACTTATCGTTACTCCAAGATCTCCTTTTAAAATATTGTATTAAAAAAAATGAGCTTACATTCCAACGAACTTGCAGCTGCCTGAGTGTTATATACACATTTATCTTAGCACAAACATTAATAGTAGATTTAATTTACTGCTCAAATCCACAAAAATAATTAATTTTAATGTTGCTTCATTGATCCCCTCTAAGAAAGAATGCCGCAACATTTGAGGAAGGACTACAACCCAAAAGAGTGTAATATATATCGTCTTTCCTGACATAAGTATCAGTGGCTAAACAAGAAGGTCATAGAGTGTAATCTATACCGTCTTTACTCTATTATCTCTCTCTTGTTACGGACAAAAAAAAAGTGATTATTCTACCCTCAAACCCTTAATCTATATTGATCCTCACTTATCGTTACTCCAAGATCCCTTTTTAAAATATTTGCATTAGAAAAAATGAGTTTACATTCCAACGAACCTGCAGCTGTCTGAGCCGGAAGTGAGCCACCACCATCGCCACCACCCGTCGGAGATGTTGAAATGGTGGAAGTAGAAATTTCTTTGGGAGAAGCATCTTGAATAATATTGCTACTAATTGGTAATTGCTCTTGTGGAACACTTGATTTTGAGCCAACAACTTCACTCTTAGGCACAATATTTTCTTGATCCAATCCATTTTGTTCTTGATTGTTCTTATTATTCACTTCTTCCATGTACATTTCTTCAACCATTGGCTTCCATAATCTAACTCGAGCATTAATAAACCAATTGGATACCTACATTTATTTCATACATTATACTAATTAGCAAGTTGTATAATTTTCACATCATAAGAAAGTATTTAAGAGTTTAGTTAATTAGTTAATATTCCCTTTGTCCAATTTATGTGATACTATTTGCTTGGGAACAAGGTTTAATTTAAGAAAGAATAGAAAATATTTAAAACTTGCGATACAAAACAAGTCTAAAAACACGTTTGTTGAGTACAATCAAACCTCTCTATAGTAACATAGTTAGTCAGGATACTTTTTAGTCGCTGTAGTAAATTGAGGATATACAGAACATATATTATATAACATAACATGAAAATCAGTTCAAAATTAAAGAAAACTTGATTGTAATAGTGAAATGCTGTTATATAAATGTGCGACTTTATAAATCGTTTAGAGTAAAATAACAATGTTAAAGTTGATCATATGCATTTTTAAATATAAAAAGGCGATGCATTTTTGGGCGTATTATTAAAAAGAGATGTGTCGCATAAATTAGTACAAAATGAAAATTGAAATTAAGTATATAGAAGAAGATGATGATTTTTCAAGAACCTGGCTCCTTGTTAGCCCTGTTTGTTTGGCAAGCATGATTTTATCTGAATCTTTGGGATACCTGCAAGACAAATAAATTTATTAGATTTATAAAAGATGTCATATGTACAATAACAATAATAACATATGTAAATATATATATATATATATATATATATAGTCTCATAAGTGAGGTTCGGAAAGAATATGATGTATGGAAATTTTATTCTTATCTAAGTGAGGTTCGGAGAGAATATGATGTATGGAAATTTTATTCTTATCTTTTTAAGATAGAAATGTCGTTCTTGATAAACTCTCAACTTTATCAGAACATGATTTAAAAGAAATACAAATTCAAAGTTCATTTCTCATAAATGATGTTAATGTTGTATACTGTCAATTATACTATTTCAAAATTTAAACAATTTTACCAAAAGGAAGGTAGATATTTAATTGTACCAAGTAAATATTTGTATTGGGGGTTTATACCAAACTGATCCAACTTACAATAATTAAATGATTTAATAAAGTAAAAATATGAATTAATTCATCATGATTAATTAGTAACAAAAAGTCCATATACAAACGCATGACATCCATCAATTAGTTTGGTATCAACATCTAGATAGGTAAATATTATTTATCTAAAACACACACTTCAACATATACTAAACGTGTTGAATGATGTGATTTCTTTATCTAAAATCTTAAAGTGATAAAATGAACGTACGTTTATTTACTTAATTACGTCTTGAACAGATACTTACGGATGAAGAAAATGCTCGAAAAGCCAAGCGCGGAGAACGGAAACAGCTCTTTCTGGCAAACCTCTTTGTGGCCTCCATGCATTTGTTTGCATCATCCCAAGTTGTTGCAACACACGTTGTTGGCGTAAATGATGATCAACAAATTTCAATTTTGATCCTTCAATTTTGCGTCCAATGTTCTCTTCTTCCCCTAAAGTTTTTCTTGTGTCCTTTATGTGCCTAGAAATTGCATCTTTTAAGCATCTAAATTGCTTTGAAATTGTATGCAAAGCAAGTTGTGTGTATGGTTTTGATGATCCAATTCCTGCTGTTTGCTCAAATGAGGATGCAATCATTTGCATTTGGTGATGGTATTGTCTATACCTTTGATCCACCTAAAAAAAAATTCAAACAAATTAAACATAAAATTAACAACAACAACATAGTGAAATCCCACAAGTGGCGTTTGAGGAGAGTAAATGTATGCGGACCTTACCACTATCTCATTGAGATAAAGAGATTGTTATTGAAAGATCCTCATCTCAAAAATTAAATAGAATTATTATTTTAACTTGAAGTACTCATTAAAAATATTCGAAACTCTGAAAGAATCATTTCATGAAGCATTCCAAAGTTTAATTGATTTATTTATTCCCTTTTTGCGTATAGAGGAAGACAAACAACAAACAAATTGTTCTTTTATCGTCTTTTATGTTAAATTCGTTAGACTCATAAAAAGAATATCAGGTTAAAAATTAAGTGGATTAGTATTTTTGTTTGAATGATATCTGATTGAAATTGATTGAAAATATGAGTAAATAAAGATGAAGTCAAGAACAATGTGACTTCTAACCGAATTGGCTTTTCAAGTTCAGATTAAAATAACAGATGATATTATAAAATAAAATTTGATTAGCAAAATGATATTTCATTATCTCGCATTTAAAATTAATTATTTTCAAATAATCATTGAGTAATATATATGGTAGAGTGACAATAAGTACTTTTCTATTTTTAATAAAAGTAATATTATTCTAAATGAAAAAACAACAATTAATTGATTCTAAAAATGAATGGTAAGAATATTTTCATAGTTGAAAAAGGTTCTAATTTAAATAAGACCACGTGCCTTTTGATTTTTTTGTCTAATCAACAAGACATATTAGGTGTATTATCTTTACCTTTATTAATTGGACCCCAATAAAAGAAAATTTAGAACCACACATAATTTTCTAGCTTATTGTTTCAACATAAACAAAATTGTACCTTTGAAAGAGACCAATAATTATTGTTGGTGTGAGTCCATAGTAAATTGCCCCCCACCCCACGCCACCCCTCCACCCCCAAACCAAACCCCAAAGAAAAGAAAGAGGGAAATAAAATAAATAAATAAATAAATAAAAATAATACAATTTTCGATGCTCATCATGGGTCATCCGAAAACAGTCGCATTGTATATGGGCGGGAGCCTTTG
>JAOTQR010000007.1:21064910-21076564 GCA_025774065.1 Solanum ossicruentum
ATATCAAGCTTTAATACAAATACTAAAATCCAAAGAAAACTCAAGAACTTGGTATCATATCTAGTACAAGAAAATATCAAACTACAATTAGAATATTCAAGACTTCAATATCAATCTCTAATACAAATATCGAATTTCAAAAAGAAAATTTTACTATTGATATCGAACTCTAGATATAAAAAGAAAAATTCAAAAATTCTACTTTCTGAGTCCCATCATAGGACTTACTTTTTTCTAATCAGTTCTAAAAAGAAATGATGTATTTTTATATTTATTAATAATTTAATTTAAAAATATTTACAAATCATTCTTAATAAAATACTTTATGATCATATAAATATTTATAACTTATTTTACGCTATAAATTTTCATTTTTTAATTTTTTTATATCAAATAAAAATAACTCATATAATTTGAGACGACGGGAGTAAAATTCTGTTGTGTAGTCCCAATAAACAAAACATAAAAATTAGAAAGCCGACAAGAAACTCCCACAGTGGCACATTAACCGTAATTTCCTACTATTTCCAACCCTAATTCTGTCAACTTCAAAAACTTAAACTAAATAATTACCTCACTAATTAAAAATCATTAGCGCATTTTAGCAAATCCCAACCAGACATAAGCGTACATTAGCACACTCACCCACCAACTATTTTTACCCCCTCCTCCTGCTCCTTCTTCTTCTTCTGATGAAAAAAAAGAAAACCACTAACAGCGGCCTCCACTCTCAAGTCTCAACAGCCCATTTCACAAGAAAACACATAATACACACAGTGATTACACTTTAGAACACCAAAAAGATTCTGTTTTTAACAGCCCCAAGAACCAAGAACAGTCTGAAAGCTGAAAAAGCTCTGGTCTTTAGTTTCTTTAATCACTTAAGATTCATATATTTGTTGGGGTTTTGTTAAAAATGGAGAAAATCGTGTTTGTTGTCAATTGTGAACTTAAAGCTTGTGGCATAGTGTAATTTTCGCTAAAGGGTCGTCTTGGCTGAGGAAAAACAGAGGTTGTTTTTTTCCTTTTCTTTCACTTTTTGTTCAATGGGTTGCAAGCAAAAATCAGTAGAAAATTTTGATCCTGTGAGAAAAAGAAGTGGACTGAGAACTAAACAGGCAGGGCGTGGGTCTTGCAGGGGGAGTTAGTTTCTTTAATCTTTAATATTTTTAGCTGAAAAGAATAGAATTTGAAAGTATTGTGCAAAATGGGGTATTTGTTGAAAGAAGTGTTAAAGACTCTTTGTGGAGTTAATCAATGGTCTTATGCTGTTTACTGGAAGATTGGTTGCCAGAACACCAAGTGAGTGTTGTTTTTCTTCTTATTTTCAATAAATGAAGGTTCTTTTTCTTTTTTCTAATGTGGAGAAATTTTATGTGATGGTTTTTGTTTGATGGGAGTGAAAAAAATGTGATCTTGGCTTGTTGGTTGATTTCAGATTCATGGTAATTCTTATTTTAGTTTTTTTCTTGTTGATGAAAGTTGAAAAATGACAGCTTGGTTATTGGAAAGAAACTGTGATCTTGGCTTGTTGGTTGATTTCAGATTTCATGTTAAGTCTTGTTTTAGTTTTGTCATGTTGGTGAGAGTTGAAAAATGTGATCTTGGCTTAGTGGATTTAGACATTGAGTTCATTTTTATGTGGAAGTTCTTTTTTCTGGATGCCATGTGCTGCTTTCTGTATTAATTGACTTATTTTCTGCACTGTTGTATTTTCTTTTTCAATAAATACTTTGATTTGCTGTGCTTGAGTCTCATGTCTGAGATCTTTATAGTCTATCCTCTCGAGATTTAGTTGGTTGTTGTGGTTTCATGTTGAGCGTGACTTTGTTTTGTTCTTTTTTTAGTAATAAAAACAAAAAGAAAATGAGAGTTCATAGAAGAGAATGCTTTTATAATCTAGCTTATGATTTGAGTTCAGGTTTTTTATGAATTCTTTTCTTTTTGAGGCAAATTGGAGAAAAATGTAGGATTTTTCCTATTTTTTTGTTCTCTGGTATTTTTTTTTCATCTTTTCATTTTTCTTGTTGTCTGGTTTCTGTTTTGGATTTTGTGCTGACAGCTGTTCTCTCTCTTTGCTGAGAAAATGGAGGACAAATGAAAGTAATAAACTGAAGAAAGTGTTTAAAGTCTGATGGTCCTTTTGTTGTTACCACTTCAGCTGCTGCTGCAATACTGTGAATTGAGTTTCACTGATTCTATTGTGTTTCATTTCTTTGTTTTTGACCAAACAATACTGTTAGCTTTCTTAATATGTAGTATAATACTGTTGTTAGTCCATATTGGTAGCTCTTGTGTTACTGGTGTAGTTTCTTGTCCTTCGATTTCTGTTATTATTTGTTGGTTCTTATTATTCAACTACCATATTATTTAGTTATTGTCCTGTTACTTTGTTGTTACTATTTCTTGTACTTCTTTTGTTGTGACTACCTGGGATTATTTTTCCCTTGAATCCATTGTTTATTAGAAACAATCTCTCTATCTTTAAGATAGGGGTAACGTTTGTGAACATGCTACCTTTCTTGGACTCTACGTGTGAAGGTTGTACTGAGTATGTTGTTAATTATGATACATATGATTTGACATGCTATAGATTTACTATATATTGTTGAATTTTCTTCTTTTCTTTTGCTATCTGGAAACTGTCATTTTCTGCTTTTGGAAGGTTGTGGTTTGTTCCAGTCTATTTTGTCTTGAAGAATCTTATTGGAATGAATGTAAAAGAAAAAAAATAAAAGTGATTTGTTTGTTTTGATCTGTTGAAACTCTTTATACTGTTATGATTTTCCTGTATACAAACATATACTCAATAAACATATACTCATTACTGATTTCCTCATTCTTGTTTGATTCTATGTGTTGTTATTCTTCAAGTTCTTGTCTCTTCTTCTTTATTTTATATACACTTCTCCAGTATCTTGCTAGTAAGAACCGTCACTTTCTATTACTCCTTCCGTTTCAATTCGTTTGTTTGGTTTTGACTTGGCACAAATTTTAAGAAAGTAAAAATACTGGTCTTAAACTAAGGATATCTCGAGCATACCGAAATATTCTTTAGTCTTGTGGTATTAAATATGCCATGTGGAAAAGGCAAAGAGAATCTTTTTGAGATGGACCAAGACAGAAAGTGAGACAAACAAATTGAAATGGAAGGAGTATTATTAATGACATTGGTTAATCCCTTTACTGGAGTTTTTGAAATGATTCTTTAACATTTTTCTTTCTTTTACTGACTGGCAGGCTTTTAATTTGGGAAGAGTCCTATTATGAACCTTTAACATTCTCTGGAATTCATGGACTTTCGGGGGTTGAGAATCCGGAACTGTCATTCCATGATTGTAGTGTTGGTTGGGGTTTGGGGGAGGTCCATAATCCTCAGCTTATGAATCAAGCAGGCGAGAGAGTGCATTTGCTTGTAAGAAAAATGATGATGGAAAGTCAAATCAATCTAGTAGGAGAAGGGTATAACATCTCAGTTTATTGATTCTTTGTTTTCTTTTCTTTACAACAAAAGGTATTGAAAAGATTTTGCTTATTTATATTATGTTGCTGATATTCGTAATTTTGCTTCTCAGACTAGTCGGGCGGGCTGCAGTTACTGGGAGTCATCAGTGGTTTCGTTCAGAGGATTTTAGTAGAGTAGTTCATCCACCAGAGGTACTTGAAGATATAGCTATTAGCATCTACCACATACTATACATGATTTATGCTTAATGGCATTTAGAAATTTGAAGCTGCCAGTTGTGATAATCAGTTGTGTGGTAAAGCTTCGATAGTTTTACAATTGAACTGAATTTGGTCAAGGTTAATGACAAACTTTAGCCTGTTCGATCCTAAATCTTGTATCTTCTTGTAATGTTAAGATGTATTTTGTGTACTGGATGAAGCAACTGATACTTATTGTTGTATCCATATGCTGTTGTTCTTTTAGGTCCTGAAAGAGCTCATGCAACAATTTTCCGCTGGCATCCAGGTAAAATGTGTTTGAATTAACGTATGTGCTATGTGTGTTTTTCTTTTGCTGCTCACTTATTCTTTATATTGTTGATATATGCAGACAATTACGGTCGTTCCTGTTCTTCCTCATGGTGTTGTCCAGTTTGGATCGTGCTTGCATGTAAGTTCATTTTTCTTCTCTGTTTTAAAATCTTCCATGTTTAAAAATAGACTTGGGGTACTATGTCACTCTTCAAGTAAAATGGTCTTTTTTCTGCCTCAGATAATGGAGAACATGAGTTTTGTGGAGGATGTGAGGATACTGATAAGTCAACTAGGATGTGTCCCTGGTGTATTGTTATCCAATGATAATGGGACAAAAGATCGGATAGCGAATACCGGCACACCAGTTTATTCGGGAAGTTCAGTTTTTGTAGATTCTTGTGGGAGCGCTGAAGTAATGAACTCTGCTCCGGTTATTGCTAGTTGTAGTTATCAAATCAACTCTAGTCAGACTGATGGTTTTATTCATCAAACTTCTTCCTCTCTGGCTGCACATGTTCGGGATACAATAATGCAGTCTACTGATGCAACATTTCAAGCCTCCGCTATGAACCAACATTTTGTTGAACCTAATGATGATCGTCAGTTTCACAAGAAAATTGTTCCAGAGGTGAAAGCACACCTGTCTCCTAACAGTCGGCTAATAAATAATGTGATTAAAGCGGAGGTAATTTCTCCAAGCTCCAACATGTGGATGAGTCAACAAGCTCCTTTGCACATTCCGAGGCCTCCCTTTCATCAGCAATCTTCTACTGACTCATTAACTGTAGATAGTGGCAGCTTAAGCAACATATCCCAGCTTAATGGTTTTGCTGCATCTGATCCAAGACTAAATGAAGTTTTGATATCCAGTTGTCATGGAAATTCGATTTTTCCATCCACTGGAGAAAATGAATTATGTAAACGAGTGGATGGGCATCACCGATCGATTCTATACACTGCTGATGCCAGCGGACTATCAAACTCTTGCACAAAGTCCACTGGAAATGGGCTTCAAGCCGCGTCAAAATGGAATGTTGGGGATGACTTGATTACCAGTCATATTTCTGATGGTCAGAGTGCACAGTTTATGTGGGATGAGAGTAATGGGATAGTTGAAAATGATTTGTTTCAAGCACTCGGTATTATGCTAACACAGAACGAACACCCATGTAGTACAAGCAAGTCGGTGCAAGAGGTTTATGGTGAGAAACATGAATATGTGGGGCAGAATGCATTACTTGAAAATAACAAGTATGAAGATTCCTGTTCACAACATCGCTCGGGGGATGACTTGTTTGATGTTCTGGGTGCTGATTTTAAAAATAAACTACTCAATGGAAGCAGGAACGGTTATCAAAGTACCGGACCAGACTCGAACACAAGGGATCAGGTAAAGAGTAACTCTACATCTGTGATTAGTCAGTATGCGTCTTCGACAGTCAATCAAGGAAAATCAGATAGTGGATCATTCTCCGTGGCTGGTTTTGAGCGTCTTTTGGATTCTATAGCATCCAAGCCTTCTGCCAAGCAGAATCTGGATGATGATGTTTCTTGTCGGACAACGTTGACAAATTTGAGTAGCTCCTCTGCTCCAAATGCTTCATCGTCCTATGGCCGAGCTGGATTCTCTAATCAAACTCAAGGAGATGTATTTGGGCAACCCAAGACCTTCTCAAAATCAGGAGCACCAGGTTCTCGGTCATTTAGATCGGAGAAAGAAAAAACAGGAGCCTATTCGCAGAGTAGTTCAATTTATGGGTCACAAATTAGTTCATGGGTGGAACAAGGTCATGACACAAAGCCAACTAGCAGTGTTTCTACTGGATATTCTAAGAAGCCGGACGAGACAACCAAAACTGGTCGCAAAAGGCTTAAACCGGGAGAGAATCCTAGACCCAGGCCAAAAGACCGGCAAATGATCCAAGATCGCGTGAAGGAACTGCGAGAAATTGTTCCAAACGGGGCAAAGGTGAGATACCATATTTTGAACTACTTATCATTTCCCTTTCTAGTTTTCTAGAATGAATACTCTCTTACAAATACGTTTGCCGTTTTGCTTTTGTGATTTCAGTGTAGCATTGATGCACTACTGGAACGCACGATCAAGCACATGCTTTTCTTGCAGAGTGTCACGAAACATGCAGACAAATTAAAGCAGACCGGAGAGTCAAAGGTTTGATCATATAACCATTTAACATACACAGAGAAATGTGTCTTCAAAACGTCCTAATGATGTGTTACCAAATGATACGAAAAGCCTGAAATTTACGAGAATTACTTACAACCTTTCCCCTCGCGTTGTAAACTTACAGGTTATCAGCAAGGAAGGAGGATTACTTTTAAAAGATAATTTTGAAGGAGGAGCGACGTGGGCATATGAAGTTGGTTCACAGTCTATGGTCTGCCCGATTATAGTTGAGGATCTAAACCAACCTCGTCAAATGCTCGTGGAGGTAAGATCATCTATAAATTACCGACATTTTGGCTCTTCTTTTGACTCACTTCTTGTTAAAGAAATGTGTGTCTGTGTGTGTGTCTGATTTTCATCTGAAATTGTTTGTTTCTGCAGATGCTTTGCAAAGAACGCGGTCTATTTCTGGAAATAGCTGATATAGTAAGAGGATTGGGCTTGACCATCTTAAAAGGGGTCATGGAAACGAGGAACGACAAAATATGGGCGAGGTTTGCTGTAGAGGTACACACTTTCACCAAGTTCAAAGTGTCTATCCGATCACCAACTAAGTTTGAGTCTGTTATCTTACAGAACGCTTTAGCATCTCCATACACAACCTAAATATTTGATGTTTAAATACAGGCAAACAGAGACGTGACGAGGATGGAGATATTCATCTCACTCGTTCGCCTCTTGGAACAAACATCAAAAGGCGCAGAGGAAGCTGGTAACACCATTGACAACGACACAAAGATGGTGCACTCATTTCACCAAGCAGCATCGATACGTGCAACAGGTAGACCTTGTAATAATTGACAACGCTCAACACATGAGAGACTATGTGATCATCGTCTGGACGTGTTAAGAGCAAGCAATCAACCATGCTTGCCATGACTAACATGTACACTTAGGCGACCCTCGTGGTTTTTCTTAAAGCTAATCCTCATTTTTCGCCACAAGTATCAAGATTCCCAGACATGCCAAGTCACGATTCATCGTGCGAGCCAGTTGCTTTTCATTAGGTACAAGGAGAAGGGAGATGGATTCTTGGTTTTTATTTGTTGTATAGTATAAGGTGGAAGGTTGAAATGAAGGAAAGCTTAGGGGTGTTTATTTTAGCTAATATTTGTGTACTTATTGTTCCATTTGTGAACATGTATTTTCTGGATTTAATTATCTGTTATTTTGCCAGTTGAAATCTTCTTGTTTGAGTTATTTTTTTTGTTGATAACCGAGAAATTCGTCTATGATTCACCCTTTGGACCAATTATAGTCTTCTAAACTCGGTGGATAATGGGCCTACCCAGCTACTTCATTCTTATTAAAATTTCCAAACATAACCGAACATACCAAGTGTAATTCCATGTCAAAAGCAATATGAAATAATATATTCAGTGTAAAATTTTCATTTTTTCAAGTAAAAGTTTGAAGTGGTTGATTTGTATTTTATCTTTATAAAGGTAGAGATATAGTTTTCGATAGATCTTCAGTTTGGGTATAGAATATTAAAACATAATTGTGTAAAGTAATTAAAATAAATATACAAATTTTGTGTAAAGTAATCAAAATAAATACACAAATTTTAAGTTAAATTATACTATTGTACCAGATAATTTTTCGATGAAAAATGTTAAACTAATCATCTTTCATGTTATATGACTTAGCCAATATCGACAACTATATATAAATTAGAAAAAATTTACCACAATATACATCTTATTTTATGGAAGTCCTTAAAATTTCTTATCATTTAATTTTTTTTCAAAAATTCCCTTTCAATCACATCATTCAATCGATACATTCCTATCTCTCTTTCAAATACATCCATTCCCTCTCGAATACATGATTTCTCTCTCGAATACATCTATTGCTTATGTGTCTGGATGTTTGGTCCTTTCTGATGCGTCCCTCTGCTATGTATATGCTAGTGATGTATTCAGAATGTATCTCGAATTTTTAGAGAAATAATGGAATTAGCTCAAACACTATTAAATTTAGGTAAGTTTACTATTGGTTATGATCTACGCGAAATAATAGTGTAAAAAATCTATTGTATATTAAATTGAACTCAAAAATTAATCTCGCACTCGCAAATAGTGCACGTTATGATTTATTTATTTCAACCCTAAAAAAAAATTTATAGTCGTTTATTTTTAGCACATACAGGATAAATTCATTTCTATGCACTAACTCGCAAATTATATAAGAGAAGTAAATTATACTAGATAAGTTTGATGTGATGAGCTTGACTAAGAAAATGTCAACAAAAATTAATTTTTAATATCCCTTATGAAATATCACCGATTACACCAATTCAGCCACACTTCCGAGTTAATTCAAACATTTACCCAAGTAGAAGTTTATGCTTGTAGAAAATGAAATTTGGTTAGGTCCTCAAAATATATATATATATATATATATATATATATATATATATATATATTCTTTTGTTATAATAATATTCCTTCATTTCAAAGACATATTCCTGATTTTTTAACTTTTTTTTAAAATTTTTTTCTTTCCAACTTGCATGTTATATTAGAAGATAAAAGAATCAAATATTTTTTGTCAGAGCTATTTTTTCGTAAAAAAAGAGTGAATTTATGAAGTGAATAATAAATAAGTTTCTTTAGGGGAAAAGAACATATTCATTTACGTATTATATGACCTATTTTTTAAAACGATATTTTTATTCTCAGAGCTCGAAAAAGTAAAAAGGAAAATCCCAATTTTAGTTTTTAGCTTGTGATATTTGACTAAGTAATATATACTTAATCAACAAATCAGAAATTAGCAATAACTATGGAACCAAAAGTATTATAGTACTATTATCTTTCAAATAATTATAAACTCCCGTAAAAGAATATGGTGCAGTGAATGAAACCGTTTCTTTCTTAATTAGAGGTGGATTTGAGTCGTGAATATGAAAAAATTTTTGATAGAAAACACTTTCCTCGAATAAGCGCACTGCGATGCAAATCGAGATTAATCAGGTTCCAATGTGGTATGAAGCACTATATGAAAAATAAATAAAAAAAGGACTAAATTATGCGACTAAATAAATAACTTATTGTAACTATAGTTTTAAACAATTATACCCTCGCCACTAATGTTTCATTCGAGTTGCTCGGAGCTACTTTGGAATTTGTATGTTGGAAGCAAATTATACAAATAGATTTTTATATTAACAGCAACAAAACTACTTATTATATTTGTATATTAATAACAAATTATACAAACAAGTTTGAATATTGACAATAAATTATAAAAACGAAAATACTCTAACAAATAAAATTATAGCTATAAAATATAATTAGATAAATTATAATTGAGAGGCATAATTAAAATACTTATTAGTAACTACACGTGAAAATGACTAAAAAAAAAAAAGGTCAAGTGATTTATGATCCATTACTATTCTGACAAGGTAGATCCACCACATGCACTATTGGATATGACCTAAATCTTATATTTAAATTAAGAATTAGGTATCGACGTTCGTGCTAGTGTGAATTTAATATCTGTTATTTTTTAATTTAAATTTAGATTATCGCAGAAGAATTATAAAAAAATATTACGTATATACTCTCAGGCTGCTGAAGAAGGCATGTCAATTTGCTGCCTGTTGGTGCAGTTCTAATTATCATGATTAGCAACAATTTTTTAACACAAATAAATTACAATGAAAGAATAATAAAAAATTACGAATATACCCTCAAACAGTTCGGCCTGCTGCCTGCTGCCTGCTTGAGCAGCTCTAATTATTATGGTTAGTAACATTTTTTAACACTAAAAATAAGCCATAACAAATTACAATGGAAGAATCATAATAAATTACAGATTATCCTCAAGCTGCTCGACCTGCTGCTTGCTTGAGCAATTCTAATTATCATGGTTAGCAACAATTTTTAACACTAAAAATAAGCCAGATAAATTATGACGAAAGAATCATGTAAAATTACAGATATACCCTCAAGCTGCTCAAACAGGCATATCAACCTACTGCATGCTTGCTTGAACTGTTTAACTCCCTCTTATAAGATATAATTAATATATAACTAATATATTTATGAAAAAATTCAATAAATATCAAAAGATTACTCTCTAAACTCATAAATTTAAAATTCTCCATCTAACTCCAATAAAACAACATGTGTGGCTGTCACAACAAATTAGTACAACAACATATCTTATCATTAAAAGATGCTAAATATATTTTATTTTTCTAGGAGAATGAAAAAAAAAATCTTTTTACTAGGAGAAGATTATGTCTCAACCATTGACAAGATTCATGGATAAGGAGGGACAAATATAAAGCAATGAAAAGTTTAATAATGTTCTCACAGAAAAACATTATTGTTTTCCACTAATTTTTTATTTTATTATTTTATTTTTTCGTTTTAGCATTGATGCTTTTTGTCTATTCTTCAGCCTTATTGTGTTTTAAATAACGATAAAATTATTTTTTTACGTGATTTATAAATTATAGAAGCAATTATAGAAGCAATCATCAATATTTATATGCAATCATCAATATTTATATTAAAATAAATTAGCTATATCATATTTTTTAATGTGCGATCTTTTTCCAAACTCTGGTAATGTGAAATGATTTGTGCACTTTGTTATTAGGATTGTGAAACAAAATAAAATTTTACATCAAAAAGGAATATTTGAGTTATTTTCTCTAGTTGGACTTTTACTTCACCTACTATATTCACTATAACAAATAAAAGATTTTGTGGTAATTATATAATGAAAACAATATAATTGCCGCTAGATATATTTAGTTGTAATAATAAATGTAATCAACACCTTATACAAATATTACTAAAGACTTTAGTGATTCTGAATGCAATGTCAGTAACTCAATAACGACTAAGTATATGTATTGCTACTTCAAATCTCTTTGGATAAGACAACTAAATGTGAACCATTTATTTATTTTCAAAAAAATAAAAGTGTATATATATATATAGCCTTACACCAACCTAAATCTAGTAATTCCTTGTGAAAAAGACCTATCCTCTAAGAACAAAATTTATGTTCTCTTCTCTGTCATATAATTTTATGGGCCAACTTTAAAAGAATTTTGGTTAAAAAGTAGAAGTGATTTCACCAAAGATTTTGAATATTTATAAGAACACTAAGAATAAATTCAAATTCTTTAGGATCATGTGTCTTGCAATCAAATCAATTAGTAAATAGAATTACTTGCTTTCATTTCACGTGACATATTTTGAATTGTAATTTAGTTAAATTAAAATAGAAATCAACATGATATGGTATTTAAATTTTTTATTTTTTATTTGTAAAAATATTATATTATATCAAATTAATTTAGTATATATGTTCAATGTTTTTATGTTCAATTTCAATATTTTGTGATATATATATATATGATAAATTTTGAGGAAGAATGTCTCGCGGATCTCTCCTTGCTTGTTAGAGAACCTTGGAGAATACTATGTAGTTGATCCCTTCTTGTGATCGATTTTAG
>JAOTQR010000007.1:21100272-21117363 GCA_025774065.1 Solanum ossicruentum
TATGTTTTTAAACATAGGGGTCAGGCTGCATACATCCGACCCCCCTTACCCCGCAATGGGCGGGAGCCTTTGAGGCATTGGGGTAATATTGTTGTTGTACTATATTCCTTCTCTTTCCCCTTTTTCTTGATCCCCTGTGATTTTTATTTGCCTTTTTCACGTTTGTTGAGGCTGGAATACCGAGATCACTGTCTTTTAATATTGAGTCTTTCTCTTCAGTTATTCAAGTTGACATATCTACATGTACATGTATATTCTTTATTGGGCACTCCTACTCCGTCAGTTTTGACGTTATTAGCTGGAAACTTTTGATTTGAATTCATAGGAAAGAAATTGTCGAAAGGGGAGGTTTTCTCCATCTAAATTGAGAGGAAAGCGTGTGATTGAACTTGGGGCCGGTTGTGGCGTAGCAGGATTTGGTAGGTGACCTTTACTTTAAGACAATTCTTTTAGATGCCATCTACAGTTGGATGGTTCTTTATCTGAACGGAACAAAATCTCCACAGGCATGGCATTGCTTGGATGTGATGTAATTTCAACTGACCAAACTGAGGTTTTGCCATTGCTAATGAGAAACGTTGAGCGTAATACTTCCAGGATAATGCAGACAATCTCAGATCCAGGTTTAATGTGTAATTTGGTTTTTTTAAAGCTTTTTGAAGTGCATATTCTCAATCATTTGTCGTACTTTTCATATGCAAACTGAACCTTGTCCTATTGACTTCTTCGAATTTAATTTTGAGAGGATGTGGTTGTATTTACTATGATCTGACTAGAAGCTCTATTCCTTGTAGATTCATTTGGTTCCATACAAGCTGCAGAGTTGGACTGGGGTAATGAAACTCATATAAAGGCTGTTGGTCCTCCATTTGACTATATCATTGGGACTGATGTTGTAAGTTTTATCATCGATAGGGTAGTTGAGTTCTACTTGTTCCTTTGCAGGCCTTTTCTTTGCACTGGGAACTGAGAGTAAATATTTTATTCTTCCAAGAGAAATGACATATGACATGCAGTTTTTTGAACCAATGATCATATGTACATTGCACTGCTAGTTAAAAAAAATTAAGGAACCTGTATCTATGATGATTTTTCATAGGGCATAGTGCATCTTTTCTCGTTTGGTTTCACTGGTGTATGAGAAGAGGAGCCTTGGAGTAATTGGTAAAGTTGTTGCCATGTGACCACGAAGTCACAGGTTCAAGCCTTGGAAACAGCCTCTTGTAGAAATGAAAGGTAAGACTGCATACAATAGACCCTTTGGGTCGGGCCCTTCCTCGGACCCTTCGCATAGCGGGAGCTTTAGTGCAGCAGGCTTGCTCCTTTTTTTTCACTGGTGTATGTATTTTGTGCCACAGTTTTTAATTTGGACATGAGTTTTAAGAGAGGATGTGTAGGGACTTCCGTAGAAGAGAACATGATAATGTAAGCTGCTGGTTTCTTCGGGACACTGGCCATCTTTTATAAAGTAGAAATTTGTGCAGAAGTCAGTATCGATTCCAGAAAAATCATCTTAGGCCTTTTTCTCTCTCTCGAAGTGATCTAGTGCTCTGAAACAGGTGTATTTCTAATCATTGCCATTGTGTCTCTCCTTTTCCAAGGTTGTTTTCTTCAAGCAGTATTCCAATCCCCACCATTTGATTGAAACACAGGAAATAAAGAATAAGCGTCTCTCTAGGATCTAAAATTTGCACCAACATTAACCGTGGTGCACTTGCAGGAACTCCTTGCCGAGGGCCTGTGCACCCTCGGGATTAGTTGGGGCTCTTAGAGACTCAGACACCCGGTGCAAATCAACCAAAAAAAAAAAATTTGCGCCAACATTTCCTTGGTCTGTCAACTAACTAATTGAAAGTTATCAGGAAATAGCTGTCTTATTTCTCGTAGTTTATCTGCACTTATGAGTACCTATCTTTACTAGGTTTATGCAGAGCATCTTTTGGAACCACTTTTGCAGACAATAATTGCACTGTCTGGACCGAAGACGACAATTTTGGTGTTGTATCCTCTAAAACCTTCATAGAACTTACAAAATTTATTCTCTTTTTGTTATTGTTGATGAACTTTTCATTTATAGTTGGGTCATGAAATTCGATCAACAAATGTGCATGAAAAGATGCTTGAGACATGGAAAAGACATTTTGAGGTCAAAACTGTTCCAAAAGCAAAGGTAACCAACTTCCAGTGCATCCTACTGACATCTCATGCTAGCCGTCAACTAGGCCATATATTCTCTGATCATCAGTAATGTGTATATTGTGGAAATTTAATTACGGTAATTTGTACTTGAGATGGTCACAGTAAACTTTGCATTCGCAAATGATTTTGTGTAGAAAGGGCTTCCAAATAGATAATCAGATCAAACATTGATGTCTAGCTGCATCATAAGTTCTTGGTCTCGATTTCTCCAACTGCGGAGCCAATTTTTGCGTCTTCATTTTGTCCTATGTTTGGAGTTTCTGGTTATAGATCAATTAAGATGTTTGGACATTCTTTTGTTTATGTGGACCTACTTCTATGCAGATGGATAGTACTTACCAACACCCAAGCATCCAGTTATACATAATGAGCTTTAAGCCACAAGGAAGTACCTCAGAAACTGTTAGCCAGATGTCTCAGCAGCAGAATGAAGAGGTCGCGGGAAGAGAATTCAAGCATGGATCAGACGAAGATGAAAGTAAATATGGGTTTAATCAAGATGACACAACTGACAATGAGGGCAAGGTAGACAACAACCTGGTTGTGAATCTAGAGAACAGAAAACTTAGTGATTGGGAAGTTAGAAGATGTGGTGCAATGGCTGCTAGGCTTCTTCGTGATGTCAAGATAACATAAATTATAGAGGTTAGCAGATTTTACGTTTCAGTGCAAATGTCTTGATTTCACTAGCCAAGGGTCTATGGGAAACAATCTCTCTACTTCACAAAGTTAGGGGTACAGTTTGTGTACACCCTACCCTCTCCAGAATCCACTCGTCGGACTTACATTGAGCATGTTATTGTCAGTACCTCTTTTACACGCGTGCATATCCTGCAAATTAACCATCTTAGAATCGACCCCTCTTCAAATCGCAAGTGCTTGAAAACCTCATCCAAAACTAAATGAAAAGAAACATTGTGATCTTTCTGCATGCATCTGTTGGACTCATCCAATTCTCTTTTTCTCCATTATATTTGCCGCTGTCAGAAATGAAGATATTTTCTATAACGCGTCTCTAACATGCTTAATATTATCAGATTCATGATTTGGTTTTCCTAGTCTAACTTTTTTTGAGGTATCTATAGCTTTTCTTTTTGGGCAGGTCCTAAAATGGCATTACTGCTACCAACGCTATTGCAGGTGGTGCTACAAATCAAGGACATCGTAGGCATGATTTTCTTTTTGCCAGAAGTAGTACACTACTGTCTTTCAAGTGCATCGTATGGTCCAAACTCGAACCCAAAGTTCATCGCAAGAGCCTCATATTCTGCTTCTATAAAGTTGGACGTGTGATCTTGCAGCAGCGAACCACCAGTTGCAGCGCGATCTAGCTTGTTAACTAAAGTTTTTTGAACTTGCTTAGGTTTTTTGAGTAATGTGTCAAGAAATATGATTTCTCAATCTTGTGACTTTGATGTTCAAGTTTAGAGATGATGTTTTTACTAATTTAACAAGACACATGATGCTTCAATTTGAAGGTTTTTTGAGTGATGTGTCGAAGTACACCACAGTGTCTTCTACTTATGGTGTCTGATATCTTTGAAACGAAGACCTTCTAGAAACAGCCTCTTTATCTCTAAAGTAGTTATAACATCTATGTACATTTTATCCTCTCCAAATTTTACTTGTGAAATTTCACTAAATATAGTACACCACACCTCACATTTTTGGCCTCAAATACTTTCATGTTCCCTCTAAGAAAAGTTTCTATAGAATAGCCAATAATAATAACATAAGCCATTAAAATCCCATAAATGAAACCTACACAGAATAGTGTATGACAACCTTGTTCCTACCTCGGGGAAGTAAGAAAGATTGTTCCTGAAAAACGCTCAACAGAAGTTATTCGACAAAATAGCCACTCAAAAATATTAATGTTATCTGATCTTAGTGAAAACTGTGTATTCAACAAATGTTTCCATTACACATCAATACAGCTGAAATCAAAATCTAGGAACATGCATTTTCTTAAAACCTACATTGATGAAACAAACCAAAACATTTCCTCAAAAATAAACTACTCAGCGTAGTGCAATTTGCGTGGTTCTAATAGCAATCTGTCGTTTCCGCTCATTTACGACTGTCAACACCTACCAACTCAAATTCTCAAACCATTATAGAATATGAGTCATCTCAACAGCTTAAAACATGATCAATGTTGTTGCTCTACATTCCCTCCCTCTTCCGTGGAGCGCAAGTGATGATTTCGTCAACCCTTAGGATCATCTCAGCAGCCTCAGTGGCAGAGAGCAGTACTGCCTGCTTGACTTTGAAAGATTCGGATATTCCTAGCTTTGACATATCTCCAACCTGTCGAGACGCCCAGTTGGATAAGTAAAGACAAGTCCTACTCTCAGTAAGCAAGAATCTGATCGTTTAACCATTATTACAGAGAACGGGAACAAAATAAACAACAAATACAAAAGACAAAGAAAGTCCCCTCCCGAGTCCGAAGAGAAAAGGACTGCTCATCTTTGCTTCTCACTTTTCATACAAGCCACACAAGGAAAGAGACTATTTCCCTTCCATCTCTTGCATTTTGGTTTAATGTCAATTAACTCAACTATCGCTTCTTATTTCAATAGTTTGCAGACAACCTTTAGGCATGCAAAAATAGGGTCAGAGTAAGCCACCAATAGCCGCTGTTTTACTGTTAAAGTATCAGCAATAGAACTAATGTAAGGCTAGCAAAACAACGGAACACTTGTGCAAGAGATAGGAACACAATGACTTTATTCACAAGAGTGGAATAGGTTGAGGCAAACATATCTTTATCAAAACATCAAGTAGCAAACAAATTAAGCACTAACTATTTCGAAGTTAAATGGTGATTGTGGTGATATCTCCCAAGGAAAATAGATTTGACTAAAGATATACTTGTCTGCTTTTGGGTTTAAGCATGTGCATTCATTAATTTTTGCTTGAGAACCAGAAAACTGACCATACTGTGGAATATGTGCTCCCTAAAGATATAGGACATCTCATTTGAAAGTATTGACATGATAAGCATGAAGCCATGAACTTTAGGATATAGCATTGGTTTTAGAAATTATTGTTTCCATCATTGCACTTTATTTATTGCAGAAGCTGAGGCAAATTCAAGCAAAAAGAAAGCAGAGTCAACAAGCTCAGAACAGCTTCATGCTCGGAACTGCTCTGAACTAATAGCACAACAGCAAAGTTCATTTCAAAAGTCTTAAATCAGTTACTCACAGATCCAGAGATGACATCGATTCCTGCATTGCTTTCGTCCTTGTGGTGTTCAGCACGAAGCTGAGCAATCAGCTCAGCACTGTCTAACCCCGCATTGTCGGCAATGGTGGTTGGAATTGCCAAAAGTGCACGGGTAAAAGCCTCAATTGCATGAGATCTTTTACCTGGAGTCTTCTTAGCTAGTTCATCAACTGCCTTAGCCATCACCATCTCAGGCCATCCACCTCCAAGTAGAACCCTGCTGTCATTTACTGTCTGAGATAGTACGCACAATGCATCGTGCAGAGATCTTTCAGCTTCATCCAGTACATGAGGGCTGCAAATAGAAACAAAGGGAAATGTTATCAAAGAAGCACATCACAGGTAGACTATATCATCATAGTTAAAACCCAAAAGGAAAACACAAACTACAGAAGCAATGCAAGGGGGCCCTAGTATAAGCTCCAATTTCAGAGAAACAACCAGCCAAAAATGCTGCAGAAAACCACTTCCATTGCCGGGTTATGGGTGAAAGTCGAAACTTGTCAATTGACATCTTATTTTTACTCTTCCAGACTTCCTGATTTGTTATGTTGTTTGTAGAACAGTAATCAATAAGAACATACCTTTGCTTTGTCAGAATCCTTTACTTAGTGTTCATTGTCTTCATTTCCTGAGGGACTGGAAGGGTTTGAGTGAAATATGTTTTTGAGTTCAGGTTAGGCATTTAAATGGGGGTGAATGAGTCCAGTTGGGATTTTGAATTTCAGCTTTCGAGTTTAGTGCCTGTTCTTCTATTTTTATCAGGTAAAGTAATTTTGTTAGTTATAAATTGGCACCAAGCTGGTGCAGTGTTGTGTGCATGGCAGCCACCCAAAAACTCAGTTCCTTACTGCACATTTAAGGAACTGAGTGATATTCTCAAGCAATCTATATTATCTACATCCTTTGATTTGCAGCAAAAAGCTAAGGCTTTAAATACACACTTGTCTTTGATTTTCATTATGTGCTAAATTTTCCGTTCAGAAATTCTCTGGTTTCTTTCTTGTCCATATTTCCACCATATCAAGGCAAGGACAGTATTCCAAATTGCTCTTATATCCTTGTTTAGTCTTTCACAGTTCCAGCTAAGGAATAAATCTCACATTTCCTGAGAAAACACCACTTCACCACTAGAAGTTCAAAAGCACAATGAATCTCTTATTGTATTCTTGTTTAGTTACTGATCATCTTATGTCTTAACTCCTCTTCTTTATTATATATTTTTTAGTAAAATTAAAACCTTTAAATTTTATAATATTAAAGGAGCGCATGCACGCACAGACAGATAGTATATCCATTTTGTATTTTCTTTTTCACCACTTCTTTTTTGTTTTCTTTTACACTATCCTTGGGACTTCTAAAACAAATTTAAATGCTCAAACAACCTAAATGAGGGGAGAGGGTAAAAATTAGGCATCTACAATTTCTTGGTTTGATATTCATGAAAGAGAGGTCATAGTTATGCATAAAAAGTTTAGCAAGCAAGTGAAAGAAATGAAAATCAAAGGCAGAAAAAATAACACCAACACACCTTGCACCTCTCAGAACAATTGTACATGCCTGACCCATTTCAACCCCAGAGAAGTGGATCAACTTATCTTCACCAATCATGATCTCCTCAATAAGTTTGCAGTGACCCAGCTTGACAGACTCTGGGTTATCAAAGGTTGATGCAATTTCTCCCCCAGTAACTAAACCCAACCGCTCAATACCATCAAAGTCAGCATGCTCTATTGCAAGGACCCCTGCATCAGCAAATAGTTCCTCTGGGAAATTGTAGATCAGCTGTCGGTTAACAAAGCAATTTATTCCATGACTAATGATCTTCTGCACTTTCTCTCTCATTTTTTCCTTTTCAGCTGCTTCTAGATCAGCAACCTTGGCCATTGAGTCAACTCGAACACGTGCACCATATATCTTCACTTTATCTGTATCCATAGCAGTATTTGCAACCAAAATCTTAGCATTTTCAATGCGTTTTGGTTGGCCAACCCCAATCTTTTTGTCCAAAATAAACCTACAAAAAAGAAACTTCACTACCACTCCAAAGAGAATATGAAACAAAAAACTTATCCTAGACACATAGAAAGCGAAAAAAAATAACTGAAGAAACTTATGTTCCATTGAAATGGACTGGGGTTACAGGAAAAACTTATTACTATATATAACACCATAAAATTATTCTAAATCAAGTTGGCATATGTGGTTTTTGAATCATGAAATGTGGATCGAGTGCTTTCAGCTACTCTAATCTAGAGGATACTCTAATATAGCCAAGTGGAAAAAGGTCGACTACACATACTGGCAGGATTCCATACATCCTAGATGGCCATTTAATAAGACAATAACCTAGGTTCATGATGGCTCAAGGCAGACTACTGGAATCAGGTGATGGCTAAGAAAACCATCAATATGAACATCAGGTTCATCGACTGAAGGATACAGTAAGAATTGCAGTGGAATCACATTGGATAAACGGGCTGTTTTCGCTAATGCAAACAAAGAACACAAAATGCAAGCATCACTAGAGCACTACAGTTCTAGGTCTTTATCGGGAATTACCATATTAGAGAATGAAGAACAACTGATTAATCAAAGAAGAGCTAGACGTGCAAAAACAATAGATGTAGTAGTAAATAGTTCAAACCAGAAGAATTCTTGAGCTTATCTACTCACCCTTCATCTAAAAATGAATCCTTCAACGAACCTCCAGGTTTCTTAATTATCTGGATTGCCTCAAGATTGGTACTGCCCTGTAATTACAATAAAGTCAGAAAAAGATTGAGAACATGATATATGTACAAATTAACAAACAGGAGGTAATGGTGAAGGGTTAATGGAAGAAAACAGATTTTTTACCAATAGATAATTGCCAGACTAATTTTCATGTTAGTTCTTCAGATTTGACAACATAAAGCAGAAGTTCATGCATTTATTGCTGAACGAAAGCGAAAAAGTCCTAATTGGTGAAATCAAATCTCAAACCCTTTGAAGAAAAATATCTAGTGTCTGACCAAGGAAAAAAGGAAACACTGTTTGAGGAGAGATAAGGAAGAGGAAAACTAAGTTTAATTCACATTTAAAAAAAAAAAAAGGATGATGCAGATAGACCTGAGATCCCATGCCTAAAAAGAAAACTATATTTTTCGTAAGCTGCTAGAGCAAATGAAATATTGACCTTTAACCTCATAACCGCATCAACAGCCAGTTCTGCAAAATGCTCCTTGTCCTGAGACAAGATTTTTGAGCTCAAAGTAGTCCTCGCAATATTCATCAAGTCGGATCTAAACTTCTCTGCAAAATTAAAAAATGACCATATCATAATGAGAAAATCAAGATAAGTAAATAACTCTTGGACTCATAAATTTTGATTACCAGCTAGTAGCATCTAGGAAAAGTTTTCGGATAGTTCAAAGAGACAATGTTATACCAGTCAAGGAAAATCAATGCCATTAAATGTAAGTTCTTTGCTATGATGCTAAACACAACTGACAACTCAACCAACGATACCTGCATTCAGCTTGTTATCCACGACCTTCTGCTCCAGAACATTGCGTGCACACTCAGATGCCATCCGGAAACCTGATATAAAGAAACAAATAAAATATTGAAAGGTACACTCAGCATTAAACCAAATTGGGTACCTTAGATACTATTAACTAGTAGCATATTAATAAGACATTGGAACTTGCTACGTTTTGGCTTGATAAACAGAATAGAAATGGATTTTAGCAGTTTCTGGATTGAAATGCCCGAATGTGAAGGAATTTATTTGTCTCTCAGCAATATCTCCTTTATAGTAGCTGAAATTCTCAAAAGTAGGTCTCCGAGCCCGATTGCATTGCAACTCGACTACTCCATCAGGTACCTTTTACCCCATTTACCACCGTGTAGGGCACTCTCTAACCACCAAGACTGACAGGCAAGAAGAAATCACCCAGTAATTTTTGTCTGCTGGGAATAGTAGTTGAGTTATTTTTTTAATCGGTTTTGGCAAAAACTAAACATTCTACCTAAATCAAACTCCACCATGGAAACAAGCCTTGCAACAGATCTGTAAGAAAATATTGAAACACATCTTGACAATATTCCCTTCTGAGATTAACTTTTCAAAACAAAATTATCCCAAGAACTTGGCATTCAATCACTACCTTGTTACTAATGTACAGATACCTAGGCAAGCAATATGTTGATGTTCTGGTGTAAACTTTAAGCCTATCAAAGCATTCAAATATATCCAAGGAGAAATAATCGAGCTTTTTCCAGATTTAACAACTGTTAAGCATTAGAAAGCAAGTATACCAGACAATTCGATAAAAGAAAAGATGCCCTATTAAAGACAAAATAGCAAAAAAGCATTGCAGAAATGGTAAAGCAGTCCAGAAGCAGTTTGTACTTAACTATTCTACACACAGCAGTTTGTACTTAACTATTCTACACACAGAAAGCTGGAGAAAGCCTTAATAATATACATACACGTGCATATATCTGTATGAAATATGTTAAGACACCAGACCATCAAAACAAACCTGCTATAATTGTCATCGGATGAATTTTTGCATTTACCAGTTTCTCTGCCTCCCTCAAAAGTTCCCCGGCCAAAACGACTACAGAAGTTGTCCCATCACCAACTTCATCATCCTGTACCTTGGAGATATCTTACAAAGGATCAAGGTATAACATTGCATAAAATAAATACATCATTTTGTTCCCTAGGGTCCATCTTGTGACAGCGTTTCACTATCTATCTCCTTCAACTATCTGTAGAAGGTCTTAAATAAATGGTACGTGTCTGGCCTTTCTTTAAATGATGACTTAGAACCAAAAAAAAAAAAGAGGAAGTAAGTTGTGGTGTAATTTTCCACCGAGCCCCTACACCTGTTTACCCATTTGTCCAAATGAACCTATTAGACACTAAGTTCAGGGGATACGATTTGGATTATGATCCAACTTTACCTTCAGGATAGCGTCCGTCGAGTTCAACCAACTAGTGACACTCACTATTATTTCAAAAGAGAGAGCTGAACTATTGCCCATTAGAAATTGATAACAGAGGCAGATCGAGGATATCTAGAACATGGGTGCACCACTAAAAAAAAAGAAGAAAAAGTACTAGTAGGAATTGATCCCTAGTTCTCTAGGTAAATAACTCCACCAAGTGCACCATTCAACCTTTTTGAAGCATGGGTGCAAACAAATAATATTATGTCAACTCTAAAAAATATGTACATAAAATACCTATTTTTACATGGAGACCATGGGTTCACGTGCACCATAATTTACATGCTAAATTCGCCCATGCACTTATTTCAGGGAAAAATATCAAGGGACACAAACATATCAAGGATACCGACAAGGACCTTGGCAGCAGGATTATCAATATGAAGGGACTTCAAAATTGTTGCCCCATCATTGGTAACTGTAACGCTGTGTCCTCTGCCTGTCGATTGCAGAATTTTATCCTGCAAATTTTGAAACAAAATGCAGTATCTGTCAAAACTTCAAAACTACCACAATCCTTACTCTTCTCAATATCCACAAAATACATGATCCAAAACTTTGTTCTTACCATCCCCTTAGGTCCTAATGTTGTCTTTACCAAGTCAGCAATGGCCATTGCTCCAACAAATGAGGCCTAAAATTTGAAACACTCAAATGGTTTCAGAAAATCAAAGAATAATAGGTCATAAGCCAGTATAAGAAAATGTAGCAGAATTTCATATACTCACTCCATTTCAGTTTGTTTGTCTTACTTTTCTTTTCAGTTCGTTTTAAGAAGGTCTCTTTCCTTCTTTCGGCAATTTTAATTAAACTTCCCACGACATATGACATTTTTAAGACCGCAAGATTGAAAAGTATTCTTCAATTTCTTAAATTTCATGTAAGCCAAACCAACCAAACAATTGAAACAAGGGAGTATATAACATGGCAATGCAACTAGTGAACTTGTCTTTCTCACGTGATGCTCAATATTTGGTAACAATATGAAACTTACCATCCGAGCTCGCTCACCCTTTTCTTCAGTGGCTTCATCCTTGAAGATTTTGTCAATCTGAAAACACAAAAAAAAACATTAGATATGAAATGCACAAGCTAAACATTATTTTTTTAAAAAAATACATACCGCCATTAGAAAGAAATTGGAGATGCGAAGCTCAAACCCAAAAGCTGAAGCTTAAAAACTATTCAAAACTGTAATATCAGGACAGTGCAGAGTCAGTTCAAGAATAATTTTAATCATTCAAACCCTACAAAAGATATAAAATAATACCCTTATTCAATTCAAGTGTGAACATTAAACAACTACCCATATACAACACCATGTAAAAGAATTAGACCATGCAACCCAAACCTTAATACAACAACAACATACCCAATGTAGTCCCGCAAAGTGGGGTATGCAGAGGATAAAGCATACTCAGACTTTACCCTTACCTTAGTGATAAAGAGGTTGTTTCCGATAGACACTCCCCCCCCCCCCCCCAACCCCCCCCCGCCCCAAAAAAAACACCCCCAAAAAACCCAAAAAAACAACAAAAAAGAACAAAAAAAAAAGAAAAAGGAACAGAAAAGAAACTACAATACGATAATCGAGATACCAAAACTACTCACGCAATAATACTATCACTACCCTCCTTTCTCATTACTTAGTAAGTGGCAGTATCCTTGACCATACTCTCAACACCCTCCTATCTAAGCTCATCTACTCGAATAATTCAAATCTTAACCCAAGAAAGGAAATAAAAATCAAATTTTTAATGCAAAGTCAGGTCATTTACCGAATACCCATTATCCAAAAAGTCTCAAAAAAGAGATCCACAGTGAATGAATCAGCACAAAAACACAACTGAACTTACATGAAAAATTCAAAACTAGGGCAAAAGATGCGTACAAAAATTTAAAAAAAAAAACTAAAGAAGACTTTGTAATACTATGAGAGATGATGGAAAATACGAAAAATTACCTGAAAATGTAATGCCGTCGACGGTGGCGGCGCCGGAAAAGGTTAACGCAGTGAAAGTGGGAAAATGAGAAAGGGTTTGTGGAATTTTTGCTAAAATGGAGGTTTAAATGGTCTGATTGGTAATTATTTTAGTTTCTGAGGGTATAAATGAAAATTGAAAATTACGTGGGCTTTTTCTTTGGGCCTGATCCAATAAGATCAAATGGACTTCCCCGTAATTGTTCGGTTTGTTCTTCAAATGAGTTGATTTTTAATTTTGTAAAAATTACCCAGATAAGCAAATATATACTAGTTAATTAGCTAATATAGCTATAAATTGAATTAATTATGGCTCACAACAAACATTTAACTGTGATTACAGTTTGAGTTTTGTATAATTTGTGTGATTTATACAAATATTTTGCGTGATTATACAAAAAGTTATAATCGAATCAAATTGTATAGCAAAATATACGGATACTGTCAATTGTATAGCAAATTATATAAGTGCACGAATTGTATAGTGAAATGGTGAAACGCTATACAAAAAATATGAATTGTATAGCGAATTATATAAATATATACAAATATTGCACGACAATATACAAACTATAGTTGCTAAATGTAATTACCTAAACTATAGTGATGGAGCATAATAGGCTTTATATGCCATTTATGAAATTTATTCTTTAATTTTTGATTCTTTAAATGAGTTGATTTTTAATTTTTATTAAATTGAACTTATGGTTAAGTTAGTTTATGAGTTCTTTTAAGACATGAAGTATAACTTAGAATATGATGCGAAATTATAAACTTATGCACCGTAAAAAATTTATTTGTTTTAAAGGGTAAAATCGTAGTGTGTGTGCGGGTCTATGCTTTTGATATTGCTCTTCAGGCATACGATAAAATAACTTGTAAGATATTGTGATGCAAATATATTAATTTATGTTGTAAAAAGATATGTATTATCTTGGTATCAAATGCATAACATGATGTGCGTTTTACATCCTAACTTGTAGGATATTATGATTTATGATACGAAAATATAAGTTTATATCCTTCGAAAGGTTTTTTGTTATTTTAATGTCGAGAATATTTTTAACCATTTTTTTATTACTTTTAAAAAGAAGAAATAAACACCATCCCAACATAGGCCATTTGTGCCATAACCCATGGTTATTTAGAAGATAGAAACATTAAGTTCTTCAAATCTATTGCAACAACATAGCCAAAGCAATCCAACGAGCGGAGTCTGGAGAAGGTAGAAATATAATTCTATCATTGCGGGATACAAAGATTGTTCCCAATAGACTCTCGACTCCTCAAAAGTTATTGCATCAACAATGAGTGAAACTCAAAACTATAAGTGGAACTTCATATAAAAATTACTCACACAAGCATTACAAAATCACTAAATCAAGGTTCATGTATAGTACATTTGAAAGTTCTTCCACACTAATGTGAGTTGTGTTTTACAAAACTATATGTTACAACACCTGAAATCGAAGAAAGACCAACGCGCAAAAGCATCATAAAACAAAAAAAAAGTATCTATTTGTACACTCAAAGCTGCTCGACGAAGATTAGATGGAAGCAGATTGAGACTGGTTGTATGCAGTTCTCCTGAAAACTAAGTTGTTGATGAACTTTGATTTGGTTTGTGTATCAGAGACATGTTGTGAAACAGAATACGGATCCATGTAAATTCCCACGTGGGAGATAAGAGGGCACGCCCTGGACTTGTCGATAACTAACCTTAGTAGGTGTGATTTCACTGTAGGAAAAAGTAACAGCCTCCGATATCCTGCTGTCGTTCCACTTACCACGTGTTGCCATTTTCCAGCTTCATCTAATATATCAAGATGAAACTCAATAATCCGTTGCCCCATTTGGATTGGTTCTTGAAGTTCCAAGACGTTGAAAGTTATGACCTGTTGAAATTCTAGATATAACGTCCAGTCTGATTGTTGTCCCTGATCTGGAGCCCAATATGTATGCAAGCCTTCCTCGATTACATTCTTGGGGCTAAACTGAGAATCAGTCGGAGCTCCTCGTGTGCTGCTGGCAGAAAGAAGAGCAGATTTTGCAATATTATAGGAGAATATACAACTACGAAGCTCAGAAAACTCTTTGAGGACTTGTATATCTTCGTCTGATATGAGACCAGATGAGTTAGGTGGCACATTTAGCAACAAGGGACAGTTTCTACCAACTGATTTGTAGTACAAATCCAGAAGAGTCATTGCACTTTTTGGCTTTTCGGAGGCATGCCAAAACCAACCAGGCCGGATAGATACATCACACTCGGCAGGAATCCAGTCCTGGCCAAACATGTCCCCCTCAGCCACGTATCTGTTGAACACATCAAAAAAATAGAAGGATAAAAGGAAGCTCTGTGTCCCGAGAAAAAGGAGTTGAATAATGAAGGAAAGACACTGTGATGCACTACGTGAATTGTTTCAATTGATGGAATTTAAGAGTGTGGGGCGATTAACTTTTACTAAAGGTGTTGTTGCTTAGCAAAAATGGCAATTACATCTAACAGTAAACGATCAGCGAAGAAGTTTTCGCTGAAAGCAAATAAGAATTGATGAATAAGTCTAGTAAAACAAGACTTACTTGGCATCATTATAACCACCAATCTCGACAGCACTACTGTTGAAAAGGGACCAGCAAGTGGTTCCAGCAACACCATTCTCATTCCCAACCCACCTCGTATCAGGACCAATATCAGTGAAGATCGTAGCTCCAGGTTGGAGTTGATGAATAAGGCTAAACCAATCATCAAAGAAATACTCCATATCCTTCTCGCCATCACCTTTTGCACCATCTAAAAATACCTGCTTAACCTCTCCATATCTGCTCAACAGTTTTTTTGGGGCAGGGATGGAGATGGCGAGTGATTGCTGTTAGAAGTTTCTCTAATCATTGTAACTCAGCACAAAAATTAAAAAACAGTCAATTCCATAAATCCTAACTATATGTGCTGTATAATCAAAGTTCACGTATTTCTTTGTCTAAATGTACATACATTTTTTGATGGCAAGAAATAGCGAACTAAGCAACCAAATTATATACGAACTTATACTTGGTGAAAGTTAGATCCTCTCATCCTTTGGTAAGATGACCTGAAGTATCACGACTAGAGTAAGAATGTGGATTCACATTCCTCGTATCTAGCTAAATTTGGCGTCCTAGAACTGAATTAGGAATCTAGCATTCAGAAAAGGAACTCAAAGTCCGTCTTGCACCTAGCTTGGATATATGGAAACCAATAAATCAACTTTAAAGCATCTAAAGTACTGCAGAACTTTCCTACAATGTGCGGTCTGCCACAAACAATCAAACTTTGATATGTTGATATTTGTGTGGCTTCAAAACCATTAGTAAAAAACAATACCAAATGGAGCGAACTGACTGGGATACGTGTAGCCAGCCCCGTCAAGCGTGCAATGGATCGTGGTAGTAGTTGCTGCTGTTTGAAGTCATTAGTAAGTATCACAACTCAAAACTGAAAACCCTGTCGAACTTATACTTAACAAATCATTCTAAATTGGTCCTTTAATAACTGTTCCGGATCAAAAAAGGAATCATTCTAGATTGGCACCATAAAAGCTCAAAATGTGAAACTGCAAATAGAGACACTTTTAAACCATCATACACAACTTCATCACTAACTTCCCATTTTCACAGTTCCCCGAATCACATGCATTTCCAGTATCCCAATCACAACATGAATAACTATGTTAAAGCCAGAACAAGTTATAAGCCAAACAATTCAAAACCAAACCACAGAAAACAATGATAGTGCACCTAGGGTAATCCCACAAAGTTGGGCCGGGGGAGGATAGGGTATACGCAAACCTTACTCCTATCTTGGGGCCAGAGACATTGTTTCCAATAGATCCTTAGCTCAAGGAAAAGCAGTTCAAATCATACCGGGAAAGGAAATAACAGAAACGAAGAAGCCATCGTAAAACACTAAAGAAAGTATGACAATCATTCTAAACACTGAACAATAACTACAACAAAATAATACAAGAACCAAAGTTCAGTAACAGAAATCGAGGAAGTAAACCATCGAGCAAAAAGTTAAAATCTTTACCTGGTAAGTGGAACAACCACCATAACAATGGAGCAGTAAAATCCAAAGAAACCAAGAAATGCTCTTATTGAAGTCACAAAACATTCCCAAATCAATTCAAAACAATCCAAAAACAACAAACTAAGTAGTGTACAAGCAGACCCGTACCTTGTGAGGTAAAGAGGAGGTTTCCAATAAAACAACAACATACCCAGCGTAATCCCACCACGCAGACCGTAACTCTACTTTTGTGGGATAAGAGAGCTTCTTTCTGATAGACACTCAGCTCAAACTGAAAGTACTCAACGCAAGAAAAATATGACAGCAAAACAGCACCGAATGTGCTTTCATCCTTGGCACAAATAAACAAAAAGAAAGCAATTCAAAACCAAACCACAGAACTTGAGGGCTTAAAGAAACACTAAACAGTAACTACAACAAAATAATACAATCAATCGAAATACAAAAAGCAAGCTTCTTTCCCATAGACACTCAGCTCAAAACGAAAGTACTCGAAGCAAGAAAAATCTCCCAGCACACAATGTGCTTTCTGTTGGGTTTTGATATTGGTGAATGGGAAATGGTGGGATGAAAAGCCGGAATCCGCTTTCTTTCCCGGATTAATTTA
>JAOTQR010000007.1:21117463-21128253 GCA_025774065.1 Solanum ossicruentum
TACATTGAGGGGAATAATTTCCTTAAGGACACACTGTGCATTCAGTGGGCTCGATTTTTGTTCTTATATAGATATATGTAAATTTTTTTCTTTTCCATTATTATTCCTGTCTCTAACGTTTTTGGGAAGACAGATAAACAACACTTTCATCCTTAGCACAAATAAACAAAAAGAAAGCAATTCAAAACCAAACCATAGAACTTGAGGACTTAAGCAAACACTAAACAGTAGCTACAGCAAAATAATAGATTAATCAAAGTACAATAAGCAACATATTGTAGCAGAAATCAAGGAACCAAACCACATAACAAACAACAGAAGCCCACAAGTGGGGTGTGGTATGTACGCACACTGTGGCGCCGTGGCCCCCGAGCACCGTGGCACACCCGCCCCATGGCGCCGTGGCACCCGTGCCCCCGACCTTACCACTATCTCATAAAAGATAGAGGGTTTGTTTCCGAAAACCCTGGTCTCAAGAACCAAACCAGATAACAAAAAGTTAAAATCTTTACCCTGTAAGCAACTCAGTCATTTGACCCAAATAGTATTCATTATACTCAAGAGTTTTCCCATAGCACTCCTCATGCCTATCCCATGGAGAAAGATACAAACCCAATGCCAATCCAGCATTTCTTGCAGCTTCAGCTAATTCAGCTACAATATCACCAAACCCATTTCTCCAAGGACTTGATTTAACAGAATAATCAGTGTATTTTGAAGGCCAAAGACAAAACCCATCATGATGCTTAGCAGTTAAAAGTACTCTCTTAAAACCAGATTCTTTAGCTACAGTGACCCATTGTGTTGCATTTAACAATTTGGGGTTAAAGTTTGATGGGTCAACATGACCTGTACCCCATTCTGTATCTGCAAAAGTGTTGATACCAAAGTGGAGGAAAAGTGCCATTTCTGCAGTCTGCCATGAGATTTGACGGGATTTGGGGATTGGTAGAATTGGGATTGGAGGTGGCTTTGGGTGTAAAGATTGTGAAGTTGTTGAAAATTGAAGTGACAAAAAGATTATGAAAATTTTGAGGAATTGTGTAATGGGGTTGTTCTTTATCATCTTGGGATTGCCGGAGACTTCTCTTTTTCGCCGGCGACAGCTTGATTGTTGCCGGAGTTAGGCGGGAGTTTACCGGTGACTCCCACTGTTGAGTGAAAGCTTAAGCATGATGAAGAATGATGATAATTTTGAGGGTTTTCTAATTTACTTTTTTTATTAAGTCAAATTAATTACATTTTTTTTTCCCAACATTATTCTAGCAATTGTAAATTTCTTTAAAAATAAATTTATGTCGAATTTAGCACATGCACTAAGCTCTCCAACCGGTTTTATCATATATTTAATATATATAAGTGAAATAAGTAACCAAAAAAAAAAGATAAAAATTCTCTTTAACATTTGTGATTTCTTTATATATATTATCTCAATTATATCTTTTTATGTTGCTCATGCTCTTTAAAAGAGTCAGTAAATATGTGTTATAATATATTTTTGAAGAATTTAATACGATTGCAGTGTTAAAAATGACAAGTTCGCGTAATTTAAATATCTTTTATGCTATTAATAAATTTTTATTTTTCCATCACTAAAATTGAGAGTGCCAAGAGTGGGGATAGGGCGTAGGGGGGTTGTGTGGTGGTGATTTCTTGAAGCATAAATTTTTATTTATTTTTATTACTAGAAGAAAATAGTAATAATAAATTCATTTAAATATATGTAATGTAAGCATCTTTTTTTGAAAAATTTATCAATCTAGAAGTTCTTTAATCTTTTCATGGAATAATAATCTGTAAATCTCATAAAAAAATCACACTAGATAAATTTTGTGTGATGAGCTCAATCGAAAAATATGTCGAGAATTTTGAACTATCACTTTCGTTTATTTAATATTTTAAATAGTAAATCTAAGCAAGTATAGTTACTAATCAACAAAGGAACTGACACCAACAACAATAACAACTATGCTTCAGTTTCAAATTATTTGGAACTGAAACAATTATCGATGAATTTTAACCTGTGATTAAAGATTAGTTATATCATTTTTATCAAATTACTAACTAATACTAATTAAGAAAATTATATGTAATTATTTAAATTGTAGAAATATAGTATAAATTGTCAGTGTACATAAATAATTAGGTTTATATATGTTACTTATGTGGAGATAAATCAAGATTGTTAGAGGTTAATGATAAGGACTAAATCCTTTAATAAGAATTGTATTTTTTTTAATTTGTACTGAGTATTTATTAGAAATAATTTTTCAATCCTTTTATAGTAGAAACAGAGATACGTATGTTTTATCCACACCATAAATTTTATTTATGAAATTTTACTAAATATATTATTATTGTAAAGATAAGGACAATATTTATATATGCAAACATTTTCCTCAGATACTCACTTATAAAATTATATCGAAATTGAATATGTTATTGTTGCTGCAGTATAATTTTTTTCATAATTTATCATGTATAAAGGGGCACGTAAAAATTATATCATTTTTTGGTTAGTGTAAAGGGACATGTACAAGCCCTCTTGATAATGCTATATACATTTTTTACCGCAACTATTAACAACAACAATAACATATTTAGTGTAATCAGAGTGGACAAAGTGCACGTTGATCCTACTAGTATCTCGTGGAGATAGAAAAATCATTTGTAAGAATCTCTAGCTCAAGTGCAACAAGCTAAATCACGATTGAAATTATTAATGAAGTACAAAAATAGATAATTTTGTATGATCTAGTAACAAATATGAATTTTGATAAACTCAATTACATTATTAATAGCAAATACAATTATTTTTGCATGTGGCCAATTATAGCCGCTTGATTATCAGAAAGAACTGATAATAATATCAAGAATTATTAGAACACAAAGCTCAAGAAAAAGTTCATGGGATTAATAATACATAATAATTCTTCTTATAATTACCAAAAAAAAAATCACCCTATTTTCCATCTATTATTACTATTAATATTTTTTTGAAGCCCAACAAGCCCAAATAATTTCAGGCCTTTATAGGGACTCATATTGTCACAACCCAAATCAACAGTCCAATTTTTTCGGCCCAATAAAGTATTTTTTTGGAGATATTTCATCAATTGGCTAAAGGGGTTTCCATTTTCCATCTAAAGTTTGGTTCAATATTTTTAAATTTAGTGTAATTGAGGATAATATTCTAAAGACGATATTTAGAACTCGATATAATTATTTTAAATTCTTGATTATGATATTTGGACTAACAAATGCTCCCACAACTTTTATGGTTGTTGGAACCATCTCAAGAAGCTTGGGTATCAATTTTCGAGATATTCAAAGATGATTAGAGATGAATTTGTGCCTTTTTAATTTACAAATTGAAATTTATGATTGAAGACGACTTCGTCTTTCTTGTATATTCACTGTATATCAGAAAAAATAACAACTATGTTTGATCTAGACAAATCGTTGTGTCATCCTTTTAAATTGTATAAGCATGTGATGCTCATGACGAAGGGTAAACTTCCGACTATGACACCCCATAGGCAAACCTTTGAAGAAAGAATACACATGCATTACAAATTTATACCTAGGCAAATGATACATCAAAGTGAAAAAGAAAGTTAGGAACCCTAAAAGAACTATTAAAGCGTCTGTAAGTTAAGAACTGGATCAGAGTCGTTACGGATCATTTTATCTAAAAAATTCAATTGTTATTTAAAAAAATAAACATTTATTTACGTATTAATCTTGAAAAGTAGGCTCAATTGTCAAAGAAAACCAAAAATATACTAACTAGAGCACATTGGAATGCAGCCAAGCAAACAAAGGCATGATGTGATATGAAAAATTGACAGTCAATTGATGTGATTGATTTGATTCATTCATTTTCAACAATTGGTCATCTGTTCCTCTACACACAATCAACCAAACACAAAACTCCAATTTTACTTTTGGGGGTGCGTGGGTTGGGGGAGGGGGGAAAGGTGACGCGTCGAGAAAGGTAGATTCATTAACACTTATAGCTTGTATTCCGTTAAAACATATCGCTTTGTTCGACTTAATATTGCTTTATTTTGATTTGAATGTGAATAGAGACGATAACTTCTTCTAGAAATCTCGTTAGAACACTAGTCATATTGATCTGAGTAAGTGGTGATAACGAAAAGACTTTTATCCTAAAGATAACAACATAGGAGGGAGAAGGTCAAAAGAAAGTCAGGATATATAGGACTCGATTGTGTGTTGCTTCTCTAGAGTGATTGACAATATCATGACTTAAGGATGGATAGATGCCCCCCTCGCCCCCCCCCCCCCGCTCCTATTGCCCACAAGTCACACTATACGTCGATGTAAGTTGTCTCTTTTATCTCGAGGACTTCAGAAAGGAATTTTTGAAATGTCACTAGGCATTAAATGAAAGAAAGAACTAAATATTGTATTTTACTTCAAACCAGACAGCAAAGACCCTCATTGAATGAGATCAAAAAAGGACATAAGATTGATCCCAAGTACAAATGAGAATTTTAAAGTTATTTTTTAAAAAATATTTTAAAAGTTATTTTACATAAATTAGTATAAACTAAATAGAAAAATAAAATAATACTCGTACTAATTTACTTATAATGATGATTGTAATTTCATCTTAAATGAGAAGCTTAACCTCCTTATTTGTAATTAAAAATCTTACACTAACTATGAAATCTTAACCTTAATTTTGAATTATTTAAGTGATCAATTAGTTTCAAGATTTGACCAAATAAAAATACACGAATTAGTTTTAACAACATAATTATATAAGTTTAGCCGCCTCTATTATGGCCCAATTAATACTTAATTTAACAACATAATAATAATAATATAAGTACCTATTTTATTTTAATTGATATATACAAATTAACATTAATGCATATATTTGATATACAGACAAATGAAAAGGTTAAACACGATATCTTGTTACACATAAATACAAAAAAAAAAAAATAGAGAGACGAGATAGGAGAGAGACGAAAGGCGAGAGGTGAGATACATTAATAACTCAATTGAAATAAGTAACTATTGAAATTACGAATGTAACGAATGATTATTATTTACCCTCTTAGATACTCT
The DNA here is from genome assembly GCA_025774065.1 of Solanum ossicruentum. Lineage (NCBI taxonomy): Eukaryota > Viridiplantae > Streptophyta > Magnoliopsida > Solanales > Solanaceae > Solanum > Solanum ossicruentum. The sequence goes on from JAOTQR010000007.1 coordinate 21,122,567, forward strand.
TTCTCCTTTTTTCTCAAATTAATTTTTGAGTTTTATTTTTTTAAGAATCAAATCAATTAATCTTTGAAGCTTAATTTTACTATTAAAGCTTAGATATTTAAAACTTACATAAAAAGGACACTTTCTTTATCCCAATTTATGTAGCACTTTTCATTTTTCGAGAATATCGATCAATTAAAAATTGATAAAAAATTATATATAAAATCTTTAATTTTTTTGAAATAAAATTTATATATTTATAAACTACATAACTCAAAATATTTAAAAGGTATAAGAAAAATTTACGATTAAGAATTGACTTATTTGAATCTCAAAATTTAAAAAATATCATATAAATTAATAAAAAAGAGTATTACTAATTACAAATTTTCTTATATCTATTTAAAATAAAAATATTTATTAAAATTCACATATGACTCTCGCTTTGGAAAGGACAAATAGAACAGTGACACGTTTGATTTTCTGGCCGACACACGTGGTATTTGAGTTCCAAATTGGTGGACCCCACTAAGTGAAAAAGACGAAACTGGTTACGTAATTTCAGACAGCGAGACTTTTAGGACTCTTGTCTGTAGAATCCTAGTTAGGGACACCTTTGACTTTTAACATATTTTCAAAATTCACCCCTCTTACTTTTATGAAATGCAACATTTTCCCCCTACATGACACATTTGTTCAATATATTTACGATATGAAATCAAATTGATATGAAGTTTATAGCGTAATTTGCATATCTTAATTTATAAAAATTCAATAAATTGTGGAGATTATTTAAAAAAATTATTCATATATAATCTTTATAAATGATCAAATCACAGTTCATAAATAAGATATCAAAATATTTTAAGATCGCATTGATAAATTATATATTAATGCTTTTATACATAAATATTTTGGATCATAAGCTTTTAGACATGAGTGAAGCCGCCATACAGATCATAAAATATGATTTATGCAAACATTTTATACGAAGATATTGCATAACTTTGCAAATATGACCATTATTTATCACTACAACAAGTTTTAAAAAAGAGACAATTTTGATGCACTAAAATTTTCACTACGCACAAAGTTCAAAAAAATATCTAACCATTATAACAAGTAAAATATATATCTCAACGAGGACAATAATAACATATTCAGTATAATTTTATAAGTAGAGATTTGAATAGAGGATGTATATACAAATTTATTGCTATTCTTTTAAAGATAAAAATATTTTCGATAGATCCTCCGATCCATAGCACCAACAAATAATACGACAATTCGGAAAAAAAAGTGTAATATTTTTTCCTCACCTTTTCGTTAAAAGCAGAAGTCCAAATCTTGGTTGTATCAGAGTCAACGATGGAAACTTGTTGCATATTTTTTCTTCTTCTTTTAATATTTTTATTCATACATATTTTATATATATAATTATTTTTAATTAAACTTCATTTATTTGCTGTGTTACACATAATAGGGCCTTGTATTTATATTATTCTTTTTTCTAGTAAAAGATTCGATCGACGTTGCATGAGAAAAGACAAAGAATGCATGATTAATTAATTAATTTTGATATTATTCGTATAATTAGTGGACCTCCCTATTAAATAATTTAGCTTGAATATAATTTGATATGTTATATGGTACATGCATGTTATATTATGTCGGAGGATTTGAGATGTATTTGCTAATTACTTTTACACGAAAATGAAGACCTTTAAGAACAAATATTGGATAAGGAAGAAAAAGAAAGGAGTTGAAAGACACTTGACTCTCGAATTGAAGAATAAGTGGATTTATCTTCCCTTGCATGTGGATCTTTTGAATCACATAGTGTAAAGAGCTAATTATATTATTTATCTATCTTTTTTTAAATTACAAAAATTCCGTAAAATTTTTGAATTCCGAGATACATCCTTGGACTTCTAGATGTGCATTATTGGACTTTTGATATATCAGCAGACATTCGTGATATATAAGGGAGGGATGTATGAAAGAAGACAAGACATCCTGATACATAGGGAAGGGATGTATCAGAGAGGAGAATAGATATGTATCAGCAAGAAGAAAGTAACGTATTCAAGAGGGAATTTATGAAAATTTTGGATATTTCTAAAATTCTTTTAAATGGTAGAAAATTTCAAAGATCATGGTAAAATAATTATGTGTATTTAGATAATTTTTTCTACTTTTCGTTAGAAGTTTCAGGTTCGAGTTTGTGAGAATGAAAAAGGAAATCTCATTAATTGAAAGGCTGTCCGACACAATAATGGACCTGTAATACACATGAATTCAAATTTAATCAGATTCAAATAGCGGGAAGAAAAAAGATCCTTGAGTCAATATATATGATGAGGAAACCTAATTAACAAATATAGACAGGAAGATGTAATAAATCAAAACATTATCTTGTTGAATAATTATATGGGAGATTAATTATAATTAATTAGCTCATTATTCATGAGATCATATTAGTTATTCATTATCTCTTGGTTTTAGATGGTAAGGACTTGATTTAAAAGTAGCTCATTTTAAAATAATTCTTATAATTAAGTCACCTTATAAAATTGAAAATGCAACACTTATGTGACATATACATGTACAAAAGCTTAAATAGATCAGTTCACATCGTAAAAAATATTTATATAATTAGATCACTTTTTAAATTATATATAATTTAAATTTTATAAAAAATAAATCGTTAAAATTCGAAAAAATTTAAATACACATCTGAATAAGACGTATACCAATCATAATAATAAAGACGAGAAAGCCAACAAAGATATTCCTTTTTTTTTTTTTTGAGGAAGAAATATTCTTTCATTGTTATTATCCTCCAATATTTAATTATATATATGTGGGCATTTACTTATTATATAATGAAAATATTATATTTTGTTCTCCCATCATATTAAGGTGTATTACTAGTTCATCTAAAAATTTAAAATGTTAAGGAGATTATACTTTTAACGAGTTTGATTCTTTCTTATTAGTACTTAAATATATACGTTTTTTAAAGAGATTGTATTTTTAACGAGCTTGATTTTTTTCATCAATACTCAAAACATATAAGTCTTTTAAAGAGATCATGTTTTCAATGAGCGTAATTTTTTAATATTAGTACTCAAACTGATGAATTAGGTTTTTTTTTTGTCTAACTTACACCTCAAAAGCTAGCTCGAAGGGAGGAGGATTGACTAAGCGTTATAAGGAGTTCACCAATCTCATTAACCACCAATGTGGGATTTTTTTGTCTCAACACTCCACCTCACGCCCAGTGCTTAGCATTTGGTGCGTGGACAATTTTTTCGGGGGCCCAACATTGGGTGAGACGGACCGTACTCTAATACCATGATAAATTAGGTTTTTTTAGGTCTAACTCACACCCCAAAAGCTAGCTTGAAGGGAGGAAGATTGTCTAAGTCTTATAAGGAGTCCACTCATCTCATTAACCACTAGTGTGAGACTTTTTTGTCTCAACACAAACACATAAATTCTTTATTTATTTTTTAAAATAATTAATATATAAGCAATGAAATTCGAATCTAAAATCTCTATCTGCGCATATGATATGATATGTTAAAGTGTGTAAATTCTAGAAGGTGTTAGGTAAAGATGGAGAAATATCCAACATATATAAAGTCTTGATAGAGTATGGAATTAAAAAGCTAGTACAATATAAATTGATGTTAGCTCTAACAATATGTATTAATGAATGAGACACTTAATAATTCAAGTGAAACAATGATATAATATAAAATAGATAGGTCAAAGAAGAAAGGATTATAAATGCAAAAAAAAAAGTTAATCATTTGAGATTGAATATACGAGATACATGAACACAAAGAGACAAAGAAAAGAAGAAAATGAATATTTTCCTTGTAGGCATCAATAATAATTAGGGCATCGCATAAGCGAGTTGAATTGAATTTAGACAAAGCAGAATCAACATTATTAACATTATCTCAATGCTTCAAAAACTTCCGTCCATTGCGGGGTAAGGGAGGTCAGATGTATACAGCTTGACTCTTATGTTTAAAAACATAGCGCGACTGTTTCCGGATGACCCATGATGAGCGTCGAAAGTTGCATTGACTAACTGGTACTTCACAATTGAAAGAAGCGCAGAAAGTTTAAAGAGTCATTTTGTTTTATTCCATCATACCCCAAAGTAAAAAATAATGAATCTTTGGTTCCATCCGAGATTGATGAAAATAGACAAAGCAAAATAAATTGAATTAATAAATAAGTGAAGTATTGCGATTTGTTCAAAGTTATTTTAAATTGGAATGAGAGCTGAAATGATAAACGGGGAGGAGAAAACCCAGTACACTAAAGCTCTCGCTATGCGTAGAGTCCGAAGAAGGATCCGATCATAAGGATTTATTGCACGCAGTCTTATTATGCATTTCTGCAAGAGGTTGTTTCCAAGGCTTGAACCTACAACAACTTTACCAGTTACTCTAAGGCTGAATTGATAAACGGACAGATCAATAATCACTCCAAACATAAGTAGATTGAAAGAATGATATTTTCATAAGTTAATTTTATCACCTCACAAAAATGTATAATAAAAGTATCTAATATGAAAAACTTATCAATTTCTACAATGATAATTATTTTGAATCAATTAAAATGAATATTAAAAAGTAGTATTTAAGGTTTTATTTGCTAAACTTAAGGTTTCTTGTTAGAGCATCCTTCTAAAAATGTTATTGATGTTGATTGTGGAAAAAATATGTGTGTGTGTGTGTTTTTTAAAAGAAAATATTGATAATTAGATTCTTTCTAGAGGCTGACCCTTTTTTCTAATTTGTATTTGGTAAAGTTCCTTTTCTTGGTTGTTACAATTAAATGAATAATTTTTTTAATTAAGAAACTAAGAGTGATATGTATTGTACATTAATCACATTTAATGAATTCGATGTATGAATAAATAATTTATTTTAATTCAGAAACTAAGATTGATATATATTATAAATACAAATCGTATTCGACGAATACAATTTATGAGTAAGAAACTAACACCGATATATATATATATATATATATAAGTCAGTATGGTCTAATGTTGTTACAATGAAAAGGTCATTTTTGACATATTATCATAAATAAAATCAGTGTGGTCTCATGTTTTTCCCCAAGTTTAATTAATTATATTTTAAGATTTTTTTTCACTATTATGAATAAAAAAATTGAAACTTGTAATTTTTTTTTGTGTAACTTTGGATTAATCTAATCTATTATTTTAGCTTGAAGATTAATTAAACTAATTTTGAAAAGCTAAATATGGCAATTAATAAGAGAACGAAAAGAGTACTTTTAGCATCTTGTGATATTAAATAAATAATGCTTAAATTTAATATAAATATCATATGCAAAACAAGATTTTACCTATATAATTAATAATTATTTAATTTAGATAACGAACTTCTACCAAACATGTATAGCTGTTTTACAACAAGGGTCAACAAAAGGGACCAATAATTTTTTTGATTTTTTTTTTAAAAAAAAATAATGAAGAGATAAATGAGAAATACATGTCATGAATTTTTATTTTCAATTTTAACCCTTTTTTGACAAGATAATAGGGAGAAAAGTTTTGGAGAACAACAAATATGTCAATTTGTCATAATAATAATAATAATAATAATAATAATAATAATAATAATAATAATAATAATAATAATAATAATAATAAT
>JAOTQR010000007.1:21147561-21169437 GCA_025774065.1 Solanum ossicruentum
TAAGTATTTTTTATTTTTAAATCTTAAAAATAAAATTATTTTTTCTCAGGAAAGCCCGGCCAGAATCACACGAAGCATCCGGCTTCACCACTGTTGCCTGCTCTCTCCTTCTTCGAGGCGAGAGACGGAGGAGCTTCCTCCCTCATTGACGGCTCACGAATATGAGTCCTACGTTTAGGAGAATAACTGAGGTAGACTGCTTTACCTCTGTCTCTATCCGAGGAAAGAATGTACCGAATCCACCTCCTGGCATTATTGGGTTCGTTTTTGATAAAACATAATTTATCCCTTAAAATAAAAAGCAAAACTAAATTAATCAGGCCTCAAAATAAATATTAAGCAATAAATAACTTGATTTTTTGAGGCAACAAATTTAATGATGAACTACTTGAATTGGTTCTTTTTATATATATATTTTTATAGGATTGTTTTTTTTTTAATATTTTTTTTATATTTTATGTAAAGGTGACAACTAATTGATTAAAAGTAATAAATGTACAAAATGTGACGTACCATGACCTAATAGATACAAATCTTTAAAGGATAAAAAGTTATAAAGAGGAAAAATACAAAAAAAAAATATGACAACAATTTGTTTTGTGGCTCGATGAATATAATTTTTAGTGTCAATAAAGAAAGAAAAATAAAAAGTTAAAGAATATTTACGAAGGAATCACTCGTGCTTCTAGTTCGGATTTTTTGACTTATATTAAAAAACATTTAATTATAATTTAGACACGATGATCAGTTGTGTGAATCAAAAATACAGTTTATATTAAGTTGAATTACTATAAAATTTGTAATAATCAACAAGGTAACTATATACGTTTTCCTTTTCAATCTGTTCTATAAAAAATATTACATTTTTATATAATTAAAATAACTTAACTTTTAAAATTTCTCTTTTACCCTTCAATGAAATGATTTATAATCACATAAATATCTAAGATTTATCTTAGACCATAAGTTCCAAAATTTTTCTTTATCTTATACTTTGTATAAAATCAAGTGGGGCTATTAGTGGCAGAATCAAGATTTTCATTAAGGGAGTTTGAAATCTAAAGAAGTAGACACACAAACTAGTCGAGGGGGTTTGTTATCTACCGTACATAAATAAAATATTATTTTAACCATATATAAATAATTTAACTTTTCGTTGAAAGACGTTCAAATGAACCCCTCAAAATAGTGTCTATGTTATTCAGATAATAATGTCTATGTTATTGTTAAATGGTCGGGATTCCTCTACCGTTAACGAAAAATCTCAAAATTCAAACCCTATGGGGCAGCAACAACAACAACAAAATACCCAGTAGAATCCCATAAATGAGATTTGAGAAAGATTAAATATACACAGATCTTACCACTACCTCATAGAGCCCCATACCCTATATATGAGTAACAACAACATACCCAGTAGAATTCTACAAGTGGAATCTGAAGAAGGTAAAATATACACAGACCTTCTCACTATCTCACAGAGATTAAAAAAAGTTATTTTCAAAAGATTCTCAGTTCAAAAATATCAGACCCCCAAACGCATCCAACACCAGATAAATTCTATCCATATTACCATCAAGAGAATGTCTTTTCTAAGTGTAAAAGGTCAAAAGTTTGTGGAAAAAATTTCACTGACAAAACTGACAAGTACTTATTATTATAGTATATGAATGAATAAATGCATAAAAATTTGATGAATTTTATAAGTTTGTGATTGAAGAGTTTATATCTATCTATCAATTTATGTTGTCAAATGTGACACATAAAACTCTGGAAAATTTGTCTAAAGATAGAAGCATAAAATTCTCTCGTTCATTAAATTTTAGCAAATCTATACTACTCAGAATTCAGATCTCTTTTTTATTTTTTATTTTTACCATTTAATTATAATTTTTAAAAATTATTATATCATCAATCACATAGAATCATAGAGACCTAGGAAATTATTTTTAAAAAATTTATATTTTATGATTTGATGGGATTTTCTTGATGTTTATAGTTAATTTATATAGAATTTCTTATATTCTGCTATATTTTTTTCGAGCTCAGGGTGTATCAAAAATTAACCTTTCCCTACTAGAAACAAAGGTTTTTCCAATTGCAAATTTAGTGCAAAAAATTATGTTATAGATTAGCTTATCGAAAAATGCATTCTCATTGAAATATTGAATAACTTCTTAATTTTTTCGTACGAAAATATTGCTATTTTTTTCTCTTATCAATTCAATCAACGACATAACTGTGAGAATAGCTAATGAACATTTTTCAATAAGAAAATAGTGATTTTTAGTAGTGTCCTGATCTCGCAATTACAATTTATGAGTCATTTTAGAATCAAACTTCTTAATTTCGATCGTAAGTTTAAATATAAAAATTTTAAAATAAAATTTATATATTTAAAAATTATGTCAAAAATAAGTATTTAAAGAAAAGCTTGTTTTAATTTTAAATTAGAAAAATGTCACTGATAAGAATAAACTTTTTTTTTATTTTTAAAAAAAAGCCAAAGTGTCAAATCAAGTTATAAAATTACAAAATTCTGAAAAAGTATCGAAGCACCACAAAACATGAAGGATAAGAACCAATTAAGACATATATTGGATAAATGTATTAAATATATTATTTTTATTAATTTTGATTGACAAAATTATTGAATGTACCAACAAAGTTAACATATTTCCTATATATATATATATATATAATAATCAAAGCTTGCAGAGATATAATGTTAGAGGCAGGGATAGGACCCAGAGTTAGAATATATAAGATCGAGAGAATTCAATAATTTTAACTCAAATATTATATTTTTATTATATATAAAAGGATAGGGCAGTAACTTTCGATTGCAGCTACTTGCTTGAACAGTTTCTGATAGTCCTGTCTGCTTTAGCTGTCTTTTTTTTGGCCTTTATTATATAGGGCCAATAAAAAAATATTTCGTGAGTTTTTTAATTTAATTTTTTCAAGGCAGTTGTGTATTGACTTGTCTACTTCAATTACTTCATAATATTTCTTCAGTTGTTTCAATTATAATTTTATAATAATTTTTTAAAATATAGATAAAAAATCTATCAATATTACATAAATCGACACTAAAAAAATTTATATTGTGGCCTCCGGTGAGCCAACAAAAAATAATTTGTGGGTTTTTTAATTTAATCTTTTCAGGGCAATTGTGTACTGACATGTCTGCTTCTACAACTTCATAATATTTCATTAGCTGTTTCAATTATAATTCTACGATATCTCCAAAAATATATAGGAAAAATCTATCGATGTCACATAAATCGAGATTAAAAATTAATTTATATTGAGGCTTCAGGTGAGCCAACCAAAAATAATTTGTGAATTTTTTAATTTAATCTTTTCTAATCAGCTGTGTATTGACTTGTCTGCTTCAACGACTTCATAATATTTCTTTAGGTGATTCAATTATAATTTTACAATATCTTCAAAAATATATAAGAAAAATCAATCGATGTTCCATAAATTGAGACCAAGAAATAATTTATATTGACACGGGCCTTCGCCACTAGTTTATTAAAAAAAAATACTTAATATATATAAATTATGTATCAACTTAGAATTACACCATTCCAAAAACATAAAATTCGTAAATTTTATGACAGACTTTACCCCTACCTCGGAAAGTAGAGAGTTTGTTTCTAATAACCGTCAATACAAGGAAAAATTTATCGCGAGCAAGTCGTATACTAATATAGTAGGACTTGTGAACAATTTAACGAGATAGACATGTATATGCATGTGTGTGTGGTGGTGTATAAATATTTTTGATCGAGCGATCAAATGTGTAAACTTCCTCTTGAAATAATGCAGTTGTAGTAGGTCCATAGCTAAGTTGCTTGGACTCTCCAAAAATATTGCCGCACTATTATCGAATCCTTAACAAAAACACTATTTTTTAAGGATTCGACTCGTACCTGTTAACATTTTTGAAAATTCCGGGTAAGATAGGTCCATAGAGCTTCAATGGATGATGTTTTTCTTATTCAATTCTTGCTTCTCAATCACAGAACTTAGGTCCAATCTACATTATTTTGACTACAGTATACATCTGTTGTGTCCACATTACACAGATAAAAGGCAAATTCATTCACTAGCAAATGAAACACACCGCGAAAAATGTTCATTTACGCAGAAAAAGAAAAGCTCTCTTCAATCAATCTCTGAGTTGAAACGTTCAAGCGCGCTCCTGCACCAAGAACAAATCGTTTATAAGAACACGACGTGACAGAAAATTACAGAACAAATTGTGTATTTAGGCTGACTAAAAGATGCATAATGTGGGACAGCGGAATTTAACATAACAAGAAACGTTGGTTAAGGGCATCGAAGGAGATTTTGAATCTAATGCAGGACCTGCAAATGCGTCTAACAATCAATAAGAACTTGAAATATGAAAAAAGTATGAGAAAAAAATTAGACTATATGTCTTTGCGTCAAGCTCCTGATAAACTTTAAACGACTTAACACCATATAGTTGTAAATAATATGAACTCTCGACAACATTTTAGCAAGAGATGATTTTTTATCAGGTTAATACATGCGCATACACATGCATTTTTATAGCTGTATGCATCAGCAATACGGATAATCACGTAGAATAACATGTCCGGAGAAGAAGTTAAACAAGTACAGTTACAATTCGTTTGCAGCATTGTCAACTTCTCCATTTTTTATTTTTATGCAGTAAATCTCAACGTTCCCCAATGAACAACCACCAAAGTATACCACATGTGGGATCTAGGAAGGGTAGAGTGCATGCAAACGTAAACTCTACCTAGTGGCGGTACATCAGTGGCTGTTCTGAAAGACCCTCGACTCAAGCAACGCATACCAAAGCACAATCGATGAAAAAGAAAAGGGGAAAGCACAATCGATAAAAGAGAGGAAAGAACTTGTTACCAACACCTCAAAGATTGGTTCTCCGCGCCAAGCACTTGACGAAAAGAAAAAGGGGGAAGGAAAACATAGATATGGCATAAACAGTTCAGGGGGTACTAGGTACATCATATCTATATTTTCCTACCCCTTTTTTTCTTTTTGGTGCATTCAAGGATCACACCGCATAAAACAATAACAATATCTCAAAGTCGTAACAAAAAAAAGTTGCACATGACCAAGAAGAACATGAGCGCGTTAACCTAAGTTGTGTTACAAGTTGAATTTTTAAAATCTTGGGAAAAATTAAGGCTTCTGATAGTAATAAAATATAGCTATCAAAATAATGAGAAAAGATTTACCCGAATTAAGCAGCAGAACCAGCAGCTTCTTTGATAAGTTTTGTGTCAAAGATCTCAATCCAATAGCCATCAGGATCTTTAATAAATGCAATACCTTTCATTTTTCCTGCAAATGACTTACCTTATTTAGGAGATGAACTAAAATATTTGCTAAGATCAGCTGATTATATGATTGAACAACTAAAGGAGATCAAAGCCTTCCAGTCGAGTATCTGTCAGAAAATAGAACGAAGAACAATAGCAGACGATATTAAGAATGTGCTAGATAAGGAAACTCCAATAATCTTTGAACTCAAGCATCTACTACAGGGCAGATCACAACAGAAACAGAAATTTAACTTTTCTTGCTTAACATTTCATTTTTTTGACAAGTGCTTACCGTTTCATTTATGAGGTTTGTTGACTAATTGGAAACCTTAGTGACATTATTATTTCTTTTAATCAAACTGAGTGTGTGATATTCGATCAGAGATTGCCAGTTCCACAAGAATAAAACTCTTAAATCGTTGACTTGGGAGCTTTTAATCACATGTCTAGTAACAGGTTGCTTCAGTTTATGGTAGCTGGTCGCTTTGTCAACTATTTCTTATTCTCGATCTTCCCAGTGTTCACATTAGTCAAGAGGTTATAAAAATGACAATCAGATGTCGGCTGAATGTAACTTGATATTTCAGAAAAGTAAGATAAAAATGTGGTTTCTCAATCCCTTTCAGAGACAAAATATCGAGCCACGACCATGGCAACTCGCAAATTATCATGATCAAACAATTATGTCAACAGCTGAAGTTAGACTAGTCAAATGGAACATGTTATAATCAGATACACTTCATCGCAGATTCTCAATCCAGTTCAGAAACAAAATATCGAGCCATGACCTTGGCAACTCGCAAATTATCACTATCAAACAGTTATGTCAAGAGCTGAAGTTAGACTAGTCAAATGGAACATGTTATAATCAGACACACCTCATCCCGGTTTCTCAATCCAGTTCAGAAATAAAATATCGACGCCACAACCATGCAGCGAACAAATTATAATGAACAAATAATTATGTCAAGAGCTGAAAGTTAGACTAGTCAAATGGAACATGTTATAATCAGATACACTTCACTGTGGTTACTCAATCCAGTTCAGAAACAAAATATCAAGCCTCAACCATGGCAACTTGCAAACTATAACGATCATACAATTACGTCAGAAGCTGAAGCTAGAATAGTCAAATAGAACATGTTATAATCAGATAAACTTCATTGCGGTTTCTCAATCCAGTTCAAAAACGAAAAATTGAGCCACGGCCATGGCAACTTGCAAATTATAATGATCAAACAACTATTCTGAGAACTGAAGTTAGACAAGTCAAAATGGAACTTGTTATAATCAGATGAAACTACATATTATCTCCAATCAAGTATTTCATAAAAAAGACAAAGCACATAAAACTCGTCCAACAACAACAACAACAACATACCCAGTGATATCCCACAAGTGGGGTCTGGGGAGGGTAGATTGTACACAGACCTTACCGCTACCTCATAGAAGTAGAGAGGCTGTTTCCTAAAACCCTCACACATAAAACTCGTCCATTTATCAAAAATAGTTCGAGGCATTATTGTTAAGTTTGTGAAATAAAGTAAATATCATCCTGTAAATATATTCATCAAGTCTACTGCTTATCCACACTATTTTATATATAACAGTTTAGGTGCATACTATTTGTATGTACTAGTTTGTACTAGAGTCCCACAATGGAGAAATAAAATAGTTCAAGTGATCTGCCTTGGTTGGGTTATTGTACACAACACTTGCTTGACAAGATAATTTGAAGAAAAGAGGATGCAACTTATCAAGTATACGTTAATTTTTCAAGAAATTAACAGAACCAATCTATCTTTTTTTTGGTTGCATAGTAAATACATATGACAGATTAGGTGTATGTTCATACATGAACAGGAATAGAGCGGGTGGTGCCAGACAATCTAAAGCTTGCACTAGTTAGTTGACAGGAGCAGAGATTGATGAAGGAATGGAGGCATTTTCTAGAGAACAATTTCTTTATGTATATTTTGAACACTTTGTGTTAAAAGCTAAGTTCCACGGACTCTTACTCTCGGTGCCGCACCCATGTCGACACGACATGGGTGTGGGTGCACTTTGGGTACTTTAACCAAATCAGTAGAGAAATTCGGGACAAAAGCTAGGGTGAATAAATTCAGTCATATGCTTTTTTCATCATTAAAAGATATTTGTATTAAAAAGTCGGCAACCAAAGGTGCTCTAAAGATATTTACAGACCAACGTCACTGTTGAATGTGCAATGAACTCAAGAAGCCTCTCATGGCTTCTACATCATTTGTAATAGCCATATTACACCCAAAAAAAAAGGGTAAAGAGATGTATTTTACCTAATAATAATCCAGATTTGAACATGCTCTCAGAAATTTGTGCATTCCTTTCCTTCCAAATAGTCCACCATGATTTAGTCATATTCTTGTAAATCTATATTTAGATATTTCAATTACTTTTAGCCGAATCCTTGCACCAGTACCCATACCTAGATCGGTACCCCCGAATCCTAGAATTCAGATCATGAAGGAACCAACCTCTAGATCCCTACTCATATCGGACACCCCACTTGCATCCTAGCCTAAAAGAAATCTTAAGTGTTTTGAAGAGGAAAATAACAACTAGATAAAGTAATAGAATACTCAATTCCTTAATGCCTGAGAAATCACGAAAGAATCTTACTGACTAATGGGAGGCATGTTCACAGACACAAAAAAGAAGATATTGTGAAGAGAGTGTTTATGAATGAGAAAGGTTAAATTTTACTTCTCATAGCTACGAGGCCCAAAGTACCAATGAGATTCATCCATTAAAGCCCAAAAGTCAAAGGTCAGCACAGCATTTCTTTAGTGATGCATAAGACAAGTTCAACTTACTTGTTAAGCTTGCAATTTAATACAAATATCGTCTCAAAGAGGCCTATAAGTCAAAATTTAAATTACCATCAAGAGGCTTCTTTACAAACTCCACTCCCAGACTTTCAAATCTCTCGCAAGCCTTGTAGACGTCATCAACAGTGACACCGATGTGTCCTGAAAAAGAGAAACAAGTCAAGCAGCGTCAAATAGGAATTTTGACATTGAAAGTGACAAGCTCTAGATCCTCATAAAATTGTCGTTAGATAAAAAGAAGTAATGAGCATCAGATATTAGAAAAAAAATTTCAGGTGCGCAACAAAAATTACCCCACTTTTCACACAATTGAATCATCATTTAAACAAATCTACACAACTAATATAATATTCTTCAACTTATCTTTCCTGATCTCCAGGAATTGCCAGATGAGACTAACTAAAAACATGAGGAAGAGAATGCCTTCTCTAAAATGGATTCCAGAAATCAATAGCCACATATCTCGCATGATACGCACTTGAGTACTGCCGCATTTTTTGTAAGAAGTATTTCCTTCATTTTTAAATTTATAATTTGCTTTTGTCGTCCACTGGCCTAATACAGAATCTTCACCTTTTTCTCTTCTGCCTTTTTCCTTTGATGAAGTGAATCATCATGGTTTATTATAGGCGTCCAACATTTACCTGCCCTTGCTATTACCTAACAAGCATTTAATTAACAGAAATAGATCTATTTCCCCCATACGTGAGCTTAGCTGTCAGAACGTTATCTCAAAAGGAATCCTCTCAGACATCTAATTAGGTCAAAGGGAGAAACAATTATTGCCACGAGGCATTAAAATAATTCAAAGATAATAAAGAAGATAGAACACATGATGAATTGGCACCGCGCAATCCGTTTAAATCTATTTTAGTTGCCAATGAAATGTAGTACGGGGAACTCTCTAAGTGGTTAATCCCACGAGTCAATTCCCAATGCAATAGCATTCAAGAAATGGGGTGGAGAGAGCTCAATGAAGGAATTGTGGAAAGGCAAGTAAACTACTTTGCTCCATTTGCTAGATAACTCCTTTTTCTAACTAAGAAAGGAGCAAATCCAAAAACTCCGCGGACATGCAGAACAGAAATGTTATCTCTACTCAGACCAAGACAAAACTTTTACTTGTTTAAATTACAGTTAAGGTGATAGGGTCAGGAACGACAAATTTTTTTATGAATAACATGCATTTGCTAAACTATACATCAAGGCATAACTAGGTTAAGGTTTCACTGCAGAAGAAAATCGTTGAGGTATAAAAGGACAAAAATGAAGACAAACCAAGAAGATCTTTAAAGTCAAGCAAGCAAAAATTTTAAATGTTTGAATGACATACCAAAGCCACGTGGTTCTGAATTTCCATTGTGGTAACCTGTAAAATTAGGGTCATTCTCAGTACCCCAGTTGCTGCAAATAAAAAATTAGAAACAATGAGTCACCCTCTACCAAGAAAACAGAAAATAATAGTAGAGCACCACATACAAATAGGGTTCTTACTGTGTAAGCTCTAATGTAGCTTTCTGACTAAAGGTCCAAGCTGTACGTTCAACTGAATCACTGGGTGCTGCTGATGTATCCTATACCACCCGTAATAAAATGTAAATGGAAAGGAATATAAGAATTGGAGAGGGGAAGTATATCCAAAAGAAAAGAAGATGAATTAGCATTCTTTTTTTCTTTTATACCGTGGTGTTCGGGCCACCTCCGACAAATAACAGGTTACCAGGTAACTCTGTCCACCAAGGCTAGAACAAATGAGATTTTGTCTCTATTGGGATTTGAACCTAAAACCTCATGGTACTCAACCTACTTCATTGGCTACTAGGTGTCTAGGCCACACCCTTGGATGCAGATAAAATAGCATTCTAAACACTGCAGTTTCAGAAACATACCTCATACCCCATGAAGTATAAGCTAAACTTCATCTCAGGGAAGTCCAATCTCTTGAGCAAGCTGCAATGGACAAGGCATAAATCACAGTAAAATATCCAAATCCACATTTAGCTTAAGCCTACACTTCGATATAACTAAGACAAAATACATCTATATTCAAGTATTTAGAAAATCAATCATACTGATAGTAATTAAGTTCAGATTTATATTCACCAAACATAACACTATTTGGGACTCAAAACAAAAGCTTTGAGAACTTAATCAAAATCCTATAGTAACATGACACTAAGTTGCATTAAGCACTCGCCAAACACATTATTAGGGAGAAAAAAGTAGTAGATAACATTAGCTTAGTGAAACTCAAATCTTTGAAAAATACTGGCATCTCAAGCAATATCTTTTATAGAACTTAGGCAATAGAAAGATCGGGAGCCTTGGCGTAACTAGTAAAATTATTACTATGTAACTTGGAGGCCATCGGTTCGAGCTATTAATGCAGGGCATACAATAGACCCTTGAGGTTAGGCCCTTCCCCCAGACCTCACTCATAGCGGGAGCTTAGTGCACCCGAGCGGCCCTTTGTGACTAGGAGGTCATCTATTCGAGTTATAAATGCACGGCATATAATAGACCCTAGTGGTTCGGCCTTTCCCCCAGACTTCACTCATAGCGGGAGCTTAGTGCACCCGGGCTGCCCTTTGTGACTAGGAGGCCATCTATTCGAGCTATAAATGCACGGCATATAATAGACCCTAGTGGTTCGGCCTTTCCCGCAGACTTCACTGATAGCGGGAGCTTAGTGCACCCCGGCTGCCCTTTGTGACTAGGAGGTCATCTATTCGAGCTATAAATGCATGGAATACAATAGACCCTAGTGGTTCGGCCCTTCCTCAAACCTCACTCGTAGCGGAGCTTACTGAACCGGGGCTGCTCTTTGTGACTAGGAGGTCATCTTTCGAGCTATAAATGCAGGGCATACAATATATCCTAGTGGATCGGCACCTTCCCCAAAACTCACTCATAGTGGGAGCTTAGTGCACCCAGGCTGCCCTTTGTGACTAGGAGGTCATCTATTGGAGCTATAAATGCACGGCATACAATAGACCCCAGTGGTTCGGCCCTTCCCTAGACCTCACTCATGGCGGGAGCTTAATGCACCGCGCAAACCTTTAGGCCATAAAAGCAAAAACTAAACAGACAAAACAAACATATAAGATAGATAGAAGAACTTACGACATGCCCATCACTTTGGAGTAGAATTCAAGACTCACTTTGGGATCCTTAATTCTAAACATCTAAATTCAAAAACAAAACAAAAAAAGGGTATTAACACAAATCCATTAAAATAAACCCATTTAACATAATCCCAATTTATGTGGCACTTCTCATTTTTCAAAAGTCAAACAGTTTAAATTTGACGGAGAATTTGCGCATGGACTCTTCAAATTTTTTGAAATGAAATTTATGTATTTCTAAACTACGTAAAAAGTACTATAAATCAAAATAATTGATAATTCAAATATAAAAATTTAACAGTGATAGATAGAATCTCGAAATCTGAGAGGTGCCACATAAATTGGGAGGGAGGGAGTATCTACAATTTGGGGTCTCACAGTTTGTTGCAAAAAGTAACCTTTAGTTGCTTCATCAAGGTTAACATGAAGCCCTGGGTTGTTAGAGGGCAACTCCTTTGAATCTGAAGCCATTGATGATGATAAAAATCTAGAAAAATTACTAACCTGCAAAGAAAGATTAGTACAAAAATGGGTATGAGAAAAAAATAGATTTTTTCACAAAAAATTAAACCAATTATATTTTTTTTTTGAATCAAGAACTGATATGGGTGTTGGACCTTAGGTTTGATGGTGAAGAAAGAAGGTGTTGGAGATGAAAATGGTGATAAATAAGGTTTATTAATGGTTCTAGGAAGTGAAGTAGCCATTTTTGGGGATGAAAAAAATACAAAGAAAAAGCTTTCTCACCTGGTGGAGTCTTTTTTTTTTTTAACCACTTGTGATTGATTTTGGATAATTTGCGGGCTTTGTGGCTTATGAGGAATTTTCAAAAGGTCAAACATTCGGAATATAATAAGGTAAAAAATAAATAAAATAATTATAGTTTGTTAAAATTATAATTTACAATTATATATTACAGGAGAGAGATAAATGATATCAAAAAAGAATTGAAAGAGGTGAATTGTGTAAATATATTTATCAAATTGCATATGCATATCTATCAAATAATTAGATATATATATATATATATATATATATATATATATATATATATTTGGTTAGTGAGATTGGGCGAGTGGGGAGCGAGCCGACCGAGATTGAGAGAGGCGAGCGAGAAAGGAAAAAGAGTGAAGAGAGCCAAATTATATATGTATATTTGTCAAATTGAATATATATATATATATATATGTCAGATAATTATACATATGTGGGTGGTATATATATGTATTTGTATATGTGGCAAGAGATAAAAGAGAATCGAAAGAAAAAAAAATAAAGAAAATAACAACAAAACTCTAACTATAATTATATATTATAATTTTTTTCAAATTATAGTGATAATCGTTAAAGTTGACAATTCGATCCACAAAGTATAAGTATTCACAAAATATTAAGAGTTAGCTCGACTCATAAAACACGAGCATCCATTATTTGCTAATTTAATACCGGATCAAGCTAGCCGATTAGTTGGCCAATAAATTAGTATATTTATAACACTTCATTTTTATTTAAATTTTTTGCAAATTAAAAAAATGTCTTTTTCATAAATAATCAGATACATAAATTCAAACTAAATCAAATTTTAATGCTAAATTGCGGATACTAAATATTGTGTCAAAAAGAATATATTGATGGAGTCTAATATGTTCTTGCAAATTATTTATCTTATTTTTTAAAAGTGCTAATCCTAATTATCCAAATAATTATTTTATAATTATCTTTTTAAGTAGATGACGAATTTCTTTTTGTCACCATGTAATATTTAGTTGAGGTTGTTGAAAAAACCTATATTGATGTTGAAATGTACTTATTTTGTTTCATTTTTTATTTTAATTTAATTGAACATGAAATATTAAAAATAAATAAAAATAAAAAGCTATAAACTATAAGGAACATTTGAACGAACATATATAGGAAATCTTTTTAGTTGACCTAATAACCTAATACTTGCAAAATATGTTTGAAGAAAAGAAAATTGTATTTTTAATCCCTAAATTTTTTATAAACTCTAAATTTGATCCTTGTGATATATAATTAATTTAATATATTTAAAACTTTAATTAATTGAAATCTGTATATTTGATTATTCCATCGTTAATGTTACTTCATATTTAAGGATAAACATTATATAACATGACTAGTACTAAGAAAAGAGAATTATTATTTTAAAAGTTTTTTAATTTATTTTTTATTTGGTGTTTATATTCGTGTCAGAACTCAAAGTCTCATTTTGAAGATAAATATTTTTTATAAATCTCAACTGAAAAATAAAAAGATAATCATCACTCTATTATAACAGTAATTCAAATTTAAAAATGTTATACTTTAAAGTCGGAGGAATTGAATAATTTTGAGGATTTACGATTTACTGGCAAAAAAAATGAATAATAATAATAATAATTAATAAAATTAGGTAAGAGTTACATTAATATATTTATTTGGTTGCTAATCATGACTCACAAGTCATAAATAATGAATACTATTTGTTCAAGATGTGTGTTGAATAAAAAATAAAAAGTAAAATATTACTTTCATCAATTCATATTATATGATATCATTTTAAGATCTACTCATTTCTTTAAAAAAAATACGAGTCATTTTCACTAAATGACATTAACTAAAGTATTCTCTATATCTTAAATTAGTTATTACGTTTTACTTTGGAATTAACTAATTTTTAGAGCTAAATTAATTAAGATCAACTTAACATTTTATAATTATAATTTAGATATTGAAAACTATACGAAAAATATTATATGTTACAGTTTTTTTAATATTAATTTGATAAAAATATTAATTAAAATTTACAGAATTTGACCTTCGAAAAATAAAACATAACAATTAATCTGAAATAGAAGAAGTGCCTATTTAATATGATTTTCTAACTTTGTAAAAACTCACTTATCTTTCATAAATATAATTCTTTTTCAAAAAATCTTCTTGATTATGTCAAAAAATTTATTTAGGCTAAATTTAAAATTTTTTAAAATATATAAATATGAAGAAGAGTTGAGTATGATATAATTGTTGTCCTTTTCTTATTTACTTCTTGCAGAAATTTCAATGTACAAAGATAATTGTAAGCATCTAATGTTTCAACTACTACTAATAATTCATAATTTTTTTAATAATTTGATTGAATGTGCTGTCCAAGTCAAAAAAAAAGGGCCTGTTTTTATTGTTGATTGTCCCATTTCATAAAATGTACATTACACATAATAAATTATTTTTTTATATGTGATTAATGTGGTATAATAAGTATCTCGTAAAATTAAAGCATACACAAATTGATTCAAATACCACTGTCATCATAAAATAATACAATACAACAACAACATTATCCCATTGCCTCAAAGGTTCCCGCCCATTGCAGGGTAAGGGGGAGGGTCGGATGTACACAGCATGACCCCTATGTTTAAAAACATAGAGCGACTAATGATGAACGTCGAAAGTTGCATTGACTAACTGCTACTTCACAACTAAAAGAAACGCAGACAGTTTAAAGAGTCATTTTGCTTTATTCCATCATACCCCGTCAAAAAATAGTGAATCTTTGGCTCCATCCGAGATTGATGAAAACATAAAATAATACAACAATAAAATTATTTGATAGCTGATTAAAGTTATCAACAAAATCATGTTTGAGATAATGTATGTATTATTTCATGCACACTTAAATTATGTAAGATCTAATAATTCATATATTATTTATTTCATCTTCTATTTTACATAGACTTAAACATGCGCATTTCTAAATTAAAATAAAAATATAATACTTTATTAATTCTAGATAAACCAATTCATAGTACTATCAAATATAATACTTTTCCATTTCAAAATAAACATTATTTAAGTAAAAACTATATTTTTAAAATAAATACTTACTCTAAAAGTTCAACACGAAAATTAGTATATTTTTTCCAACAATATTCTTATACTTTCTTTTCTTAACAATGCTAAATTTTCACTTCCATGTTTAACTCATCCCCAAATTAATGGAGTATTAATTTTTATTTATTATTATTTTACTTTTTATGATTAATATCTTTTTATTTTTTGAAATTAATTTAATTAAATTTTAGTTAAATATTATTAAAATGATAATTATAAATCAGCAATCATTAACATACATTTTAAAATATGAAATATAATCCTATCAAAAAACGACAAAACATAATGTTGACTTTTTGCTCAAACATGTTTACGATGGCTAGTGTTTTCCTGTAATCAATAAATCTTCATTGTCGTCTTCTTCATCTTTTTCTCTGCAAATTCCAAATACCCATTTCAATTCCTCACTAAAAGATCAGCCCCAAAAAAGAATTTTTGAAAAAAATTAACAACAGAAGAATCAAGAGCAGAAGCAGGAAATTGACTGTTGATTGTAATGGAGAAATCTGGTTATGGCCGTGATGGCATATACAGATCTCTTAGACCTCCATTGATTTGTCCAAAAGATAAAACTTTATCAATGGTTTCTTTTCTCTTCAGAAATGTTTCATATTTCCCTGAAAAACCTGCACTTTTTGATGCTGATTCTGGTGAAACTTTATCTTTTTCTCAGTTCAAATCTATGGTGTCCAAAATCTCCCATGGACTTATTCATCAAATGGGTATCAAGAAAAACGACGTCGTTTTGATATTTGCCCCAAATTCCATTCAGTTCCCTCTTTGTTTCTTTGGGGTTATTGCTCTTGGTGCTATTGCTACAACTGTTAATCCTATGTATACTGTTTCTGAACTTTCTAAGCAGATTAAAGATTGTAAACCTAAGCTTATTATCACTTCCCCTGAATTGGTTGATAAGGCTAAGGGTTTTAATTTGCCTATTATGCTAATGGGTCATGGGGGAAACTTGAATTCGAATTCGGGGTTTGTAAGGTTCAGTGAGCTAGTTGGTAGAGCTGGGTATTTTGACTTGGATAGAACTGGGATAAAACAAACTGATATTGCTGCATTGTTGTATTCTTCGGGTACAACGGGGACGAGTAAAGGGGTAGTTTTAACTCATAGGAATTTCATCGCGGCGTCTTTAATGGTGACAGGTGATCAAGAATTGGCTGGGGAGATGCATAATGTGTTTTTGTGTGTTTTGCCTATGTTTCATGTGTTTGGTCTTTCTGTTATTATGTATGCACAGTTGCAGAGGGGTAACGCTATTGTATCTATGGCTAAATTTGATTTGGAAATGCTTTTGAAGAATGTTGAGAAGTATAGAGTTACACATTTATGGATTGTCCCTCCGATTGTTTTAGCATTGGCTAAGCATCCTGTAGTGAAGAAGTACAATTTAACGTCGTTGAAGCAAGTTGGTTCTGGTGCTGCACCTTTAGGGAAGGAGTTGATGGAGGAATGCGCTAAGAGCTTGCCTCAGGCTGTTGTTATGCAGGTAACTTTTTGCTGCATTCTTTTATCTTGAATATTGGAGTGAAGGATCTTGGCGCAATATAGGTTAGTCCGTTGCATTAAAGCTTCTGCCATGGAAGGTAGAAGTGCAAGGTAGAAATGCGTAGAATTGACCCATGGTGTGTATTTTCTGGATCCCATACATAGTGAGAGCTTAGTGCACCAGATTTTCCGGTTTATGTGGAATGAAAACAGGTCAAAATGGATCATCATTGATACAGAGAAAGCTTTTTAATTTTGTGGTCTTAAATATGCTATCTAAAAAGTTAAAATTAAGGAGTTGCAGAGAAAAGGAAAAAAAAAAAACGTTCTTTTCTAAACATACTAAAAAGGGAAAGTCAGCCAATTGAAACAAAGGGAGCAATAGTTTTTGTTTAAACCTTCAAAATAGTACTCCTTGTATAGGCATCTGCCTTCAAAACTACTTCTTTCTTTATCTGTTTGTCTAACCATTTTTGTGGAAGAAATACTATTCGACGAGTCTCAATTCTTCAATACGTTGTTTATTAAGTTCATGTTTAAGCCAGAACATCATCTGCATGACATAAATGAATCATCAGACAGATGTTATAGGCAATGTTAAATAGCTTTACATATATGGTACTGGCATTCGTTAAGTACCTTGAGAAGAATCACGCGGGTTCTCATATTACTAGTGCTGTAATTTCAGGGATATGGTATGACAGAAACCTGTGGAATTGTTTCAATGGAAAATCACTATGCAGGCCCGAGACATTCAGGATCAGCAGGGACTCTAGCTCCTGGAGTTGAAGCTCAAGTAGTTAGCGTTGACAAATCGAAGCCTCTTCCTCCTGGACAATTGGGTGAAATATGGGTGCGTGGTCCCAACATGATGCAAGGTAAAATCTTTGCTATTTTTGACTTCTTGTAGTTATTTTGTAAGAAGTTTATGTATTATGGAATAGTGCTATATTTGACTTCTTGTAGTTATTTTGTAAGAAGTTTATGTAAGATGGAATAGGATTATCTTCTTGCGTTCATCTGAGGAGTAAGGGAATATGCTAGGTACTAGCAGCACAATGGATAAAGAGGTAGATCCAAGATTTAAAAACTTACGAGTTCAACCTTTAATGTTCTAAGATATGAACTCATCGTACTTTTGAAAATTATGGGTTCAGTATTTCATGTTTGTTTAATATTACTCCCTCTGTTTCAATGCGTTTGTCTTACTTCCTTTTTATTCGTTTAAAAAAGAATATCTCTTCCCTTTTTTGGCAACTCGTTTAGTTTCAACTTTTCACGTGACATGTTAAAGACCACAAGATTAAAGGACATTTTGGTACATTCTGCATATGTTCAGTTTAAAATCAAAAGATTCAAAAGTCTTCTGTACTTTCTTAAACTCTGTGCCAAGTCAAGAGCAACCAAACAAATTGAAACGGAGGAAGTAGTGTTTTTTCATGTATATATCTATGCTTTATCTCAAAATATTGTGTTTAGTTGAACCCATTGTTCAAAAGCTCCATCCAATCTGGGTGAAAATTGCACCTCGTTGCATTTAAATCTCTTGAAGTATGGAGAAGAATGGGATTAGAGCATCGTGTACTTCTATGCTGGCAATTCTTCCCGATATTTTACTTGTCCAAAATAGAAAAAAGAAGATATCATGAGATTGTATCACAGTTGAGATCCTTTCCACAATTTTAGTGTACTTTAATTGACTTCTTGACAAGGCAATAATTGTCGATCTAAAAATGACTAGTTTGTAATGACGGTCATGAGATGAACCGGTTTACTCCATCTTGTTAACTTTTAGTGATATTGGTTTCTCTCATTTCGCAAAATCGGGTCATTTAAATATTATAGCATGTTCTTCATGGAGTCTTTGCTATTTTCAGGCTATTTCAACAATCCACAGGCCACAAAGCTCACTATAGATAATCAGGGCTGGGTTCATACAGGAGATCTTGGGTACTTTAATGAGGAAGGAATGCTTTATGTCGTTGACAGGATCAAAGAGCTCATCAAATACAAAGGTTTTCAGGTACTCTCTTTTTTGATGATGGCGGAGTTTCTCCAGGTTTTAAAAATAAAAGTAGCTAGACTCGGCTGGACTTCCTGGATCCATATTTGTCTATGCTATCACTGCCCTGACATGGTGCATATGAATTAGTTTCACAGCCAATTTTGATATGATTAAGGGAAAAAAGCATCATGTTTTTCTGATTTTGTTAAACTATACTATATGTTTATTTTACTGTGTAAGTTACTCTCTTTATCCCGAGAATTGGAACTGGAACTTGGTAACAAACCTGGACTAACCCAGATAGAGTCGTGGACAACATGAATTCGTGACATACCGAGATTGACTATTAATAAGAAGAAAGTTGTGTGCTAGGATTATTTTCTTGATTATAAGTTTCCAGAGATCATTTGTCTTAGTTTTGTGGAAAACCTGAGTTGGGATTTTTTTGTTGTTTCTGGAAAACATTCTACAGTGTTGTCAAAACTGAAAAGCGCGCAAATATACGGGCTTTAATGAGGAAAGGTGTAAATGGAGAAAGCATAGAAAGATATATGTTTAGTCAAAGACTGATAATTATAAGCACGAATAACAAATATATGGACAAAGAAATTGAATTATTTTATGATAAAGCCTTGATGACAAGAATGAAGAACACATTACGCAAGGCAAAACACTCAATGTGTCTCGCTTCAGGGCTTAAGCGTACGTTTGACAACACTGGCATTCTGGTCTGATTAGAGAAATGGATTTTCATATTATGAAGGAATTATTTGTTTTTCTCCTGGTGCATATTAGTTTTTATGTCAATTAATCAAGGGCGATTATTCAAGCTTATTTTTTTATCAGGTCGCACCAGCGGAGCTTGAAGGTCTACTTGTTTCTCATCCTGAAATATTAGATGCTGTTGTTATCCCGTAAGTCTTGCTTTAGTAAATTTTGAAGCCATCTTAATCGAACATCACATGCTACTGTGTTGTTACCTGAAAAGATGATACATCAAAATACCTAAGTTAAAGAGTCTCCTTACAGGTTTCCTGATGCTGAGGCTGGTGAGGTTCCTATTGCATATGTTGTTCGATCGTCTAATAGCTCTCTGACTGAAGAAGATGTTAAGAAGTTCATTGCGGATCAGGTATATGCTCGTGAAACAATGACATCTCCTTAGATATACATAAAGATGCTTGCACGTCTAGCTTAGAAGATCTTTCTATATCAGCTAAATAGATAACATACCTAATAAGTCGCGATCCATGTAAGAAAGGGTGGCAATCTGGTTTCAGATAAGATTTGGCGGGTGTTTTACTGCCGGGATGTGTTTTACTGAATCATAATTGTCATTTCACATGCTAAAACAGCTACAGTGAACACGTCTCAATCCAAATGAATCCTTACTATCCATATCGCTCCTTTTAGACTTGTCTCAGATCCAATATCACAGTAGCCTAGGCGAGCAACAGCTAGGAGCACATATCAAACATATTTCTGGGTACTATGAGGATCAATCAAGAATCGACTAGTTTTACACTAACTGTTAACCTTGCAAAAATTCCACCATTATCTAGATTTGAGACCAACTTCGTGACTAACCATCCATACTTTGTTAGAACCGCAGTGGGAAGTTGGGATTAGCTCGGGAGGTGGAAATCTTGAAATATTGAGTCATTACATCTTACTTCGAATAGAAGGGAGGAGTTATGGAGTAACTGGTAAAGTTGTTGTCACGTGATTAGTAGGTCACGGGTTCAAGCCTTGGAAACAGCCTCTGGCAGAAATGCGAAGTAAGGCTGCGTACAACCCTTCCCCAGACCTTGCGAATAGCGGGAGCTTTAGTGCACCAGGCTTGCTTGACTACAACTTACTCCGAATGAATGTATGTTTTGTATTTGCAGGTTGCACCTTTCAAAAGATTGAAGAGGGTGACATTCATAAACAGTGTTCCCAAGTCAGCTTCTGGGAAAATCCTAAGAAGAGAACTAATCGAGAAGGTTCGTCCAAAACTATAAGATTTGTACCCGATACCTATGCTGGTGGGAGGTAGCAAACTCATGCATATATAGTCGAGGTGCATACAAGCTCACCTGAACAACATGGTGATAAATAATGTAACAATAAGATTTGCATAGTTTGCTCATTGGATGTTAAACATTTCAAATTGTAATAGAATTGTATCAATAATGTGAAATTACAATCGTGACTTGCATATAATGAAAGATTTATAATTTGTCTCTATCTTATCCATTCCACCCCAAATTTTTAGTACTTTTTCTTTTACATTTGTTTATATACAATTTCTTTTAGGGAAAAGGCTCAAATATGCCTTTAGGTTCATCTATGTTATCCGTCAAAAGTTTGGCTCATTTATGCAATTATTGTTTGAGAAAAGGTTCATTTATGTTATTATTTTTTAACTCCGGTTGGCAAAAACGTGATGACACAAATGAGTCTTTTCTCAAAGTTCAATGGTATATTTGAGCATTTTCCCTTTCTTTTACACACACACACACATATATATATATATATATATACATGTGTGTGTATGTGTGTGTTCGAAAAGTGAAATCTGACAAGTACACAAGAATAGAATAACGATATACAAAATACTAGAAAGAAAATATGGTGCAACATATATAATTTGTTTAATCACGAATCACCAAAGAATCAATTAGTAGTACGCTTGTGCTAGAAAACCTTCTTACGGATGATTTCTAGTTAGTGTGCTGCGAGTGGCTTCTCAATGAATAAGTTGTAAAGGCACTTGATGCAAAAACACTTGGCTAGTAAAATAGGTTTTGGTATTCCTTCTCCAGATTCTATTTCATCCATTATGATAGTAAGCTATTTGTATTAATTAAAAAGTAATCAGAGATTAACGAGGTAAAAAGTCTAACTCTCGTCGACAAAATAAAAACTTAATTAATCAATCAATTGAATTATGAAAATTTCTCAAAAAAGGAACAAATTCATCTCATCTTAAAACTTGAATATAAATTGTGTCATTCTTTAGTTAAGTTAATATTAAAAATAATTTAATTATTTTTTGGCTCTGGAGTATGATGGAAAAAAAAAGCAAAATGACTCTTTAAATTGTCTGCGCTTCTTTCAATTGTGAAGTAGCAGTTAGTCAATGCAACTTTCGACGC
>JAOTQR010000007.1:21169537-21180376 GCA_025774065.1 Solanum ossicruentum
CGACGCTCATCATGGGTCATCCGGAAACAGTCGCGCTATGTTTTTTAACATAGGGGTCAGGCTGCGTACATCCGACCTCCCCTTACCCCGCAATGGGCGGGAGCCTTTGAGGCATTGGGTAATGTTGTTGTTGTATATTATAAGAACAAGAAAATATCCTTCAAATTTCCAATTTCATTTTAACAGTGAAGAAAAGATTAATTACCTCATTCAAGCTTCTATCTTCTCAAATTCTGACTCTTGTCTCTCTGCTAATTAAATAGCTTTAAAATATATGAAAAATAAATTAGAAGAAAAAAAAAGGCAAATCAACCCCAAAGAAGTAACAAACAATTATTTTTTATTATTGATAACAGATCAATCAACCGGAAACAGTCGATCTATGTTTTAAACATAGGGGTTAGGCTGCTTACATCCGACCTTCCCTTACTCCACAATCGACGGGAGCCTTTGAGGCAACGGGATAATGTTGTTGATAACAGATCAATCAATTAAATATGCATTTCATGAATATATTAAAGGATGATAATTTAAACCTTTTAGGGTTTAGAATTAAATTTAAGAACATATAAGGCATTTCTTACCTTTGATTTATCTCCAATAATAAGATACCATGAACATCAAATCTTTAATTTTTGATGCCTCCTGAAATAATATATATATATATATATATATATATATATATATATATATATATATATACACATAAATTTTATTTTATTTTTTTTAGTCAAAATGCCATTCACTTGCACTTGAGCCTGCACCTCCTTCTTTTCATTGTAGTATATTGTTCGAATTTTTCAAAAAATGTCAATAAATGTGTCAAATAGTTTGAAAATAACATATTTTAATAGACTTGAATATTATAATATTTTTTGAGGGTCTGATTCAGACTTCTCAAAATTTTTAACGTGTATGTGTCAAACCCTTTTCAAAGTAGTTCATTTTTGAAGAATCTAGCATGAATATGATAATAATTTTAGAAAGTCCAAGTAATAAATCGGATAAATAGTGAGTTGAAAAATTCATGTCTATTATGAGAAAAACTTAACATGGCTGAGTTAAATAACAATATTTGAAAGAACTTCTTTTTACACTATTTCGAAAATCCAAGAACTCGATTATATGATAGGAATATATAAAAAAGAAGTTTTCAAAGCTTAGTAGGAAAGGCATGGAACGAAATGGATACACAATTTAAATTGAGTAAGCAAAATTTTATACTCGATCTCATAGATAAATCATGAATTTTGCAGAAAATCATATTCGATGAAAATCGTACTCACGACTTGAAGGGAGGTGCAGGTGCAAATGCAGATAAAAGCAACATTTTGGTTTTCTTCATTCCTCAAGTTCTTCTTTTGCATTATTTATTTATATACAAAAGCCAATGTGATTTTTCCCATCTTTTTCACAGTTCATTTCCAGTTGTTTTTTTAAAATATAAAGTGTACACACTACAATTTTTCAAAAATATCTGAAAACATTTTATATATTGTATTAAGTATGATTAAATCTTTTTATAACAACATTATTTGTTTATATATTTTCTGACTATATATTATAATTGAATATTGTTATGTTAAGTGTATAATATAACTCAATATAAAAGTCGAATTCAGATAAAACTTGGTTGTCATAATAAAATGTTGTTACAGAGGATAATTGTTATAAAAATGTGTGACAAGCAGATTTAGTGACGTACTTCAGAAAGCAGATGTAGAGGTGAGGATTGGTATACAAATCGTTTCCAAAAGAGAAAGTTTCAAGTATCTTTTGTCTATAATCCAAGAAAATGGGATATCGCTGAGGAAGTCGCATAAATTATGTTGAAGTCGAATGGATGAAACCAAGGCTCACATCTAGCATCCTATGCAATAAGAATGTATTGTTAAAACTTAAAGGTAAGTTCTATAGAGTCGTCGTTTAAGTAACTTCGTTGTATGGGGTTAAACGTTGGTTAGTCAAGGACTAAAACCTTCAAAAGATTAAGATAATATAAAAGAGGATATTTTTGTGAATGTGTGACCATACTAGGAGATACAATATCAGAAACAAAGATATAAGGAATAAAGTAGAAGTAACTTTAGTTGTGGATAAGTTGTGAGAATCGAAAAACACAAATGCCCTAATTAGTGAAGTGTATAAGGTTGAAAATGATATATATAAGGAGATATAAACATAAATCGAGAAAGAATTGAGGTAAATAATTAGTAGGTAGTCGAGCAATTAAACGATCATCCATGTATAATATGTTTGAGAAAAAGAAAACATTATTATTTGTCCTTTTCTCTTTTATGTTGAATGTCCATGGTCCAACAAAAGTACTAAAACGCGTAAGTTGTCATGTGACATATCACGTGCAATTCACGTGGTATTTGGTTATTCAACTAATCACATCTCGACATGTGGCGCCTTTTAATGCCTTCCCTCGTGGCTTATTTTTTTTGGCTTATTTATTATGTCCTTTCCTTCGCTTGTATTCTTTGGCTAATCGATCAAAAATATATATTCTCTTTGTTTTATTTTATATGTATGGTACTTTTTGTCATATGCAGTTTTTTCTGTTTATGGGTTTTATGATGAGGATTCTCAGAAAACAGTCTCTTTATTTCTACGAAGTAAGGTCTGCGTATATTTTACCCTCCTCAGACCCCACTTATGGGGTTTCACTGGGTATGTTATTGTTGTTGTTAGTATATTTTCATTTAGTATGATATTAAAGTAAAACGAAAGAGTTCGTTCTATTTATAAGTTTTTTTTTTCATAAAAAAATACAATAACTTTCCATAATATATTCATTTAAAAAGTTTTCTCGCAATAGTTTCATAATATTTTTATATCAATATTATTATCATATGTAGGTTAATTTACCAAATCCATATCACATCGTAAAGCTTTTTTTGATAGTTTTTTTCTTTATCGTCTCATTTATTATTGTCATGATTTACAATTATTAACTTTCACATAATGTTCTTTTATTATGATCCTAATATTTATTTGTAGTGGTCCTTAATCTATACTTCTCATAGTAAGAAACTCTTTAATAACATGCATGAATTCATTTTTTAAAGATTTATGGGCTAGAATTCGTTGCTTGAACGAAACTAGATTTCATGGAATCATATATATTGAATATTTGATGATACATTCTGTACCTTGCTGAAAAATTAATTTTTGTTTACCAACCACACGTTGTCTAATCGAATCCAATTCTCTCTCGATACATTCCTCAAAAAGTCTGATTCGGACAGATTCTTCCCCAACTAATGAAGAGATCTTGGCGGAATTGTCACTTTCACACACAAGTTCGATTGCTAAAAAAATAAAAATAAATAAAGATAAACTTAATAAGAGCAATTTGTCCAATTTTATGAAAATGATATTTTTAAAAAATTTAAATATTAGTTCAAATGGCCCATAAGGCAGTCATGGATATGGGCCTGGCCCAGCAATAGAATTATATCCATATGGGCCTTTACTAAGTGGGCCTAAACTGAGGAAGTCACTATCACCGGGAGAAATTTGCAAAAATAGCCATTCTTTGGATCACTAATTAATTTTACTCAATATTTCAAAAATAATTAGGATTTAGCTATTTGTAATATGAATATAAAATTTTGATTAAAGTATTTGTAGTTAAAACATAGAAAAACTCTAGGATATTAATCACTTTTAATTCTTGAAATCGTTGATGGAGTTCAGATTGCCAAGATATTTTTACACTTAGATTATCAAAGTTTGAATTTCATGAAAAAAGAAAAGTTTTCTTTTTTAAAAATTTTAATTCGTGATTTAAAATCTATTTTAGATTTTTAAACTTCATATCAAGTATCCACATAAGAATATTTAGAAAATGGAAAAGGAAAGAGAGTAGTACCAATCGAGCTCACATATATTGTACGGAAAAAGATTTTATAGATATCACTAGACTATAAGTTTTGATATCAAGTACTTATTTTTGAACTTCAAACCCCTATATACACACTTGTATCATCGACAAATAAAAATTTTATCTGTTTTTCTATAATTATGTAATTATATTATAAGTGGGAAAAAAATTAATTTAACATTTAAATACAGAGTATTCATTATATTTTAAATCCAATATTTTGACATATTTTATAAATTATCCAAACTATCGCTATATTTTACAAATTCCTTCTTTAGGTATCTAACAAAATTAAAAAAACTTTTTTATGTGAAGAACTTCAAGAGACTAATTTGAAATTCTCGCAGAATAGAACCATACAGTATCAGACATAAAATAGGGGATGTAAGGGAGCCACTACGAAGAAGTTTCGGGAGTTACGAAGGAAGCTTTGAGCTCATGTTGTTCATGGGTTGAGAACGAGATTCCCGGCGTGAGAAACTTCTGCAAGTCTATCTCCAACAAAGCCTTCACGAGCTGCTACTAATAATCGAAAAGGTTCACAGCGAGTTCAGTCTATAGTGACAAAGGGAACGTTTCCGCCGAAGCCATGGAAAAAGTATTCACTACTGCTTACAGTGCCTTCATTCACTCGTCTTGCTACTTCAGAGTTATTCAGCGAATACATGGATCTTTCACAGAACAAAGTCTTTTTCGAATAAGCCAACCAAATCCCACCTAATACACACTCTTATCATTGAGCTTCTACATAAGGGTTTGTCTAATATAAGGGGAAAATAATTTTTTTTCTATTAAAAACACCAAATCATGCACTTCCATTTTTATCCACAAATATTATTACCCTTGACTAAAGAATTGATTTTATATGGAAATTTTCAACCTAAACACACACAATAAAAATATAAATACATGGTGATTCCAAAGCCAATTCTCCATCAAACCAAACAAACTACAAATATATTTATTTCTATACTTTTTATTTTATTTTTAAAAGAAAATGAATTCCAAACATCAAGGAAAAATGAAGAAAGAAGAAGATAATATTAGAGTTGTTTTTCTTATAGACATGAATTGTGTTTGCAAGAATTGTTTCAAGAAAATTGCTAAATGCACTCAAAATTTGGAAGGTAAAATATCAATATATATACATGATTTTTGAATTTTTTTATATTATTTTTTCTTAGTTATTTCTATTTTTTAATTAATTATTTTTTTTGTTCCATTGTGATTAGGTATCAAGTCTATGGAAATAGAAAATAATGGAGTGAAATACAAAGTAAAAGTGAGTGGCAAAGTGGATCCATTGAAACTTCAACAAAAAATTGAGAAGGAGTTGAAGAAGAAAGTGGAAATCATTTACCCAAAAAAAGAAAATAAAGAGATTCCCAAAAAAACAAAATTGGTAATTAATTTGGGATGTGATAAATGTGTGGAGAAAATGCAAAAGATAGTGACAAAAACAAAAGGTAAGATTTTATTTTATTTTTCCCTTTCTTTTATTTTCTCAACTTTGTTTTTTTTTAAAAAAAAAAAACTTGTGTTTTAAAATTATTATGTTAATAATTGATTTTTCAAGTAATTTTTTCCCTCATAAAATGTTATAGTATCATTTTATAAGTGAAATGCATGTTCAAATATATTTCTAAATATTTTTTTTTTCAACTTCAAATACTATTTTTAAAAAAGTCACTCCATTCATGTCTAAACACCTACTAATTCCATTTTTTCATTTAATTTCTTTGATGGAATTTCTTCAATTCACTTTATTTTTTTATTATTATTATGATATGAAGGTTTCAAGAAATATTCATAGATATTGTGTTAAACTTTTCACCCCAATTTTCCAATTTAGCAAAATTAGTCTCATAAAATTTAAATATTATTTTAAATAAATATTTGTCCAAACACAATTTCAATTTCTGAACTTGTTTCCAAATATCACTCAATTTATGTCACTAATTGTACTTCTTCTGTATAAATTTCCTCTTTTTAAGTTTAATTTGTTTTAGGAAATAGCTTCTCTACTTCTATGAAGTAGCGGTAAGGTCTGTGTACAATCTACCCTTCCCAGACCCCACTTGTGAGATTTCACTGGATATGTTGTTGTTTAAATTTAATTTGTTTGATTAAATTTTTCTAATATTGACTTTTTTTTCTTATGATATTAAAAGGATTTCAAGGAATATTCATAGACAGGCCAAAAAACTTGGTGATAGTGAGTGGTGCAATTGATACTGACTATTTGGTGGAAAATTTGAAAAAAAAGCTGAAAAAATCTGTCAAAATTATCAAGCAAGAGAAATATGAAGATTATTTGAAGCCAATTTGGTATCCAAATTATTATAATTATTGGCCACAAAACAATCAATTTGTTCATAGAGAAGATGATTATTGCAGAATTATGTGAGATAATTGTTGGTATTTAGGAAGGAAAAAAAAGAGGGGAAAATATGTACTTATTTGTGATTTAAGTAAAAGGAAAAAAAAAAGAGGGGAAAAATGTGTACTTATTTGTGATTTAATTAAAAGGAAAAAAAAAGAGGGGAAAAATATGTACTTATTTTGTGATTTAATTGAAGAAAAAAAAAAGAGGGGAAAAATGTGTTCCTATATGTGATTTAATTAAAAGGAAGAAAGAGGAGGGGAAAAATTATGTATTTATTTGTGATTTAGTAATTAAATTTAGCCTGTCTTTATTGATAGAATATTGAAAATTTCAATATATGAGTTTACTTTTTATGGAATTTATTATAGTTAGCTCATAGAAGAATTTGATTATATAGTAAGAAATGCATATTATTATTATTATTATTATTTCTTGCCTTTGTTCAATTAACATACTCCCTCTATCTCAATTTATGCGGGATCTTTCCAATATCAAGATTCATTTTGACTATAAATTTTCCATATATTTTTTTCATTTTAAAAAATTTAAAGATACCATTAGCAAATTTCTGATTATACTTAACTGTTACATTCTAAAAAAATGAAAAATATCATGTATCTTGATACGGAGGATGTCTTATTTAGTATTGCTATTATTTCTTTTTCGTAATTAATTTTGATACGTTCTACTTGAACTAATAATTTATTTTAAAAAAATTCAATCGCGTACACATTGTATCTTCTCGAAATCCCACTGGTAGGCGTACAATGACTGTTGTTGGTGGTGTAATAAGAAATGCATATAAAAAAAATAGAATTTCATAAAAAATAATAATCATATAAATGAGCATTGATATTAAAAATCCATTTTATTCATTTGAATATTCATGTTTTTTAATGAATAATATTCATATTTAATCTTGAAAATGGTTAATAATATGTTTGAACTATTCGAAAATAGACTACTTATACCCTCTGTTTCATTTTGATAGCAAAATCATCCAAACTGTTTGACATAACGAACCATAAATACCCTTCTACTCAATGAATTTATATTTGTGCTAATATAATACATGGTGTGACATCTACATACGATGTAATGCACAATATTTAAATTGCATAAATGCATGCCTCAAAAATATATAATGCACTAGGGGTCAAAATTAAATCTAACCCATTGAAGTTTGAATTTGCCTTCGATCCATTTTAACCCAACTCATTTAAACTCATTTAAAATTGAGTTGATATGCAACCTGAATTAACTCGAAAGAGATTTTATCAAAATATTTTTAGAACATTTTTTTTCAATTTGATATATTTTATATAGCCACCATATAAGATAAAATATAATTTAATCAAATACTAAAATATTAAAAAAGAACAAATAAAATAAGTAAAACTTAATAAAAGTTGAGTCGGATTTGATTTTGACCCACTCTTTTACCCATTACTCATCCCGATCAATCCAAGCAAATTCGGATTGGGTTGAGTGTTGATTCATTTGTTGTCTTGACCTCTTATAACCTGCTCAAATTTAATTCAACCCGCCTAATTGTCACCGTGCACATGCATAATGACTACATTATAAGTTTTTTTTTTTGGCTAAATATATAGGAGTATAAAAATATTGTAATTTTTTTCAAAAAAAATTAAAATTCTCGCGCCAAAACACCAAAGAAAAAATCTATAATTTGCAATGAGAATTGAGCCAAATCACATTGTGGAAGAAGAAAAAGAAAAGTTTCACGCGAAATGGAAGAAGAAGATGAAAAAGGCGGCAAAGATGTTACTGCGATTCTCCAGATTGACATGCATTGTTCTTGTGAAGGTTGCTCTGAAAGAGTTTTCAAATGCGTTCACGATTTGCATGGTAACGATTTTGAATTTTTTCTAATTTTATGAATTTTTGCTTCTGTTTTGATTTGATTTTTGGATTTTCTGGCGATAAGATCTGAATTCGTCGATGAAGATTGAGGAAAGTAGAGAGGTGTACGTGGTGACGATGACGGGGAAATTCGATCCGTTGAAACTCCGGCAGAAAATGGAGAAGAAATTGAAGAAGACGGTGAAATTGATTTCACCTAAGCTGGATAAAGAGGATACTGAGATCGAACAGATGTATAAATACGACGAGGTAATAAACGCTATACACTGGAATGGAACTGAAATCTCTACTCTGTTTTCCGGCGAAATTTTGCACCGTGAGCATTTTAGTCAAATACCGAAAGCATTTTTTCTTTTTCTACGTGATTGAATCGATTTGAATAATTGCATCTTCCATAGCCTGTTGATATTATCGAATGAATCTCAATTTTTCTTCATATTTTCTCATTTACTCAAATTTCCGAACAGACGTCACTGACTACCGAACTGAAATCACTGAACTGTTTCTCTGGTGAATGGAATCGATCCGGAGCTTGTTTTGTACTATCGTAACTGTAAATATTGTCAACTGATTCTCAATTTCTTCATATTTTCTCATTTGCTCAAATTTCTGAACCTCCTTCGGTGAATACTGCAGAACTGAAACCTCTACTCTCTTTCTGGCGCATTTTTCTCAAATGCTAAAAGCATTAAATCTGTTCCTCACGTGAATTGTTTACATTTAATTCTCAATTTGTTCTTACCTTTTTTCAATTTCGAGCAGCTTCCGTTGATTACAGCAGTGTTTAAACTTCCTCTGAACTGCGATGCATGCAGCAAGAAAATTCACAAAATTATCAGCCGAACCAGAGGTAGCATTATCGAAATTCAACTTTCTAAACGTGTTTATCATGTAGAGTGAGTTCCAGAAGTTGCATATTCTTCAAATGGAGATTTGATGAACAAATGGTTCTCATACAGGATGCAGGAACATGAAAATGGATTGGGAAAAGAATTTAGTGACAGTAACTGGAACAATTGATATGAAATCCTTGGCGGAATATCTGAGACATCACCTGAGGAAAGACGTCGAAATTTTGACGGTGAATAACGCCTGCGTTTACTCGCCGGAGTTTGAATGCGGCTACCGGCGATCAACTAGAAGCAGGTCGGTGACCGGAGATTATTTCTATCCCGCTACGGAGGTGTTCAGTGATGAAAATCCAAATGCGTGCACTGTTCTGTGAACAAACTTTGGTAAGTGACGTTATGGCAAATATTCAAATGATTAATTACATGGATTAGCAAAATTAAGGCATTAATATGCTAGAAGTAATGAAGATTTAGTTAATTACCTGTTGAAGTACTATAAAGACTTTGGTCTAACTGAATATTAGATGTGTGGTCTTATTTTGCTTCTTATAATAGAGGAAAATTGAAAACAACTTGTCTATTAATCTAGATAAAGAAGTAAGAAAGTAAGACTTTGTTTCATTTTTCATTTATGAAATTATATTAATTATTATTGATGTAATGAAGGAAAAGATCCATGATCATATATTTATAAATATATATGTATACTTAAAAAATTTAATGGTAAACATTCTTTCAATAGAAACGATAATAAAATATCTAACATATACATATGATAAATATATGATGTATTATTTTTAGGTGTTGGTCTCTCCATACATACAACATTCACTTTATATATCCTTCAAGTACAATTGATCTTTACATATTGTTTGAAAAAACATGCATTTGGATCCAATTGGTCACACTTGCAATTGGTGACTTAACATACACATACATCAAGCTTCTATTTTGAAAACACATACATACATCAAGCTTCTATTTTGAAAACACATACATACATGATAGGTAAATCAAATATTGTACTCACGTGATTTCAATTAAAATTATGTATTATATTTTGCTATATTTTGAAAGAAAGATGCTATTTTATTTTGAAAAAAAATAAAATTTCACTATCTATTCCAAAAGGGCTCATAAAAAATTCCTATTTAAAACTCAAATAATTACATAGAATGTCAATTAAATGCAGAGATCTTGATTTTTTGTCTCCCTGCCATTTCTTGAAAAACAATGTAATATTTACATAAATAATATATTATATATCGAATATTACCCTTTTAGGGTATTTTTTAAATTACAATCTATAGCATATTTTGTCAATAAATTACTTCCATTTCTTTCTCTTTTTTTTTCTTTTCTCTTTTTTTTCTTGGCTGGGCTGGAAAGTGTCTTCTTCTTTTTATTTTTTTTTAATTTCCTTTTCTCTTTCTTTCTCCTTCCCCATTCAACTCTTCATTTTAAATATTATACATTATTATAATTTTATTATGATTATTTCAATAAATATAATACACTTTTTTAATAATATAAAATTAATTAAATCACACTAAAATATTTTAAATTCACATATAATACTTATAATATGTATTATTTATTAAATTTAAAACGTATTATAGTTATTTTTTGTTATTTACTCTTATTAATGATGTTAAAATAATTATGATATTAAAAATATATTAATTATATTCTCCACATGCATTAAAAAATGTGTATAATACATATGAAGTATCGAACTCAAAATGTATCACAATTGTAGTTTTTATTATTATTTTTATTAATGGTGTCTAAAAATATTTATATTAATTATATTCTCCACGTGCATT
>JAOTQR010000007.1:21193044-21232990 GCA_025774065.1 Solanum ossicruentum
AAAGTGTAAAAGTTCTTTACATTAACAAACTAAGCAATAGATAATTATAGGTATGATTTCTCAAAATGTGAGATGAATAATATAATCTATAAAATAAAATAGGAATAGTTGTATTTAATTTTTGGTTACTCAATTATTGATAAAAGTTTATTTTACTTTTGTAATATTCCATAAAGTATATTTGATGTTAAGCTAATTAAATATGTGTTTTCGATCTCTTTGAAGTTGTATTACTGTCAAATATGAAGTAACAATAGCAGTTTAATATAAAGAGAAAAGTATTAAAAATAGTTCTACATTTAGCACGAATTATTAGTTCCATCGCCGAACTATTAACAGTGTTAAAA
Organism: Solanum ossicruentum; assembly: GCA_025774065.1. Lineage (NCBI taxonomy): Eukaryota > Viridiplantae > Streptophyta > Magnoliopsida > Solanales > Solanaceae > Solanum > Solanum ossicruentum. Next base: position 21,193,392 of record JAOTQR010000007.1, read on the forward strand.
ATGGCCCGTTACTTGACTAACTGAATCTAAAAACATGTCTAATTTTGTAACAAGAATGAAATATACCTCTAAATTTTTTATCAAGTAACAAAGTGTTTTAAACACTTGTGATAATTTGGAAGTATATTTAAGTTTAGTTAGTCAATTAGAAGGCTATTTTAATAGTGACAATAATTCGAAGATGAAATTAATAATTTGTGTCAAGTTCAGTGATATTTTTAGTAGTTTTCTCTAACATCAAATAAAATTTCTTATTCAATTTTTTTTTAAAAAGAAAATGTATGTGTGTGTGTCATCCTTGATGATGATAACAAACAATTGACTACTTGAGCATGTAAAATAGATTGATAAAGTTTTCAAAAAGATGTACAAGTAATTGATAGAAGACAAAATTGATATCAATTGAGTTGAGTAAAATTTTATTTTAGTCTTATATATGATTTATATATAGTACACATCAAAGTTGAAAATGTAGTTTCCACCACATTTTACAAATTCCATTATTGAAAATTGGGTACCATACAAAAGTTGATGTTGACTTAAGTGGAATACAATAGTTAGCCATCAAAGAGGACTTAGAATGAGTGTACTTCTTCCATAAGACACGCTACAATGTCTCATTTTTGCTTTAAATTGTTTATATTCGGATTCATGACACGTAAGATCTATTAAAAGAAAATACTCGTGATTTGTATGTAAATGGGATCTTTGCATTGTTTAAAAATGGAGCAACATCAAATTTAGTTGTCTGCTGAAAATATCAACCGACAAATGTATAATTAGTGGTGACAGTTGGACGGGTTGAATCAAATTTGAACGAGGTATGATGAATTAAGACAACGAATGAGTCAAGATTCAACACAACTCAAATTTGATTAGATCAAAGCAGATTGAGTAATGGATTATAGAGCGGGTAAAGCTTTTACTAAATTTTACTTACTTTATTTGTTCGTTTTCAAATTTTTAATATTTATTTAAATTATATTTTTTTTTTATTTTAGCTATATAAAAATATCAAACTTTAAAAAAAGTGTTTTAAAATATCTTGATAAATTCTCTCTCAAATCAATTCAGACTGAATATCAACCCAATCTTAAATGAATTAAAATAAATCAGATTGAGATAAATTGAGCTAATAAATGGATTGATAAACTTCAATTCGTTAGGTGGATTAAACACGCTGAATCTAATTTTGCCACCCTCTATGTATAATATATGTATGTGTGTGAAATCAAGTATAATTAAAGTATAATATATGTATGTGTGTGAAATCAAGTATAATTAAAGTATAATACATGTATATCGACCAGCTGCTGTAAATATTTTTTTTAGTAAACCACCAATTGTGTAACTTCCGCTTGTTTATATACTAGTAGTGGTGTGCCCGTGAATCACAGAGTTTATATTTAGTTCATTGTAACTAATGAAATATATACTTGTCTACTTCTATGTAATTTATATTTACACAAAATTGATTTATGTTGTTTACTTCTATTTGCACGAAATGTGAAAGTAGATCAAAAAACATTGGTTGATGCTACAGCCAGTGTAGCATATCCAAAAACATTTGTACATATTTATGGTATTAACGGCTTGCTCATATCTGGCTCCTGATAAGAAACAGAATCTTGGTTGCAATAGCCATTATAACACCAAAAAGACCTTGAAATCAAGCAGATAATCACCAATCTTGGCATCTTCATTGGCACTCTAATGGCCTTTTGATCAATGGAAACTTACTTCTCAACCTAAGAAAAGATGCTAATTCCAAAAACATACCTAAACTATACAAGAAATTAGCTGAAGAGATTATATCAGTAAAGTTCATATAAGATATACCTAGTGAATTTTTTGTTGATAACAGTATCCCGACCCATTGTGTATTGAACCATTTTGACCTCAAAGCAAAGAATTTAGGCAAAAAGGCTAATTTAGCTATACCCAAAAGCTGAAAAACAGAACTACTTAGCTGTTTGGGGTTGTCAAGTTCCCCTACCAAAGTACTCACATTATAAGTTGAATCTTTGGAATCACAATCAACGACATTATAGTAAAGGGTGCAAGTGATACAATCCAAGAACAACAGCAACATAGCCCATGATAGCCAGATCAGGATAGTTCAAAAATAAGAGCAACAATGTGGACACTAAAATAGCCAAATATCTTGGAAGTCCAGCAGAGAACATTGGGAAAAGATGCAATGTTGATAACACCGCTCAAGAATTTTTATGTGCCCATAAGTGAACTCCAGAAGGGTCCAAAAGCTGTATAAGCCCACGTTACAAAACTACCATTACCAGGGAATGTAGTTGACAATTCAGCAGTAATCAAAGCTTCAGGTACACTCCAAACAAAAGGGAATACAAACAAATATGGGGGGGGGGGGGGGGGGGGGGGGAGGAAAGGAACGGGGGGAAAAGAGAACAGGAAGATGGATGGGGAGACAGGGGGGGACAACGGCAAAGCAAAGGGAGAAGAGGATAGGGGAGGGGGTGGGGCGGGGGCGCGGGAGGGTAGGAAGGAACTTAACCAGAGGCTACAATACAACTGAATGCATATTTGTACGCTAAGCAATGTTCGCCACTCTATTTTTCGTCGCCAAGAGGGTATATTTTAACCATGACCAACAGCGAGGTCCCGAAAAGCTAAATGGGTCTTCAAGCTAGATCCATCAGATACCATAAATGGCTGGAGAGAATTTAGAGATGTGTATTACTGAGTTAAATACTATATCCATGCATTATATATAATATTTGATTAAGACACAGAGACACCCTGCTCATACACAGATGTAATTAAAAAATTATACCAAATTAAACTTATAAACAAAGAAGAAGGAGATGAAGATAAACAGATATTTTTGGTTGAAGTGATTGCGAACTACAAGGAAATAAATGATTTAAAGAAATTAAATATCAAGGTAAGATCGATTACTAAATAAAATTTGAATATAAGAACTTATGATTCTCAACCACTTTAGTGATAACTAAGCCACACTCATGGATGTTGGGTGGTTGTAAAGCACTTTTATTTTCCTTATAAACTCATAAAGAGTCATGAACAGAAAAACATAACGGCCGGTGAGTAAGCAAATCCCAGAACAGTTTTTCAAGAATAAACTCAAAAAACAGAGAAATAAATGCTAAACCAAGTGCTACTATGAACGTCAATCCTAAAATAGATGGGATGGACCACATGAATCATCTGTATCCATTGAATTCTACTGGACACCTTAGAAACTAAGAGGAACCAAATTGGTTCCAATGATTCTCATCAGCATCTTTTTCTATTCATTTCCAAGGACTGTTTGAAATGTGAAGAAGCTCCTATAGTTGGCTAAAATCATCAAAGCAACAATGTATAAACTATCTTTTAAAAGGCATGATATACCACCAAAAACAAGGAGAATAAGGTGCGAGGTTGGAACTAAAAGTGGTAGACAATGTCACACTACATAATAGCACATTCATTTTGCAGTAACATACTCATACGTTAGATGTAGGATCAAATTGACCATGTAGAAAGTGCAGAACAATACAGTTTTAGCCAAATTCATTTTTAATACAAACAAAGCAAAAGAACTTACATGCAAAAGCGAAGGCAATAATAAACAAAGAGGCCAAAAGACCAAAAAAAGAGTGTGTTTTCCTTTCCCAGCAAGGGTCATCTTGAATATGCAGCAACATCATAATCAGCACACCAAACAGTTTAGTAACTTCTTCTTTTGGTACCATCTTCATCATCCCACATCCAATCTCCTATTCTCAGCCAGAGTAACAAGAAACTCTACAGCAAGTTGCGTTAACTTTTCCCTAACTCCAAATTCTCAGCTAACTTCACCTTAGACACAAACATAACACCAATATTCCAAAAATTTCTCAACTATGGGGAGAAACAAGAAGTTATCTGGGATTGTCCTTGTCCATTAACTACTAAAACATTAACTGACCACACATCAATGTGAAATATAGAGCAGCATTGAGGACTATTAGATAAGTTAATTAAAGCAGTTCAATATTTCACTCATGATGTACAAAAGGTAACAACAGCTGAAAATATTAAATACCAACAACATCCTTAAAACAGCTAGTTAAGCTAGGACTTTTTGGGTCATTAAAAAAAGAGTATACAAGCATGCAGCCGAGCACTGTGCTTGTCGAATGGAAGGGGAAACCCCTTCAATTCATGGAAAAGGAGGAACTATTTTTTTACTCTTAAATTGGAAATCCTTTGATTTCACCTCAGCACAATGGAACCAAGCAGGAACTCTTTACGTCAAGGTTGTTCCCGACAACTCTCACATCACCTAATCCCTACATCGTTTAAATCACAGCAAGCGTAACTACAACAAACATCCTCAGTACATCTAATCTGACAAACTCCTAAGCAAGAAATCAGAAATCATGCAAGTCCTAAAAACCAGAACACCCTATAGAATCATCAAATCAAGAATCAAAAGAATACATTCTTTATATGGCAATATCAGATCCAACAAATTGTCAAACACACACAAAAAGAATTTGAAGAAACAAAAAAAAATTAGTATCAGGAAGTGTACCCAGATGAGCCAATGAAAACCAGAGTGCTGCGACGAAGATCAAATATGTCAGCGTATTTCTTTGTGATATAGCGCACAGCCAAAATCTAAGAGAGCCGATTTCTTTGAAGGGAAATATGGAGAGCTAACTACTCCTAAAGCACAAAGTAACCACAGACCAGGTTGAAATAAACATTCATGCTGAGCCCCATTAAATAGATCAAATGCAGGAGTTCAAGATGTTGAGCCTGAAGTACAAAAGGCAGCAGCAGCCCAAAATATGAAATATCGAAAATACCCCTAAAGCAGGTGGTCATGAGAAGACTATTTTAGGCATTTAAAAACAGGACAACCTCCAAAGCCTTGAAGTGCAAGCTCAACAAAGCAGGGAACAAGCAAAATTCCATGGATACCCCTAACTCCAGCTAACCAGGGAGCTCAACTCTCCCTTGTATATAAGAAGTAATAGTGCAGGGCTGCTTCGTTTGTGTATAAGGTCTGTGCTCAGGTTTGTGATGAGTAATGGGCCCAAGTTGAATCACATTTCATGATCATCTATGCATGATTTCATCAAAAATTTTATTGTTTGCAATAATCATTACAAATCTACAATACAAACTCTAGAAGTAGTATATGTATTAAGAAATCTACTAAATACCTATAAATATTTGATTGGGAACCCATTTGTAGAACCGCCACACTTCAAATTCTGGATCTACCTTCGCTTGGATACATGTTCTCTCATTCTAGTTACCCCAAGTTATTAGCTTCTGAACTTATTCTACTCGACCTGAAGTCAACATAAGTGTGCAAAACAAAGGAATATAGTGAAAAAGTTGACATACATAAAATGAAAGTGTAGACGACGGATGAATAGAACCTATCGGTTTTTTAGTTGCACGAAGGATACTGGTTTTGAAGGGATTTAAGAATGCACAATGTGTAGATTACACAGTCCAATTCATCACTAATATCACCTTATAATGAGCAATTCTTAGACAGTCTCTTTAAAGAAGCTGTGATATGAGAAAAATTCCCAACGCTATTAATAGTAGCATGTATAGGAGCTGGAATATGAATATGCTCCTCCTGCGTCTAACTCATAACGCTTCAATGGAATCCAGATGATGTAAAGAGAGTGATTTCGAAAAGCATTTAAAACAATTGATTTGATTTTGAAGCTAGTGCACAGTTCTCCTACATACAAGAAAAAACATCTATTTACTATACCAAATTAATGGCAATGTGTCCGTACGTTGGACTCACTTAGAAAGTTAACGAATCTGGAGATAAAAATAAAGCATGATAAAATTTTACGAGTCAACTACATATTGAGTGAGATAAGATGGAATTCACTTTTTGCACCTTGTGGGCGTGCGAGAGGAGGACCAACACACTTATGTTAGTGGAAGCTAGGGCGAGAAGTATCATTTTCGTTGTCATCCAGAATAAGTTTCACTCCATTGCTCTTAAGGCTGTTAACTATAGCCCAAACTTTTGTGCGATTCTTGAAACCTTTCTTCTCAACTTCCTTATTCACATTGACGTGGATCCCGTTTCCTTGCCCCTGATCAAGACCCTCCACTTTGAGACGCATTGCCAACACTTCTCCTACAATTGCTGCAGCTTTTGCATTGCAAGTTCTACCACACTCCAGTGACTGTTTCACTGAATGTTCTACCGTTGATGATGTTGCTACTATTCGTCCATTGTTTCTGTCTACCACATTTGCAGTGATGTACTTCAACGATATGAACATTCTCAACACATACCTCTTCAACAACGTCATATTTCAAAAATCCAATCTGTTCAAAAAAAAAAAAACGGAACTTCTGTTAGCGAGAGCATTTATTTAGCACCTCTAGCAAAAACATCACTGAAATCATTTCAAATGTAAACTAACAAAAATAAAAAAATGGAACAGTCAATCAAACAAACATACACACACAAAAAAGACGTAGTAGACATCACAAAACTAAAGAAAACTGAAGCAGCTAAAAACTACTGCAACAATGAAAAAACTGTGACGTTCATGAAGAAGTCAAAGTTCTGCTTAAAAAAAGACAAGCAATAACAGGGGACTGCCAAAAAAAAGGGGGCAAAAAGGACTGGCCGGAGTTGAAGAAAACAAAATAAATAGACAAAAATATGGTAAAGAAAAGGGGTTGGGGGATATCTGTGTTACTGGAATGATGACAAGGTAGATTGTTGTGGTGGTTCGCTGTCAGCAATCTCTGTCGGCAGCTGGTATGCTCTCGTGGACTTCACGAATACAGTGATGGTTTGGTCGGCTGATGTTGTCGGAGAAAACGGAGCAATGGAGCATCTGGTTATGGTGGTTTTGAGTTGCTGGATTCTGACAACAATGGTGGTTTATTTGGGTGATTTGGATTGGAGAAGAAGGGAAAATGGGGTCGTTTGGGGTTTGGTTTTGCACGAACGGTTGGTGGTGTGGTTTGCGCGGTGGTCTGCTTCACCGTGATAGCGGTGTTCGCTGGAGTTCGTGGCTGTGCGAGACTGCGAGGTGGTTGTGTGGCGGTGGATTTGGAGGTCTGGGGTTTTGGATGGCCGTTTGAAGGTAGTTGTTTGGCTGTGGGTAGTGGACTCAAATGTGATCGTTAGAAATTCTTTACGATTTTATCAAGAAAGCAACATAATACCTAGTGTAATCCCACAAGTGTGGTTTGGGGAGGGTAAAATGTACGCAAACCTTACCACTACCTCGTAGAGATAGAGATTGTTTCCGAAAGACCCTCATAAAAAAGGCAAAAGAGAAAATAATAATGATAATAATAACAACAAGAAGAAGCAGAGCAAACAAGTTTTGTCTTTCCTAGAAGTGCTGAAATACACTGAAATGGCATTACATCATCCCACTTAACAAGGAGAAAAGTGCTCTACATTCAGATGACCGCATCTTTTTGTAAAAAAGAAACAAACAGCATGACTGCCTTCACACTACACTTCCAATTGTAGATCATATGATATACCAGTCGAAGAACTAAACATTGTATCTCCAAGATAATGTACTCAAAATCCAACCACCGGAACCTTCAGAAGCAATTAAGCAACATAATGAGCAAAAATAAGATTGCAGAACATTACTTGCAATTATCAACTCATGGATGGCATTAGATGTTTCTTGGAATAGGGGAGGCAAGCTCATGAATGCGGTCAGAGAATTATATCAAAAAATTCCTCCCTACTGTAAAAATTATATCAAAAGATTCGCTAACTGCTAATCTGCAACGATTCCTAGGAGTATGTTATTAAGCTCTAAATCTCCTATGTACTTTGGGAGCTATTGCACAAGATCGGGTTTACCCAGTACACACCTTTGCTACATTAACATTACAGAACATCACCAGAATGATTACTATCAAAATTACTCAAATGCAGATTGATAGTACAAGTTTGAGCCATTTAGCTGAGATATAAGAGCTCATACCTTTGAACCATCAAAGTTTTCAGAAATTTATCAATTTGCGTCCTAATTTTGCGGTCATAATTTATTTATCTTTGGAACCTAGACAAATCTGCAGCCACTATGGGTAAACCTGCTCATTTGCAATAGTTCGCAAACCACACAACAGTAAATTGCACTAAGCAAGCTCGGTCCGATAAGCGGAAATCACTCATAATCAGATGCATTGTACATTCACAGGACAATATAGACCTGTTTCAGCTCACCACAACGAAGAATACACAAGTAATACATCTATAACATACAAAACTAATAACAAATAAGAATCGTGAACTGTTTGAACAAAAAGCTACAACTAAATTGGTTTAGACGTACCAGTTAGAGCAATTAGAAGAAAAAAAATACTCAAAGACGAATGCATGTAGCAATTATGTTAACAGAATCTAACCACAGATGGATCTGAAAAGATCGACTCTAACAAGAATAGGGTTTCGGAATGCTCAACAGAAATCCATCATTAGAATGCTTCGCCGGAATTGCCAAGACACGACGGGTCCGGTGGCTGTGGTAGCAGCGAAAAGTAGATTGCTTCGCCGGTGCGGTAGAAGGTGAAGCGGCTGTGTATATCGCCGGTGAGGGTAGAGAAAGGGGAGGGAGAGAGACAGGGTGGCTTTGGTTGACATTATCTTTGATTAAATAAATAAATTATTTAACTTTAATTTTTTATTAAATGATACGTAATATTTGGTTTAGATTTGAATTTATTTTAAAAAGTTTAAGAAATATTCAAATCGAACTAACAAATTATATTCATATATTTTATAATCATCCGAACATAATAATTACTTATAAGAAAATTATTAAAGATCTTATATACGTTTTCATCAAATTTTATTTTTTAATCTATTTGTGAAAGTATAAATGTTCTTAGTGATTTTATGTATATGAATATTTATAACAATTCTTGGTGGGATTAAAATGTCATTATTTTTTTCCTTCTAGGCTAAAATGATAAATTTTAAAACTTTTTTTATAGTAAATTCAGTAATTGGAAGTTCTATAATATCAATCGTTCTAACCATTTTTCATTTTGAATTAATTGTTGTTACTTTTTCTCCATTTTGGACTAATTCTTGCTTTTAATTTTTGTGTATCGTTAATAACTGGATAAACGAACTAAACCAAATCGAAACCGATAACAACAAAATCGATAAATGTATATTATAATTGGTTTGATTTGATTTTTGAGAATTTTAAAATCAATTAAGGTAATTTAATTTTGATTTCAATTTTGACCAATAACTGACCCAAAATTGACCCATAAATACCCTTAACTATAGCTATTGGATATCTTTTATTGATATAATGTCACGTTATATGATCCACGCTCTGTAATTTTAGTTGCTTGTCAAAAAAACAAATATGTTTACATAAATTATGCTTACAAATTTAAGAAGATTACATTTATCACTTCTATCAACACCACTAATTTTTTATATTACTTTATTATCATTATTATTTTTTTATATGAAAAGGCTACCTAGACAACAATATCACATCTACTAAATCTCTATATACTTTAAAATAATTACAAGCTAGTTACATACTGATTCATCTCTCATCTCCTTTATCGCTTGAACTCTCTTTCTTTATCTCACACTCCCCCCCACCCCCACCTTTGTGCTATATTCCCCTCTCTCTGTATGTAAATACAAATATATTGACAAAATTATTAAGAGATATATTGAATGAAATTGGCATGATTTTAAATACACCTATATGTATATACAAATTTCATAAAACTCATATATATTTTAAAATACAGATATATTAGACAGAAATTAATATACTCTAACATACATTCAAATTATATTTAAATATATTATATTTGAAATAATTATATTTAATTTGATCTATATATTTGTGATATATACATTTATTTAAAGAATAAAAAATATTATAAATCGTAATTTGATAAACTATTGTATCCGAACTTGATTGCGATCTAAACTATTAGAATTTGTGTTATTTTTGTTTGGGCCCATGACCCCAAACAAAGTAAAATTAGGTCAGCCCAAAAACCCAAAAAACGAAAAAACCAACAAAATCAAAACCCACCTTGTTGCCAAACTTGAACAAAGGATCACCGTCCAATTTTATCTTTGCCCTCCATCGAACCGTCAACGTGTCCCTCCACATACTATATTATCTTTACCTCCAACTTTCTCTCAACCCCTCTTTCAAAAAAACCCTCGTTCCTCTCTTCCAACAATTTCTCCAAATCCGTAGAGTTTTCGATTTCAAAGGTATGTTTTCCTGATTTAGTTTTCGATTTCCTATTTTTTCGATTTTTTTCTGATTTTTTGAGGTGTAATTCGTGTTAGATGGTGTCGGATGCGGCGAAGAAGAGAGATGCACAGAAGAAGGCGGCAGCTGCTGCTAGAAGAGGAGGGAAAGGTGGTGCAGCGTCTAAATCGGCGGCAGCGTCTAAATCGGCGACGGAAAGTAACGGGGTTGATGATTTGACGAATGGAGTAGGGAGTCTACAGATATCTGATCGGACTTGTACGGGTGTTTTGTGTTCACATCCGCTTTCGAGGGATATTCGGGTTAGTTTTTGTGTTTTTTAGATCTGATTTTTCGTCGTATTCAGTGGGTTTAGATTCGTTATTGTATCTAATTTTTGTTCGTAATATCTTGTTGAGGTTTCGTTTTTTTGCTTTTTTGATTGGTTAGATTTAAGAGATTTGATGTTGTTTATGGTTTTGTAGCTGGTTGAATATTGTATTGCTGCTGAAAATTTGAGTGGACAAGCATATTTCCTAAATGAAATGCTGATCTTTAAGGAAAAAGGGCTTATTCTTGATTAGTTGTTTTAAGCTATTTTATACTCCATATGACAATAAATTATGCGATCCGTAACTGGGATCGGTTATGTGTTTCTGCGGTATCTATTTTGCTCTATTTGGACACATTTCATTCCATTTCTGGACATATTTTTAGCTACCGAATTACAACAGCATACCAAGTGTAATCCAACTTGTGGGGTCATGTCTGTTTCCAGTAGATCCTCAACTCAAAACAAATGTAATCAAAGCATGATAGGAAGAAAAAACGACTTGCAAAATAGCATGATAAACAAAACAAATGAAACAACATTTAATAGAATAGCACGATAAACAGAACAAATGAAGCAAAATTTTATAGTGAAACTTAGAAGAATAAGATACTACACGTGTACTAACTAATACTATAACATTTGGCTCCCTAATGGATTTAGCTATATTTTTCTTATATTGAATTGTGTCAGTTTGCGTGTATGCATAAGGGAATTCAAGTGTTATTATCGCTTTTTGTCTTTTTGTTGTCTCAAATTTTGTATTATATGTGGTCACATAATTTGGTGATATTTCTTAGGTTTCAACCTTGTTTTTATTTAGAAGGTGCATATTTGCTGTTGAGAGGAGTGCGTATTTATGATAGTACTTTACTTGTTGTGAAGGGTATTAAGTCATAAAAGAAGTTGGATATTTGGAAGCGGAACCTTTGGGTTCTACCTTTTATTTGGAGTATCATTGTTTTGATTTGGTTTCTTTTGTGATATAGATAGAATCTTTATCAGTCACTTTCCACGGACATGAACTCATAGTTGATTCTGAACTGGAGCTCAACTATGGCAGGTAAGACTTGTAATTTTCATGTAGTTCTGCGTACCTTGGCTAAATTGATTTTCAAGTTCTGACATCATATATTCACAGACGTTATGGTTTGTTGGGATTGAATGGCTGCGGGAAGTCTACTCTTCTTACTGCGATAGGGTTGCGGGAACTTCCCATCCCAGAGCACATGGATATTTTTCATCTTTCACGGGAGATTGAAGCCTCTGACATGACCTCTCTTGAGGCTGTCATTAATTGTGATGAAGAGAGGTTGCAATTGGAGAAAGAAGCTGAAGCTTTGGCTGGGCAGGTGTGATGCTGTTAATATTCAATTAATGTTCCTTGGTCTTGGTTTTCCTTCGGATAATATGATTAGTTTCATCTTTATTATAGGATGATGGTGGTGGAGAGCAACTTGATCGGATCTATGAGCGTTTAGAAGCTATGGATGCATCCACTGCTGAGAAACGTGCTGCCGAAATCTTGTTTGGGCTTGGATTTGATAAGAAAATGCAAGCAAAGAAAACACGTGATTTTTCTGGTGGCTGGAGGATGAGGATTGCTCTTGCACGTGCCCTCTTTATGAATCCAACAATTTTGTTGCTTGATGAGCCGACAAACCATCTTGGTAGTTTTCTCTTACCATTTTCTAGTTCTAGTAGAATAGATCTTTCAGAAATTATTAAGTTTTGCTCGTGCTCGATTTATATGGATGATGTGTAGTCTTACACGTTGAGTTATCAATTATATAGTTGTCCTATATTGAATATAGAGGGCACTCAAAGTGGCTCATAAAGGTCTTGTGTTGCTACACCATTGTCTGTTTTAGTTTGATTTGTAGATTATTTTTTCACAACCAATTAGAACTATTCTTTCGTCCTCCATCCTCACACACGACATCCAAAGTGTGAACCACATAATCGGGTTACATGTGTGTGGAAATTGCATAACATGCTATATTGGCTATAGGAGGGCACAAAAAGGGGTATATAAAGATCTTGAGACATTTCAGATTTCCTTGGGATCTTGGTCTAAATACTCGGTTTCTTTTGCAGTACACACATAAAAATACTGGCTGAAACCTCTATGCATCATTGCAGTCTGGTTTCAGCTGCTCTCCTGGCTTTTTTTTTTTCTTCCTTTAACATTGATTTATTGTAAGAAATTCTTCTTAGTTGAAAAGGGAAAGTCTTCTTACCTAAGAACTGATGGAAAATATCAGTTTACCCCTTGAGTTCTTCAATACTCTCCATTCATGTGTCTTTTTAGAGTTGACAGGTGTAATTCTTCTTGAATGCAGACCTAGAGGCCTGTGTGTGGTTAGAAGAATCCTTGAAGAAGTTCGAGCGTATTCTGGTTGTCATTTCACACTCGCAGGATTTTCTCAATGGTGTGTGTACCAATATCATCCACATGCAAAACAAGAAGTTGAAACTCTATACTGGTAACTACGACCAATATGTACAAACCCGTTCAGAGCTGGAAGAGAACCAGATGAAACAGTACAAGTGGGAGCAGGAGCAGATTGCTGCAATGAAGGAATACATTGCTCGCTTTGGGCACGGTTCGGCCAAATTAGCCCGTCAAGCACAGAGTAAAGAAAAGACATTGGCTAAGATGGAGCGCGGTGGGCTTACTGAGAAGGTGGGGAGGGATAGTGTCCTGGTTTTCCGGTTTACTGATGTCGGCAAACTTCCTCCCCCAGTTTTACAGTTTTCAGAAGTTTCTTTTGGCTATACACCTGATAACCTCATCTACAAGAACCTTGATTTTGGTGTAGATCTGGACTCCAGGATAGCACTTGTGGGGCCTAATGGAGCTGGAAAAAGCACACTGCTTAAGCTGATGATAGGGGATTTAATGCCCACTGATGGCATGGTTAAGCGGCATAATCACCTAAAAATTGCACAGTACCACCAGCACTTGGCTGAGAAGCTAGACATGGACTTGTCAGCTCTTATGTACATGATGAAAGAGTACCCTGGGAATGAGGAGGAGAGGATGAGGGCAGCAATTGGGAGGTTTGGACTCACAGGTAAAGCCCAAGTTATGCCTATGAAGAACTTGTCAGATGGTCAACGTAGTCGGGTGATTTTTGCATGGTTGGCTTTTAGGCAACCTCACATGCTGCTGTTGGATGAGCCAACCAACCATTTAGATATTGAGACAATTGACTCACTTGCAGATGCATTAAATGCATGGGATGGTGGGATGGTTCTAGTGAGTCATGACTTTAGGCTCATAAACCAGGTGGCCCATGAGATATGGGTATGTGAAAATCAGGCTGTGACACGGTGGGAGGGTGGCATCATGGACTTCAAGAAACACTTGAAGAAGAGGGCTGGTTTGGGTGATTAAAGTAGGATACAATTTGTTATATTAGGAAGCGCGATGCTATCACTGTTTCCTCTTGGTGGTTTAGCGCCAAGGTGCAATGGTGAAAACATCAGCAGGCCCCATCACGGTAGCTGAGGGGAGATAGTGAAGTTTTCTTGATAACCACCAAGACCTAAGTAATGGTAGCTATAAGACCACGTCTGGTGCTAGAGAGAGGAAGTGATCGAACCATGGTCACTGACCGTTTGAACTATGTTTATTGTTTGGGCTCAGTCCACTATTTTTGTTATCCATTTTACTCTAATTACATATTCCCCCAAGGTTTTGGAGAGCATACATTACAAGCTTATTCCTTATGTTATTTCTATTCTATATTATTGCTATAATGTAATTCAGATTTTGGGATTCTGAAAGCTATTATGGATTTTTTAGTATCATTTTCAGTTCAGCAAAGCAGGTTGTTATTTCATTATCCAGTTCATAACATGGAACATTTAGTTCTTTAATTATTTTGTAGACTTGAAATAGGGCAAACATTGCAAATATTAAATATACTGATACTATTGATGTAAGTGCTCCATCCACTTAGCTACAACATTTGGGCCTTTAGCTTCTTATCTTTCATATTGGGCTTTTTTGGGCATTTCCATTTTGGGCCTTAATGATCTGCATAGCATGGTTAACAAACCAATGTGTCCAACATAAAGGGGTGATCTCTGAGAACGACTCTGAAGGTTGTTGGTCTTGAATTTTTTATCTTACTTAATCCATTGGCAAATTTTCAAGTTTAACAGATTTTGATTTGTTTCACCTTGAAATGTTGCCTATAACGAGGGTCAAAAGTTTAAGTGGCAAATTTTCAAGTTTAACAAATTTTGATTTTTTTTCACCTTGAAATGTTGCCTATAACGAGGGTCAAAAGTTTAAGACTAGCCACTTTCAAGGTCATCGAACGTAATTTCAGTAAAAGGATGAAAGAAAATCCAAGGATATGACTGATGGTCAAATAGAGAGGAATGAGAATTAGGAGGTTGTAAGTTCAAATTTCAATCAAAATAAAAATACCAAGTGATTATTTCTCACCACCTAAATTTTGATGAATAGAGTTAGATAGCTGGAAGTGCAGGGGTAGAGCCACCCTAGAGGAACCAGTGTTGGGGGGAAACCACTTTGTCGCTACTATATAATAGACATACAACATACAAACAAAGTACCTTTTCACATTATTTTATTTTTCGTCCTTATTAAAAATAAATAGATAAATCAAAATAGTTATCATTTCAAAAAATCAAAATATAATTAATTACTCCTTGTTTACACCTTTACCCTTAGTCATAAATATGGAGAGATACTAATGTCGTATAAAAGAGAAATTATTGTATAGAAAAGGAGTAATAAATAAGATTACAACGACAACAACAACATACCTAGTGATATCCACAAGTGGGGTCTGGGGAGGGTAGATTGTACGCAGACCTTACCGTTACCTCATAGAAGTAGAGAGGCTGTTTCCTAAAACCCTCAACTCAAAACCCATAAGTAGAAGACTAGATATGACAAAATGACATATAAGGTAATGGAACGAGTAATAAATAAGATTAGTTAAAATTATTTATATCTTTCATCAATAAAAAGTTTATAAATTTAAAATTCTGATTTCACCGCCTTCTCTCATTTGGTTCACACACAAGTATAATTACACCTATAACTCCAAAGATATTTTATTACTAAATGACAATTGAGTACTTGGATGTTGAAAGAAGACAACCTATGATGAAATCAAGTCATTTCCTAATTGATAGACAAGTGAACTCTCTATTTAAATAAAGAAATAGACTTCACAAGTAAAAAGGGGACCAAAAACATAAGTGGGATCCCCACACATTATGATATTTGTACCTATAGTTTTAAGAAAGCTCCCCCTATGAGGAATTTCTCCATTGGTGAAGAGCAAAAATAACTATCTTTTAGGATTCCTATTTAAAGAATAGCCAAGGTTTAGTAACTTTTAAAATTTAGTCACCTCATGATTAAAATCAAAACTAGGGGACTAAAGTTGAAAATTGCAAGTGTGAAGCATCAACCCCAAAGTCTAAAGTTGGGCATTGAAAATACATGTTTGCTATGTGTATTTTATAATGAAAGGAATATTCAAATATGCCCATTGAACCTTATAATAAAGTGGCTCACACATGCTACTCATTAATAGTAGGTCATGAATGTGCCCAAACCATTACTTTTTGGATTATACATCTTTTTTGAACCACCTCTTCCTCCTCATTGGTCAACCAACCACCACCTCTCTATCTCTATCAGGTACTCTCATCTTCTTCGAACCACCCCTAACCATGAAATCACAATTGCAACACTCCAATGTGTGAATGAGAAGCGTGCAAGTGTATTTATGGTGCTTCATGCATTGGACGTGATGGTGGTTCAAAAAAAGATTTAACTATATCCTTAAATTTGACAAAATAATAACAGCAACAACAACAACAACATTATCTTAGTGACTCAAAGGCTCCCGCCAATTGCGGGGTAAAGGGGGGTCGGATGTACGCAGTCTGACCCCTATGTTTAAAAACATAGAGCAACTGTTTCCAGATAACCCATAATGAGCGTCGAAAGTTGCATTGACTAACTGCTATTTCACAATTGAAAGAAGCGCAGACAGTTTAAAGAGTCATTTTGCGTTATTTCATCATACCCCAAAGTCAAAAAATAGTGAATCTTTGGCTCCATCCGAAATTGATGGAACATCAAATTTGACAAAATGACTCGCATATATCATTCATTAAACAAGGAGAGAGAAAATGATTGGTACACAATAAAAAGTTTAATCAATACTACCTAGCAAAAAATGATACTAACTAAACAATACACAAGATTCCGTTAGTGAATAATGACATATCAATCGCGAAATATTTAAAACCAATTATTTATGAGTGGCACATGCATTAGGTTCAAATGACCCTAATCAAATGCATTTTACATAAATAAGAGAGTTCTTAATTACCCTCTTCCACTAGGTAACAACAAAACAGCAATAACTTACCCAGTAAAATCCCGCAATTGAGATTTGAAGAGGATAAAATATACATAGACCTTATCACTATTTGTTTTTGGAAGATCCTCAACGCAAATTTTCCACTAGGTGCTTATGCAAAAACAAAAGTAAATTCAAAATTTAAAAAATAATAAAATCAGGATGAAGTAAATCGCCTAGTAAAAGAAAAGTAAATATCTTCCTTCAAATAGTATAACAACATATATATAAAAAATTATGTACATGTAATATTGCATGCAACAACTCACCATGGTTAGAGCCTTGGAAGGAAAAAAAACTATATATTATTTATTAACCAAAAGGGATGATCAATGATTATCCCTCTCTAAAGGTCAAAAATAAAAAAAAATGGAGCTTCGATACCATTTGCTACAACACTCAAACTTTAGAATATATAATTTAGGACAATACGATCAAAGCAACTTCGAGTACTCTTAGCTTATAGGGAGACTCGATAAGATAACTTAATCGATGTTTCAAGAGATCGATGGGTGGCAAATTAAGCTAAGTCTTTTTAACAACTTTTCAACATACTTGATTGTTCATGAACCAAAATAATTCTTTCAAATTCACTTGGTCTGCATGGGACTGTAAGTGCACCATCATGATCAAATCCATACTCCTCAGCAGCTTGTTCCAATAGTTTCAAGAATGAAGGATGTGTTAAACATTTCAATGGCACAACAAATCTCTTCAATTCACCCTCATCAACAGCAATAACTGCAAAATGTCCTTCTTTAACGTCCTCAGGCACGTTACTCGAGGAGTTACTTTGATTTGGTTGGATATGCTGATGCTGACTATCGAATTCAGATGCCAATTTCCTCACCATTGAAAGAGTACTCCTTTGTAATTTCTCCACCACAATTTTCAAATTCACTATTTTGTTCATCTTTCTTCCCATTGTGATAATTAAGACAAATAAAATTATCCCTTTTCTTTTTCTTTTGACTCTCTAGGATTTTTGCTTACTTGGTCTTTTTAATTTTTGCAGGGTTTTCTAATTTTGTGTGCTTTTCTAAGTATGTCATCCCTAGCTTATATATAGTGTTTGAGTGAGAAGTCATAGTTTAGAGATAACATGTAAGGTATGGCTTATGTTTGGCTAGTTAGCTATAATTGTTCAAATATATTTTTACATTCATGTGATATTGTCCGTTTTTAAGCTAGCACGATTTTTTCTTTAGTCCTTATACTAGTACGATTATTCAATAATTTATAAGTGGTATATCTTTTTTGAAGGATGTCAGACTTAGATAATTCAACTTTAGTCCTTTTATACTTTTGGTGTTGTATATACTTACGTTGTTTGTACGTACCCAACAACCTACTGGTTACATGATTGAGCTGAAAATCATGAGGTTGCATATTCAAATTCCAATAAAGTCAAAATGATATATTTTTTCTGTTTCTTTTTAGTTGTCATAGTTCTTTTTTCAAGAGTCAAACAATATGAATGATGACTAACATTTTAAAATGTATTTTAAAATCTTATTAATATAAAAAAAATTGCAACTTATAGTACTTTTTGTATAATTTTTGATATCTTGTTTTGTATAAAAAATATCAAATTAATGTAATTGAATTTAACTTTGAAGGTTAGTCGACAAATTGACAATAAAAAAGCGCAATATGAAAACTATAAAATGGAGAGAGTAGTACTAAATGATTCTTTCCATCCATCTAAGTCTTGATAGACAAAATATTCTGCACCTTTATTAGTCGAAGATATCACATTTTTCATAAATTCAATCGGGGTGCACCAAAAATTACATTTAATTTTTCGTAAATTTTATCGAATTTCAGCTTTAATAAAGATAGTAACACATTTTTTTGTTAATATATTTTCGAAAATAATCGCTTTATATTTTTAAATATAGGGGTCAGATTATGTATATTCAACCCTTCTTACACCGCAATGAACGAGAGCCTTGAGGAACTAGAGTAATGCTGTCAAATGTTGTTGTTTGTATTTGAAGTGCGCGTATGCTGAACTAAACACCACGTTTAGAAAAAGGTATAGTTGAGAGATAAGGTCT
The DNA here is from genome assembly GCA_025774065.1 of Solanum ossicruentum. Lineage (NCBI taxonomy): Eukaryota > Viridiplantae > Streptophyta > Magnoliopsida > Solanales > Solanaceae > Solanum > Solanum ossicruentum. Next base: position 21,212,455 of record JAOTQR010000007.1, read on the forward strand.
AAAAAGTGTACCAAGTTGGACGGATTTTTGGTGTAAATATAGGGAGACCAAAGCATGTGAATGAATTTTCATTTGACCTATGAAATGTCCCTTTTAAACAAGTCACCATATACAAAATTGAAACCATATGTAGGTCCTATGGCTTTTTCTCTGTTTCTCATTCGGTGTTCAATATTTATATTAGAGTTCGATTATATCTGAATTCGTGCTGTATAGGGCCCCATTTGAAGAAAAACACTCCTTACTAAAGATTTTTTCATTCCTAATGCTCGAATCTGAGACCTTTGGTTAAGGAAGGAGCAACTCCATCTATTGTACCACATCCTTTAGTGGTGGTCCTATGTTATACTATAATACATGAATTTCCAATTATATATTGAAAAATTTTGAAACTATTTTTTTTCTAATTTCCCTTATTTGGTCTTTTTCCACTTCATGACGAAATCTTTTTTTGTTACTTGATTGGTTCATTTTCTTAAATATTAATCATTATTAATGACACTTGGTGGAGATTTACCTTAATTATCCAAAAAGTTTAGAGAAATATGGCTTTCACTCTACTTTCATTTTCTTCTTGTATTATGATTAGTTTAGTATATAGTTAGGTTGAACAAATCGATTGCTTGAAATTGTGGGATGAAAAGATTTTCTTAAACTTATATAACGTTTACAAAAAATAGAATAGTCGTAATGCACGCACACGATAGAAAAACATTCTTTGAAAATAATAAAACATGAATATTTATTTTAAATGTGAAGTGATAATATATTCAATGAAATCTTACAAATGAAATCAAGGAAGGATAAAATATTATACGCCGATCTTGACCACTACCTTGGGGGGGTAATGAAGTTGTTTTCAAAAGATCATTAGCTTTAGTGTAGCAAATTTAAGTATAGAGAAGAAGAAAATGATGTAGAAAATATAGTAGCTAACACGGTGAACCAATAAAATAATTTGATAGTCGAAGTACAGTAAATAAATGACGATATGAGATATCAAAAGTAAAACATTATAATCATATTACAAAATGAAGCTGGTGCATGCGAAACTGCGATCACCTAGGATATAAGGTATCAAAAACCAAATAATATATGAATATGCCAATACGACGATCGATACAATGCTCTAATTTGCCTTCTTACTATAATGTCCAAATACACGATTTGAATAATCAAATTTTCACAAGGCATTTGTACAAGTTTTGGACTTAAGATAGCTAGCTTTTCCCTAGCTAGACACCATATGGTTCATTGAAACCATCTTATGAAGATTATATCGTTATAAAATTTAAGATTAAACAAAGTCGATTAGTTGTATTTTAAAAAATAAAAAAATTGTGTATCAACTAAGTTCATGAAGTGAAGATAAATAAGTTTAAACTGATGATATCCATCATAAGATAAACTATCGCTCCTCAAATTTTATATATAAATTGGCAATTGGAACACTATCACAATTCGATTATAGGATTTTTCTATTCTCATGTCTCAAAATATTTAGCGTCCTTACTAAAAATATATCTTTTTATATTTTCACACTTATTCATTTAGCAATGTAAGTTATTTCATCTCATGAATCATAATGTTTTCTTTTGTTGTATAAAGTTTGGGACATATTGGGTCTGCGAAATTCAGTGTGAATTATTGATTAAAAAACAGTGATTTTTTTTTTTTAAAAAAAAAACTTGGGCCTTTATTAATGATAAATATAGAAAATTCTTAATACTATAAGTAAAGCAAGGGATACCATTTATCTTATCAATTTTAATGAGGTAACGAATATCTATTCATCAACGATCATAATAAAAATTAAAAATTAGAAAAAACTAGATATTCTATAATTATCATAAAAATAAACAGAAAAAGTACTAGATAAAAATATAAAATCTGTGCAAGAATTATTTGAGCAAGAGAACATTTGGAAAATAGTAGATGAATTATGAATAGGTTATCTAAAAGCAAGTCGGGCACTACGCTAGGACGTGGATCGATCATGACGAGAAGGACTTCTTCGTAATATATATCACATGTATAAAACATTGTGCTAAACAGTAAACTATCACCACAAAAGCAATACATGTTATTTCATCCCATGAATCATAATATTTTTTTTGTTGTATAAATTTTGGGACATATTGGGTCAGCAAAAATCAGTATAAATTATTGATTATAAAATAGTGCGGAGTGTTTTTTTGTTTAAATTTGGGATTTTATTAACAATAGAAATAAAAAAATTCTTAATATATAGGATAAGTAAAGCAAAGGGCTATAGTTTATCGTATCAATTTTAATGAAGTATTGAATATACACTAATTAACAAATACGAAAAAAAAACCAAAAAAGTGATAAAACTAGATATTCTATAATTATCATAAAGTTTATAGTGCACTATATGATGATAATACAAACAAAGTTAAAATTCGGACTTCATCAATATATATACATACTAAAATATTTATATTAGACACTTTTGATTTAAATTTGAACTTTTTTTTTGTATTTATGATCATTAAGTACTCATTACACAAATAAGTTAATCACTTAAAAATAAGTCATTTTTTTATTATACATGTTTAGTAAGAAATAAAATCTCATTTTAATTAAAATTGATGTGTATAATTAAAGGAGAAGATATACTTTATTTAAGTTACTTAATAAGATGATTAAAAATATATGCAAAGGACTCTACATATAATTTGAATTGAAGGTGTCTAATAAAAATTTAAAAATCGAGTTTCTTAATGGAAAAAACTTAATTTAATCACCTTAAGTTATTGCATGAATTAATTAACAACATAAAAAAAATTACACAATAACAACAACATATCAGTGAAATCTTACAAGTGGGGTCTGGGGAGAGTAGATTGTACGCAAACCTTTGCCGCTACCTCATAGAAGTAGAGAGACTATTTCCGAAAACCCTCATCACAAAACCCATAAGCGGAAGGAACTAGATATGACAAAAGGAAATGAAGGGGAAGGGGAGAGAACAACAGGTGCGACTAACAAAGAATAACATATATTAGTATGTAAATATGATAAAATTAACACATCTCCGACCGACAGTGAAAAGAAAAAGAAAACTGATAATAATAATAGTAATGATAAGAAGAATAACAATAAGAAGAAGAAAAAGAATAATAATAATAAATTAGTCTGCTACTCTAATTCGCGACCTCTACACACTAATTTAATTTAGTGATCACTTTCTATGTAGCATCTTGATTTTTGACTATATATGAAACCTTATCCATTTATATTTGTAAAAGATATTTTCTTTGCTTAGCCATTAATGAATTGAGATATATTTTTATTATTGATCAAAAACGATCATGGATTTGTGGTGAATTGATAACTATTTTTTAATTTGTAATTTAACTTTTTGGGTTTGATCCTAATTTGTACCAATTTAAAGTCATCTTTATTAGAAAATATCATTTTAATTTTTTTAATATCAATTTAAATTTCATCAAATTTCAATTTAAATATCGAATATCAAGCGAGAAATAAAAAAAATATCTATGTTATTGTACGTCCTCAAGGCCATGAGACTCAACAAAATTATTATAGTACTTAATTCATACTCTTGATGTGATAGTTTCTTTATTGTAAAAATTTTCAATTATCCTAATATTTTTTTCATTTACGTGAGTCAAATTAATTTTTTTATATTTCATATTTTGATTTTTTTTAATAAAACAAAGGAAAATATTAAGTACAACAAATATCTCCCAACAAGAAAAAAATACTTTTTGACTTTTCCATGTATACACGTGTATTAATTAAGATGAAAGAAACAACTCAGCCCATTTTATTTTTTATATATTAATTTGACTAGATACTAAAAAAGACTTATGGATTTTCTAGTTTAATTTATTTAAACTAAAAATATGCATGTATAAAAATGTCTTTATATTCTTACAATCTTAAAAAATATTATTGGAAGTGTTGGACTTAATTAAAATATTAATAAATATAAAAAGTAATTTTTTTTAGAAAAAGAATAACATACAAAATTAAAATGAATGAAGTATTTGACTTCTCTTTTGCTTCTTGGCTAACAAAACTTATATTTTTTTTTTGTATGAGTAGTCTTGTCTAAGGGGACACATTTATAATTCTTATATTTGGACACATGACCCTACAAACAACTTTTTTTTTTCCTATCATTGTACGGTACTCATATTGAAATCCGATTATTTGAATTTATGTCGTGTAAGTCTCTATTCGGGAGAAGACATTCTTTATCAAGAATTTTTCATACTCGAGGCTCGAACTTCAGACCTCTGGTTAAGGAAGAAGCAACCTCATCCACTGTATCACATGTTTTTTATGGTAACCCTAGAAACATCTTAAACTTAGTGTACACTTTTTCCTCCTTTTTTAAAATAATTTTTTCATAGCCATGCACTTGCTAGTTGTCTTCTTATTCAATTTAATGATGCAATATATCTAGAAAATAATTATTTTTAGAAGAACTATAAAAGTGACTAAACAATAAATAATGTGGCCAAAAGTGCAAAAGAGAAATTAGTCAAATGATTAATGCTCAAGGTGTTATCTCTCTCTCTCTCATCACTTTATGCTTCAAAGATATTTATGGATGAAAATATAATACTATTGAGTAATACGTATTATCGTGAACTAAATCATTAATCTATCATTAATTTTCTACCCAATTTTTTACTCTTGTATTTATTTGAAATTGTTTTCTCAAAAATGAGAAGGAGGTCGTAATGTAAATAATAAAGTTGTATTGTTGGCATATAATCAAGAGGTCATACATTCGAGTTATGAAAACGATCTTTTATAAAAATGCAAGGACTGACCCTTTTCTCTGACTCGTGCATAACAAAACTTAGTGCATTCGGCTGACCATTTTTTTATCATTTTTTGAAAAATAATTTTCTTGAATTGAGGATTTGTCAAAAACTACAGTTATATTATTTTTCTCTAAAAAATGAGAAGATAGACTTTAATATAACTGATAAAGTTGTGTTATTATCATGTGACCAAGAGGTCACAAATTCAAGTTGTGATAGCAATCTCTTATAAAAATGCAAGGACTGACCCTTTTCTTAACCTCATGCGTAGCGAAACTTAGTGCATCAGGCTGGTCATTTTTTATCATTTTCTGAAAAATAATTTTCTTGAATCGAGGATTTGTCAAAAATTACACTTACATTTATTTCAAACCACTTTCTGAAAAATGAGAAGGACTTTAATGTAACTGATAAAGTTATATTATTATCATGTGACCAAAAGGCCTGACATATTCAAGCTATGACACATCTCTTATAAAAATGCAAGGACCGACCCTTCCTCTAACCTCGCTCATAGTGAAACTTAATGCACCACACTGACCATTTTTTATCATTTTTATGTGTATCCCACACAATACAATCAAACTTAACGTACACTTCATCCTCTTCATATCACACTCGTTGATGGATATAGTAATACACTGAACATGATATTATTATTATTATTATCATTGTTGTTGTTATTGTATTATTGTGAAACAAATGTGCTAAGCAAAATAAATAATTGAAAATTTGTCCACAATATATATAACATATGATGAATAGCAAGTCTGTATAGTCTGATTTGAGGGTAACAAAATAACATGGATAACATATAAAAAAGGGCAATTCTTTTAAGAGTTTTCATTTTCTCCAATTTGGTGTTGTGTTGGGGTCTCTTACAGCTATAAAAGTCCAATAATATTTCTAACCTTAGAGAAATTGAGCTGTTAACATCTTTTAGCAATTTTTATAGTTGTTTGAGACATTTTTTTAATTATATATATACACAACAATATTATTCCATTGCCTCAAAGGCTTCCGCCCATTGCGGGGTAAGGGAGAGTCGGATGTAAGCAGCCTGACCCCTATGTTTAAAACATAAATCGACTGTTTTCGAATGCCCCATGATGACCGTCGAAAGTTGCATTGACTAACTGCTACTTCACAATTGAAAGAAGCGCAGACAGTTTAAAGAGTCATTTTGCTTTATTCTATCATACCCAAAGCCAAAAAATAATAGATCTTTGACTCCATCCGACCATGGAAATGTTTAATTATATATATATATATGTCTTTTCAAAATGAAGCAATATTCAACATTATTTTATGCTAAGTCTTTTTTTTTCCTTTTAATTGTGAGAATGTAGGGTTTTTTTTTTCTTCTTGCAACTTGGGAGGCTTTGTCATATATTTGTGAAAGAATTTGAGCTTTCATAGGTAAAAATATTTTACCTTGTGATTATTTAAATTTCTTGTATGAGTAAATACCCTATATATGTCAAAAAAGGATAATGGAACCTTCAATAATGTTTTTGAAAATAAATCAAGTACTAACTTTTATCATGAGACATAATATCGATCCATCAACTGTATAAGATATTTCGTTGTTGGATATCATTTTCTAAGGGATCGTTTGGTAATCGCTTTAGAGATAAGCTATGCATGTATTTAATTCCACGTAGGTAATACTATGTATATAGCTGATTAGACGGTAATTTGCTTCTGCATTAATTAATACAATATTTACTTTGCAGTTTAGAAATCTGCGTAACTAATATATGTATAAGTTATGAATAACTTCGTAATATATTTGTGAAAGAATTTGAGCATTAATAGGTAAAAATATTTTACCTTGTGATTATTTAAATTTCTTGTATGAGTAAATACCCTACATATATCAAAAAAGGACAATTGACTCTTCAATAATGTTTTTGAAAATAAATCAAGTACTAACTTTTATCATGAGACATGATATTGATATATCGATCATATAAGGTGTTTTGACGTTATCAGGTATCATTTTCTAAGGAGTCGTTTGGTAGTTGATTTAGATATATGAGTTATGCATATATTAAATTCTGTATAAGCAATCCTGCATATGATAGTTGATTAAGAGGTAATCTACTCATGTATAAAATTAATATGATATTTACTTTGCAGTTTAGAAACCTGCAGAACTAATATATGTGTAAGTTATGAGAAAATTCGTATATAATATTTAAAAGATAGAAATGAAATAATTAATATACTAAAGGAATAATTCAATCCTTTTATAATTCGTAACTCTAATCAACTATTAAATAACCCCAAATAGTAATATTGTATTTGTCGGAGAGGTGGGGCAACTATTTGTGACCTTTTTGGGTCATCATTTTTGGAAAAAGGTAAGGTGAAGGACCTACATATATCAACAAAAAATATCGAACATCGAGCAGGAAAAAAAAATTCTTCAATCTCAAAGGTAAATTTAATTTTTTTTTTCAAAATTATAATACCATCATTTATCCAGATATTTTTTTTATTTCTATAGCTAATTAAATGTTATAAAAACGTAAAAAATATAATATAATATGAGACGATATCATTGAGGACGGCTATTATATAGTGGTTTTGAATATACATATATAAATGTTATAGCTCGATCATTGTCCCTAGTAAACAAGATCGACGATGGAAAATTCAACCATGAGTTTCCAGGTTCAACAAAACTATTACTTTATGACTCAGAATTTTCATTAACACTTTGTTTGGATGATTATTATATATTATTTCATAATGTATTGATCATATTGTATTTTATCTTATTGTACGTATTATTTTAATAAATACAATATTTGAATAAATTATTATTCTTCACCGACATATAACATCACAAATCAACAATTTGACATGATCTACAAGAAAAGTAAAATACGACCATAGAGCTACTATGACAAAACTAGGGTCACGATCACACCAAATCAATCGGTACATAAAAATAAGACATTTTGTTATTACCTAACAATAGATCCAAACAATACGATATAATAAAATTTTAAATAACAAGCAATATAAACATTGAATTTGAACTAACAACACGATATGATGCAATACAACATGTAACTACCATCCAAACAAGAATTCATCAAGAAAATTCAAAAAATAAAAACACAATATTTGAAATTGGAACATATTAATAAATTCTTGTTGGCAGGTATATATTATCACAAGAGATGTCACTTTATTGGAAACAGTGTAATAGAGAAGCTTGAATTTACAAAATATGTAAAATTAATTTTGTGTCATTGTTGCCAGTTCATTTTTGTCCCAAATAACTCTATCATCCAGTAATAAGAAAAGAAATAAATATAAAAATTATATTATTATTTGTCTGTTTTGATTTTAAGTCAATATCTATTTCTTATTTCCAGCTAGATTTTCATTGTTTATTTAAATTAGAAAAAAGGGTGTTATATAATTATCAACTTTGTCATTTGGATAAAAATGACTTATACATATTCCTACTATCACATAAATAGCTCATATATATCTTTTTCCTCTAATGAAATTAAAAACAGAATTTAAAAATATGTTTTCTTATTAAAGAAAATATTCATGTAATGTGGTGCAGCAGATGAGTTGAGAATGGAAAATTCTTGATATAGTGATATATGTAATCCTTCGTCCATGTATTTTTTTCGATTTTTTAATTTATTGACTAATTTGAATTTAAGATGGTATTCATTTTTTCACTAGCTTTTTTGTAAAATTTATCATATATGTTTTTTTTTACAAAATACAGAAAAAATTATAATGTAGCCGAAAAAAAATTAAAACTAATTTTTTAAATTGCTTTATTCACATTCTTTTTAATTTCTCTTATTTTTACACTAAAGAGTAAAATTTAAAAAAAAAATTCAAAAATGATAATCAAAGAAGTTAAAAAAGAAAATTATGTCGGCAAAGAATAATATATAATAATAGGGAAACAATGTAAAAAAACATGGCAACAAGGAAAGCCGTGCAAAGCCTACATGAAAGAAACAAGAATAACAAATATTATAATAATCGAAGCGTAATAAATAATAAATGATGGTAGATATCAAAAGTAAGAACTATAATAATATAATCCAGCTAGTACAACGTCAAACATCAATAAATCTTAATGCAAAATAACATTTCACCATCAACTAACATTTTATTATAGTATCCGTCTTCCGTGCCCTCTTATCCAAGGTCAGTAAAGAACCAAAATCTTTTTTGTCCTCTATATAACTATGGCAACTCAATATATCTAAGGCAGGAGCTGGACCATGTTAAAAGTTACAGCTAAAAAATAATAATCTGAAATGGATTAAAGTGTCAATTAATCAACTCAAGTGAAGTGCTATATACAGAAGAATGTGTACTCAAAGGATACTGTGGAAAGATTTAACATATGAGGGTGTAGAACACTAGAGATACGAAGACGACGTTATCAAGATGATTAAACATGACATGACATGACATGGCTCACCTGCAACATATTGAGGACGTGACCTTATATAGGAGGGCATGTGGTATGAAAGTCGAGGATTATGATAGAAGATTAAGAAGCAGTCGAGCATTGTTAGTTTCCTCATTTGTATTGTCTCTTCGATTTTATCATTACCTGTTGTTAACAAACACAAGGTAGAGCAGGCTACGTACACACAATTCTCCTCAGACTCCACCGATAAAAAATTATAATGAATTTGTTGTTTAATCAAAGTAGTGCAAATTGTACAGAAGTACAAACATATGATTTCATTTTCCACATGTGTAGTACTGGCCAATTGGTCCACTTGTTATTTTTATGGATCCAAAGAGGATAAGACTTTGGGTGCATGTGTGCAGGGGGAATGGGAAGCAGAAATGTGTGCCTCTGTGTGTGTAGGAGAATGGGAAGCAGAGTCTGGAGAAGGGGCTATTGTATGCAATTTTACCTTGCATTTCTGTCAGAGGCTATTTCTGAGGCCTGAACCCGTGACCTCTTGGTCACATGACAACTACTTTAGTAGAACAGTAGAACACTAGGAGGAGTATTGAGGTACAACATTTAATTTGCTTACGTGAATATCGAAAACAACCTCTATAACTTCCATGATAGGGGTAAAGTCTGTGTACATATTACTCTCCCTAGACCTCACTTATGGGATTACACTGATTATGTTGTTGTTGTCGTACTTCAATAGACAGCTAGTTGTCGATGTTGAAACCAAAAAGACAACCAGATATTAGGAAGTGCAGATCCCAGTAACATAGAAAAATGACTGAAAGATGCAAAGCAAGGAATTGGTACCACCTAACAAAGTCTCTATGAAAGCATTCATGAACTGGTGCACAAGCTGTTCTAACGGCCAAATTCTTCATATTTGCCACAAAATGATAACGAAATTTCAGAAAAATCACTAGAAATAGTAGATATCTATTTGAGTTGTCTGAAGGTGCAAGTAGAATGCGTTAAGGATAGAATGAGCAAAAGGTCGCTTGAGTTGGTTTGATCATGTCTTGCGTGAACCTAAAGATGTACGGTTTGTTGGTGTAATACTATCATGAGTGAAGGTATTAAAAGGGGACGAGATAGACCTACAATATCTTGAGATCAATGTAATCTTAGCTAAAGATAGGATACAATGGAAGAAAAAGATCCATATCTCGAGGTTAAATGGAGAAATGAGGATTCATATGGTGGAACTTACCTAGATGCAGGCAAACTATAAGAACTTACCTAGTGTTGCCTACCTCGAAGACCAATGACGGGCTCATAAAAAGAGATAATGTTGAAGGAAAGCATGTAAACTGCCGTCTAACACACTACAGGTCTGTTCATTTCTGCTCTTCTAACTTATCGTTCACAAATTGGTACAACAACAAAGAAATGAGGGTCATGAACGCTACGATAGGGTAAAACATCGCCATAAACTATACAATCGTGTTCATTTGAAGAGGAGAAAATCCACTGGTTTCTTTTATCATATTAACCACTGTCTATTATGAAGAACCAAAATTAGCTCGTGGGAAAGAATGTAGCTTAGCTCCTTCGATATGTCAGCATAATTCGACTATATGAATGCATCGAACAACAAAACAAGCACATTACATCATGCCAACATCTTGGAGCAGTTCCCATTTCATGTTTATGTTTCTCCTTTTTATGGTACTGTTCTGGTTTATCCTTCAGAGGGCCCTGTCCACACGGACAAATGGCCTCGACTCCTCAAGGAAGTAGGATAAATTAGAGCCTTCAGAAGGGAGTCAAGTTGATCTACTACAACATGTAAACAGCCTATCGTACCAACCACTAAAACCTTTTTCATCCACATAATGCAGCATAATACGTCCATAATCTGATAGAACATAGAGAGAAGGATTACCGCAGGTAAGGGTGCTGTTGTAAACTCTGATTTTGATGACTGACAAACCAGATGATCCACGTCCTCACCCGTGGTAAGGGTGCCTTTGATAATCAAGGGGAACACCTCGAGCACGTTGAGGTTCTGTTGTCTGAAATAACAAGAAAGTTAAACATGTGAATGCAACTTAATGCCCAGCAAAGAAGTGGTCCATAGAGTAAGAGTCCCCAAAGGAGAGACCACATGAACTATATATCAAGTGTATAGTCTAGTAATTCGAATGCTGAAGCAAATGACCTATTCAATAAGTATGATCATAACCAATTGAAGCACCTTCTGGAACAGAATGTCGAGCATGTTGAATCAGTTTTACTGCTATGAATCCATGACAGAGTAGCCATACTAGGATCGGTTCTGTACACCACCCTACATGAGAAAATGATCGACGAGCAAATGGCTAAACAATACTTAGCTACCAGCTTTGTCAGTTGAGCTATGAATCAAATATGTGAACATATGAACAAGCATATAGCATGCCACAAAGAGGTTTCGCGCATAAAGACAGGCAACAAACTCCAAGGTATTGTGCATTGTCTGCTGTCTGATTGACGGATAAGAATGAAACAGACATAAACTAGAACACCAAAATTGCATCTTTTCAAGCTCTGACAAAAATCAAAATCAAAATAAAGTCGATCATACAAGTGACTTGACTTAGACTTTGATCTAAATCCAGTATACAATATTACTAAAGAATCTTGATTTATGCAATAAGAAGAGGCTGCTTAGTGCAACAAAGTGCTTGCTGTTATACAGACTGCTAATATTTATCAGAAAGTTCTGATTGATATATGATCTCGTCATTTTGTTAAGCCAAATAAAAAAGAAAACTATTTTCACAAAACTTGAGCATGAGTTAAAGAAATAACCTCATGGTTAGCGCAATGTAGAACAAGATGATCGAGCCACGTCCCCATCCATATCTTGACACATGTAACACCAATAACACTTAGAGGACGAAGACAGAACTCGACTAACATCTACGTCCTCCAACTTATAAGTGTACATAAGTTCATAGACGCTTAAACTTGAATAATATGTTCCTCGACCACTTGCTTGCAATCAACCTTACAAGAACTTCAGCCTTAGACACTACATGTAGTTGCATTCATTTCCTTTAAAAATCAATTAAGATGTAGCCTTTGACATTAAAGTAAACGTGTGGAGTTCCAACTTGATTTAACAGCTTCGAGTCTCCAACCCCAAATGTATGGTCTAATAGTCAATGAAGTGAGTTATGGGTCAAATCCTAGTGAGAGCAAAAACACTTAGGCAATTTATAGTTCTATTGAATATATAATGAAAGAATCACAAATATTATTTACCTTTTATGTTTTTTAAGAAAATCTTATATAAGACTTCTTATAAAATATATAAACATTATATATTTATCTATTTGGTTCAAAATTTTTTTTACTTAATATCAACTTAAGTCTGATGAACTTTTTTATCAATTTGATTTGACCTTTTATTTTGGCATTTTTCTAATATCAAAGTAATATCGATTGTATAATTGTATTAGTTTCAATTGTGAACTCGCCTAATATTATAAAGTGTCTTACAATTATTCTCCTTGAATGTTAAAAATGTAACATGTAGATACATTGTTTAATCATGTTACATTCGAGTATAATATTTTTATCCTTATTATTGAACATTATCTTGTCGCAAGACTAAGTTAAGTTATTTGACAACGTTGATCGGTCATACATAAATTTATTTGTTTTTCATTGAACCTAAATCTGACTTACATTTCCTCGCAAATGATTTTACAATTGGCCGTAGTTAGGCCTTCTATAAATGGAATTGATATGATATTTCTCAATTTCACTTAGTTAATTATGCCAATTTTACTAAAAAATAAATATATAACGGCCTTATCATGTCTTCGTTGTAGATCATAAGATTTTCTACGATGATACATAACATTCCCAGTACATATTATCGCTTGACTATTGTTGCGTAACGTTTCAATTTTATCGGATGTCCCCGAAGGGACATATGTTTTAACTAAAAATACCTAATAGTAAATTTAGTTATGATCGATAAATATTCTATGAATCAAGATATGTTATTTTTTGTAGGAAAAATTGCACAGATAAACAAACATATGCTAGTTAATTAGTTAATATAATTATAATTTGAATTAATTATGACTCGTGGCAAATATCTAGTTGTAATTACAGTTTGAGTTTTGTATAATTTGTACGATTTATACAAATGTTATGTGTAATTATACAAAAGTTGTGTGTGAATCAAATTGTATAACGAAATATACAAACACTGTGAATTGTATATGGAACTATACAAACACTATGCACGAAATGTATAGTGTAATATACAAACACTATACAACATTTGTGAATTGTATAATAAGTTATACAAACGTATACAAATGTTGCGAGAATTCTATAAATACTGCTATCATTATAATTACGAAATATAATTGCTCAAACTATAATGATAAAGTATAATTAAGATATTTTTTAGTAACTATATGCGAAAATTACTCTTTTTTTTATGTGAGATAGTAATTATCCGATCACCATTTTTTTAGAATAACTTTTTCTTTTTTAAAAGAATTGACTACATAAAATTAATTTCAGAATGAGAGTATTATAGTAGTACCACGTATCAAGCACTTGGCTAAAGAAATTATATACAAACAACAGGGGCATATATGTAACTACACATGCACAGAGTGCTGCACCGAAAGCCCTAGCTGTTATGCTCTCACCACTATAAAATGTCCCTTGATAGCTCATTTGTAACCCTACTTCTGGTTTGCGTTGCTTATTTTCCACACGCGGCCAGGGTTTTAGCGAAGCTCTCTCTCTAGTTTCCGTCATCTAAAGGTTAGATCTCTTGTTTTTGCTCTTCGTTTTGATGTATTTTCGTGTCTGCTTGCATGATATCGATGTTGTTTTGTCAATAATATGTGAGTATTTGTTAGTTTTGTTGTGTTTTTATTTCAGATTGTGTGATATAGATGAGTTAATCTGGTTATTGATTTGTGTTTTGACAGTAATATGTGAAAACTAGTCTGATTTGTTTTGTTCTTATTTGAGCTTGTATGATATAGATACGAAAATCTGGTAATTGATTTGTGTTTTGTCTGTAATGTGTGAAAGTTAGTCTGATTTGTTGTGTTTTTATTTCAGATTCTATGATATAGATGCGAAAATCTGGTAATAGATTTGTGTATTTATCAGTAATACTGATAACTAGTCTGTTTTGTTATACTTTTTTTTTTCAGATTCTATCATATTGATGCGAAAATCTGGTTATAGATTTATTTATTGCAGTGATATGTGAAAATTAATCTGTTTTGTTATATTTTCCTTTCAGATTGTATGATATAGATGGCCGATTTGATAATAGATTTGTTTTGTCAGTAATACTGAAAATTAGACTGCTTTGTTAAATTTTTGTTTCAGATTGTATGATATAGATGGGGTGATCTGGTAATAGATTGTGTGTTATAGATGTGAAAATTTTGTTATAGTTCTGTTGTTATATAGCATTTTCTCTTTGCTGCTTTTCATGTGAGATAGTGAAAATCTGGTAATAGATTTGTGTTTTATCAGCGGTACTGAGAATTAGCATGTGTTTCACTGAACTGTGCGTATCCTTTGTTGAAAACATGTGATTTGAATGTTTATGAATATTAAATTTAATTGACACTTTCTCTGTGGTTCGTTTTGTTCTAGTTTCTTGCTAGAGAAATTCTGGTGATAGATTTGTGTTTTATCAGAGAAATATGAAAATCAGTATTTGTTTCCCTGAAATTTGTCTATCATATGTGAAGATACATATATGAATATTTATGAATTTTCAGTTCTATTTGTGAAAAGTTAGTCTTTGTTTCTCGGCTAGTGGGTCTTTCATTCCAAGAAATCTACATGATTTATGTTTTATATGTTAGTGTAAGTTAGCTTGGATTCAATCTATAGTTTTAAATTATCTTGCTGGATCTTTTTTTTTAAAAAAAACTTTCTTTTGTGCAAGATATGAGGTTGTTGATGCTATATACGTGCTGAATTGTAAATTATCTGTATGCTTATGTATTTCAGATCTGTTGAATTTTTATAAAAAAATCTCTACTTTATGAGTAGGTCAATAGCAGTTAAATAATAGATCTATTACTTAATAATCACCAGGTTTTAGTATCTTTCCGAAAACAAGTAGTCAATTCCTCAAGTTTATGTTATAGTATTTATTTATTTATATATTAATAATGATGACTAGTTTTTAGAATTTTTCATTGGATGTGTTCAATTAGAGTAACAAAATTGTCAATTTCTCAAGTTTGCAATAAATAATATTAATATCCTTGTTATTTATTTTGGGTACTAGAGGAAATTTAATCGAGTTGATTTGGCAGTTGAATAACCCCTGTATTCATATCAAAGTTGTGGTGCTTTATTCAGTTTATCAGGCATCATGGGTAAAGAGAAGACTCACATAAGCATTGTTGTCATTGGCCATGTCGACTCTGGAAAGTCGACCACTACTGGTCACTTGATCTACAAACTTGGTGGTATTGACAAGCGTGTCATCGAGAGGTTTGAAAAGGAAGCAGCTGAGATGAACAAGAGGTCCTTCAAATATGCGTGGGTGCTGGACAAGCTCAAGGCCGAGCGTGAACGTGGTATTACCATTGATATTGCCTTGTGGAAGTTTGAGACCACAAAGTACTACTGCACTGTTATTGATGCCCCTGGACACAGGGATTTTATCAAGAACATGATTACTGGTACCTCTCAGGCTGATTGTGCTGTCCTCATCATTGACTCCACAACCGGTGGTTTTGAAGCTGGTATCTCCAAGGATGGACAGACCCGTGAGCACGCATTGCTTGCTTTCACCCTTGGTGTCAAACAAATGATTTGTTGCTGTAACAAGGTATCTTTTATTGTTAATTTGTTACTTTGATTGAATGGTTGTTTCAAGTTTGCTAATTCTGTTGCATGCCTTCCACAGATGGATGCTACCACCCCCAAGTACTCCAAGGCTAGGTACGATGAAATCGTGAAGGAAGTTTCTTCCTACCTCAAAAAGGTCGGATACAACCCTGACAAAATCCCCTTTGTCCCCATCTCTGGTTTCGAAGGTGACAACATGATTGAGCGATCAACCAACCTTGACTGGTACAAGGGCCCAACCCTACTTGAGGCTCTTGACCAGATTAATGAGCCCAAGAGGCCCTCAGACAAGCCCCTCCGTCTCCCACTTCAGGATGTCTACAAGATTGGTGGTATTGGTACTGTGCCTGTCGGACGTGTTGAAACTGGTATCATTAAACCTGGTATGGTTGTGACTTTTGGTCCATCTGGTCTGACCACTGAAGTTAAATCTGTTGAGATGCACCATGAGGCTCTTCAGGAGGCTCTTCCTGGTGACAATGTTGGGTTCAACGTCAAGAATGTTGCAGTTAAGGATCTTAAGAGAGGTTACGTTGCTTCTAACTCGAAAGATGACCCAGCAAAGGGAGCTGCCAGCTTCACTGCCCAAGTCATCATCATGAACCATCCTGGACAGATTGGAAATGGATATGCGCCAGTGCTCGATTGCCACACTTCTCATATTGCTGTCAAGTTTGCTGAGATCTTGACCAAGATTGACAGACGTTCTGGTAAGGAACTTGAGAAGGAGCCCAAGTTTTTGAAGAATGGTGATGCTGGTATGGTTAAGATGATTCCCACCAAGCCCATGGTTGTTGAGACCTTTGCTGAGTACCCACCATTGGGTCGTTTTGCTGTGAGGGACATGCGTCAAACTGTTGCTGTTGGTGTCGTCAAGAATGTTGAAAAGAAAGACCCTACTGGTGCCAAAGTTACCAAGGCTGCTCAAAAGAAGAAGTGATGTGTTTTTCATGAGATTCTGCATTGATGAACTAGTTTTGTTTAATTGCATTAGCTTTTTTCAGTTTTGTTTTGGACATTTTACTGGTCATAGATATGGCTCCAGAAGCTTTTGTCATGGTTCTCTAGCCTCTTTCGAGGATAGTGGAGTTGTTGAGCAATTTGGATTGATCCAAGTTGCTTGATGGGCACTGACAATAGCACCTCTGGATGCCTTTCTTATGTCTGGTTATTTATAGCAAATTTCAAGATGAGCTGCGGAGACTCTTTTAATATGTTATGCTTTTGGGACGTCTTTTCTCTTACATTCTCTTCCATATTTCCTTTATTATTATGTTACTGATTAGTTCTCCTTCCCTATAATTTTGCCATTGCTTTATCTATTAGAATTTAACCTATCTGTTTCCATTGAATTAGGATTTCTGTTGTGTGTCAGTTGAGATTTGCCATTGTGGGCTTATCCCTCGATATATTTTTTAACTGCCTTGTACTTGGGTCCGTCTCTTGTGGCGTCTTATCTTTAGCATTTACTTGAGCATTTGGTACGTTTAATTTTGTTGGTTTGCTTTGTTATGGTGCTTGTTTCATCCTTTGAGTTGTGTTTTATATGTCCCAACGCTTTCTAAGGCTATCAAAATAGCACTTGTTGGTACCATTTTAATTGTTGTGTTTGTTCTTTTCACGTTCATCAAGAAAATAATAAATACAATATATAGTTTTTAAATTAGCTATGTTTTTTAGTACATGTTTTCCTTTCTGAAGAATTGAGCTAATATTAGAAAGACCTACTTTAATGTTGAGGGTATAAGTGAAACAATTGTTAACTTTAATCTTGAATTTCTGAAGTGACGAATCATTTTGAGATATTTTGAGCTAAATTGACTATTAATTTGCAGCATGGAGAGTATTGATATGAGTAATCGTGAAATTGATACCTACATAAAAAAAATTTGGAGATTCTTTAAAAATGAAAAAAAAAAATTTGGAAGTTTTGCCTTGCCCCAAGAAATGAACACTGCAATACATAAATTTAAATTTAATCAGATCTCAATACGAATATCGGACATCAAAATCCTTCGAAGGTTCTTACCAAGTCCCCAAAGAGTACATAAACAAAAAACTAAAAGAAAAGTGAACTAAATACTTCTGATATAAGTTATAATCAAGCAGCCTTTGCCGTACAAGACAAACAAATATCACAAAAAAGAGCAACAAAAAGATCTGAATTAGTTTCACTTATTTTCCATTTTCCTCCCTTTTGAACTCTTAGCTTTTTCACAGCCTCCCTTCTTCCAATGTGCTCCCTTATCCTGCAATTTGAACAGAAGAAAATAATCTTATATCAACCGAATTCATTACTAAAAATTACTAAAAGTTCAACAAAAATATTGTGTTACGAAGTCATACTTATTTCATAAGTACAATAAGTTTAGTACTAAAATTTTTAATAATCGAATTTATCAATTTTAAATTCTGAATCTACCTCTGCATAAAAAAAATATCTTGTTTTCGATTCAAACGAATTATATATACATAAATAATATGCAACAACACACAATCAAACTCATTTTGAACTAACCAACTTTATATTGTAGATCCACTCCTTTAACATGTTTGTGTGTCAAAAGACGGTTTAAAAATTACGAGTTTAACAAAACTCAATAGTTTGTCTTAAATCATGTATATGTCCACTAAATAAATCTATTATTTAAGTCCAAAAATAAAATTTAGTAACACTCGAGGTCATTCTCCTACAATGCAAAATTCATAAAACTAAAATCTGAATCGAAACCAGTAAACAACGATAACGACATACTCACTGAAACTATACAAGTAGGGGCTGGTGAAGGAAAATGAACGTAGATCTTACCACTAACTTACAGAGATGGAGAAGTTTTTTCGGAAGATCCTTATTTCAAAAATATCAAGCACCATATGCAGAACATACTAATATGAAAAAAAGAAAAAAGAAAAAAGAAAGAAAAAAAAGCGACTAAAGTGGAAATCAAATGAAAGTATATAAATGCAACAAAAGTAACAAATATAAAACGGACAATGACAATACATGATATAAAAACACGACTAATTCTACTATATCACAAGGCCGGATGAGAAAATGCATTTAAGATGAGAAAAATTACTCTTTGGAGAGAGGAAGAGGATGCATGATCCCTCCAAGACATATTGGGAGCCCATTGTTTGCTTGATGGTTTAAACCAGATGATGACATTTTTTTTTCTTGAGAGAAAAGAATTTTGAAATTTATTTTTTCTTGAATTTGGAAAAAAAAAATTGATAGAGAAGGAAGAAAAATAAAAGACAGAGGAAGGTGAAGCATTAAAAGCAGATATAAAGGACCTTTCATTATTTTCTATATTTAAAAAGGGGTGGGGCACAAAAGGAATAATTTATATAAATTATGTAGTTATGTGTCGAGGTTGTGATAGGATGATTGAAATTTTTTTTTTATTTTAGACGAGAGATTTCGTGTTTGAATTTTTTAGAGTGAAAAAAATCATGTTGAAAGTGTTGTCCCACAGAAATGAGCATTATAATGCATGAGTTTTGATTTAGTCAGATTCTAGTGTAGCTCAATCTCTTCTTTTTGCAGAAGTGAATTTAAATTTAATGAGTTCAAATTATTATGTTTATATCGTTGAATTCATTGTGTTCGTGATTTCAAAGTTTGAGCAGAGTTTAAAATTTGAGGTTTATGAATTCTTATAGTGACGATAAGTTAAAAATTTAGTATTGTATGGAGTTTTTAGGTTGACGATATCTTTTTAAAAACTCACTTATAAGATAAAGAGTTATTTTCACTAAATTACGCTTAATTAAATTGTAGGTTTTTTGTGATATTTGATATTTATTTTGAAGCTTGATTAATTCTTATGTATACAGCGTAAGGAACATTAAAACGAAAAATGTTCTACACTAAGGTTTTTTTTTTTTCGGAAGCTCGAACGATGTTGCCTTTAATTATAAATATGTTGTTACATTTATTTGTTTTTCTACTACTAACTTCTTGTATACATTTAAAAATCCCAACTACATCCGTCACAAATTACTTGTCATATTTCTCTTTTTAAGAATTACTTTAATTTAACTAATTCTCGAATCCAAATTAGATTAGATTGATTTAACATTATCAAAAAGTTATAATTCTTCTCATATCAATATAGTGAAAAAAGTATATCTTAAGATGGTGATCAAGATTCATGTAAATTGAATCTTGAGAAGCGAAAAACAAATAAATTTTACAAACTTCTAACTCAGCTACGCTATATATATATAATTTTATTTTTTATGATCACAACAACAACATTAACCCAATGTCTCAAAGGCTCCCGTCCATTGCAGATTAAGGGGAAGTTAGATGTACGCAGCCTGACCCCTATGTTTAAAAACATAGCGCGACTGTTTTCGAATGACCCATGATGAGCGTCGAAAG
>JAOTQR010000007.1:21247265-21267992 GCA_025774065.1 Solanum ossicruentum
GCGTACATCCGACCCCCCCTCACCCTGCAATGAGCGGGAGCCTTTTGAGGCACTGGGGTATGTTGTTGTTGTTGTATAGTCCAACAATTCAATTATTTTGAAATAGAGGGAGTACATACTATAATTTTTTTCTTCTCAAGACAAACAATTTCACGTCAAGGCTACATTTTGGGCTTTTCCCTCTCTGAGATGAGTCAATATTGGAGCCGTGGATAAGAAAGTGGGCTGGCTCTCATATTATTATTAGATAGAACCAAGGGGTTGTGATGGGCATAGGGCCGGTCTTGTTCCAGTTGTATGTACATGACATGATCTAGTATTTGAGACAGTTGTTAGCATTAACTGATTTGAGAATCTTAAATGATGTAACTTATATTTTATTTTCTGCTGTTGCTATGAAATTTCACTTGGCTGAAGACATTTTGCCTCAAAATGAACTTTTCACATTCATAGCATGTGAAGTCTAAGTTGTCTATGCTAATGTAACTTGTTATCATAAGCCTGGTAAAACTGTGGGTGCTAATCTGGGATTTTCAGTGCATGGAAGTAAGACCTGACACTTCATTTAACATGAATATGGATACTTAAATGACTGCTTTGATGCCGCTTTACTTTCTTACGTACAGCGTTTATATGGTAATGCTTGTGTTACCTTCCATAACTGAATTCTTTATATGCAGCTTCTGGGTGACAATGGCACACCCTTTATATCCCTCAAAGCTGGCCATTACAAGTGTTCCTGCAGATGGGTCAGTATCTGCCACTTTGTTTCAGTTGGCTATCCTGTTCTCTATTATTGCTGCTACTCTCTTTTTGCTTCTGCTTAATTTGTTTATGGTGTTAGTTCTGTGGAGGTTCGGGACATGCAGTTTCCAATGCCTGTTCTTGCTGCTATTAATTGAGATAGTTTTTGTTTGTTTTTCCCTGAAAAGATGTCAAAGGATGGCCTTTGGTTTTCTCGAATTGATGGGTGCAGTTTCGTATTATCATCACTGTTCCATGTGGCAGAGTGTGGGGTGGGGTGGGCTGGGAAGCCAAAAAAGAAAAAGAAAAGGGACGACAGCTTTTTGTTACCTGCTTTTGACTTTACAGCAAGTCATTCGGTAGTTGGTGAGTTCTAAAAAGTGGTCAAAAGACTCCAAACACTAGTTTACTCTTGTATCTCTTGCATGTGAGATCCTAATGTTTAAGTGCATGTCTTGGATCTGTTTGCATCTGTATTTGTATGTTTTCCCATAGGTCAGAAGTTTGTGCAATTTAAGGTGATGAAATTAGGAAGTAGCTTGATCATTCTAAGTTAAATGTGAGAATAGGTTATCAGTTTGAATCACTTCTAGTTGCATCCAAGATAGATTGCACTTCTGAATGTATGGTTGTGCCTTTCTACATTGTCTGCTCGCTGATTTAATTTTTAACTGGTGTGTGACGTGTCTAAGCTTTTTCGGTCTTCTGTGGCTAATGGTCTCATGAATGTAAGAGAATTCTCTGTTAACTGTTAATTTTCATTTAGATATCTGTTGTTAACAGGAATTATGCTTTTTATTTCCTGACTGAATTGCTTGCTCTATCTTAGCATGTTCTGTTTTGTTATTGTTCTGCATTTGTAGCTAAGCAAGCATGTAATATTTTTCCTAATTATTTGTCTCATCTGTGAATTTTCAGCACGAATCCTGTGCAGAGTATTGAGAAAACATTTCAGATCACTAGAGCTGACAGAGACTTGTTGGCAAAACAGGATTATGATCTTCAGGTTATTGATTTTTGTAGTGATGGTTTAAGATAAAGGAGTCCTTTTATATTCATTATTTTTGTTCTACAAACTTGTCAGGCTTGGTGCATGCTTCTCAACGACAAGGTACAATTTAGAATGCAGTGGCCTCAATATGCAGATTTGCAGGTGAATGGTATGCGCTGTCCTATGTTGCTTGTGTTTTAATCCTTATCCAACTGGAAGTAAATGCTGAAGTTATATTCTTCTCAATAGTTCTTTCCTTGGGAAAAATATTATTATGTTGCATCTCTAGTCCATTGTTTCTTGGTCTTAATAAGAATTCAGGGGTGAGATAAACCTGATCTTGTCTTCTGGGATTCTTCTTACCCTTCTTAACTTAAAATACTTTTTATGTGACTTTTTCCCATGTGTTCTGCTGCAAAGCTTCAATTGCCATGAACCCGGTGAAGATTGTGTTTACAATTTTTTTGGTCTAGAAGATCTTTCCATTGTGCATTAACTTCAGTTGAATCTCCACGAACAGGGGTTCCAGTGCGCGCGATAAATAGACCTGGTTCTCAATTGCTTGGTGCTAATGGTCGAGATGATGGCCCTATAGTGAGTATTAATAACACACACTTCTATTTCTGCCTCTTGCAAAGTGAATTGGGGTGTGTGTGTGTGTGTGTGTGTTTGGGTGTGTGCACTTCCACTTTGGTGTATATTTATCTTTGATGTTGTCTAGGCATGCTGAAATTGAATAAATATCAAATTGTTTTGTCCCATGTGACTCCAAGTAAATGTGTAATTCAAGTTTCTATAATTGATCAAATTGGTCCCAGAAAAGTTTTGGGGCAAATCATTGAGCTTTTTTTCCCCTCCTTCTGGGATCATACAGTGCAAAACTGTAGTTCATTTTATAGACATTTCTCTCAATTTACACCTTACCATTTTATCAGATCACACCATGCACCAGAGATGGAATCAACAAGATCACGTTAACAGGATGTGATGCTCGTGTCTTTTGCTTAGGGGTTAGGCTTGCGAAGCGGCGTACTGTTCAACAGGTAGTTTAAGTTTGACCAACATTATGCAATTATGTAAATGTTCTCTTGCAAACACACTTCTTCCCTGTTGTTTTTTATTCTTCATTTGAAGTTTCACTTCGTTAACAAGTTGACTTTTTCCCAGTAAAAGCACACTAGTCAGATGTTAAGGGTATTTACAATGTACAAATACAGCACAACCACCACAATCATCTATCAAGTTAGTCCAACAATCGATATAAAGGCATATCTCCTAGCACCAGAAACATTAAAGAAAGGAAAAGAGACTCTTCCATTAAACCCGTTTTACTATTCTCCTATTTTTACTCCAAATTATCCCAAAGAGAGCTTGATCTTAATCTAAAAGCCAAGAAATATATTTTCTATTGATAACTTCATCTAAAAATTATTCAAACGAGGCACAGCTGCATGGCTCTTGACGTTGCCTTTGTTTTACTGTGATCTATGCACTGTGATCTGCTGATAACTACTTCCTCCTGCTGGTAATTGCATCTAGTGGCTGAGATACTACCCAGTTGGTATTAACTGGCGAGAGCACAAGCGTCTGGAAGATTAGGCAAATTTGCTATATAAAAGGACACCATATATGTTACCCCATCTCCTGCCTGTGTAGTACCATCTCACAACAATCCACCTCTTCTTTCAAAAATATTTTTGGTAAGTATTTGCATTTCAAGTTGCACATTATATTAAGAAAAGCAACTTTCGGCGGCAGCCTGGCGTTTCATAGCTTCTTTACTATATATAGCATGATTTTACCTCAAAATGATTCTATTTCCTAATTCCCACCCGTCATGTCATGCGGTCTTCTGCATCTCTCCCTCCTGAGCATATATCTTCTATAGGAGCTTGTAAATCTCGTCATGCTCTGATCTTTGGATGACTTTATGATGTTTATATCCCAGTAGATCCCGTTGTTATCCCTTCCCAGATAATCAGTTCCATTTTATTTGTCAAACCAAAAATATGTAGAAATAATATTTTCATTTCGTGCGCTGCTCTATGTGAACATATTTCAGAAGGAAAAACATCAGTTTCAACAATGTAGCTGATGAAACCTTGTGAATTTGTTACTTCACTTCCCACAACCTTACATACCATAATCCTTTACACCTGAGAATATCTATTGATTTATGTTCCATTTATGGTAGTTATAACCTTTCTCATTAGTGTATTCTCATGAGATAACTCCAGAACCGCTTCTTTAGAATTGTATCATTAAAGGTGGGTAACTCTATGCTTCCATAAGCCCTTTTCATGGTTGCCATCTTTTTTCATTTGGTTGAATAAATTTCATTTTTGGCAAGAAAAAAAATTTCACTTTCCTCTCCGTTCACAGGAAAAATCATTTTCGTGTATTTCCTATTGCTGTTGTGTACTGCATATGGAAATATGGAAAATGTAGTACGACTGGTACCTCGATACACTTGACTGAATTGATTTCAATGGTATTATCTTTTTTCTTGGGACAAATAGTGTCTTCTAACAAGCACCCAAGGTTGAGGCCTGGGCGTCAATCAAGTAGGTTGAGACTCATACGGGCTCAGGTTCAAATCTCATCAGAGACAAAAAAAGGTTCTTAGGTGATATCTTCCCATCTGTTCTAGCCTTGGTGGTCAAAGTTATCTGCTGGTAGAAAGTGTCATGTATCTCGTGGAGTTAGTCCATGTTGTCAAGTTTCTTCCAACAATACTCTACCATCTCTCGGATTTTCAGATTATTGGTTGTCACAAGTGTGCCATTTGAATTTCCCCAAGAGGCATCCCTAGGTAAGTAAGAGCCTTGTGGATGGTGTGTCCATTTTACGACTAGAGACTCTTGGCAATTGTACACTAGTATTTTGTTGGTCCATTTATGAGTTAAATACTTTTCCCTCCATCCCAATTTATGGGATGTAGTTAGACTTGAAAGAATTATGGTCTAAAATAAGCCATAGCTGTTTGTAATTTGGCACCTTCAAGTTGCCATATATCTACATCTTACTTCATCTAAAAAATAATTAAAAAAAAGACAGCTGTTTGTGTGGCTATAAATCATTCCATTAGGGGTAAAATTAGCATTATAAAGTTAAATTGTTACTAAAATATAGACATGTATCATTCTTTTTGGGATTGACTCAAAAGGGAAATGAATCATATAAATTGGGTCATGGAATATCAATTTTTGGATTAAATTGAAGTGTTTTATAATTGAGCTTGCGTCAATATGGTTTTGGAGTACCTATAATATTCTGAGATTTATAGATTATTGAATATCTTGTCTCCGTAGAGAAGTACTTAGTTGTACGTCTCGTGTGCATGGAATTTGTATCACTTCATTTAAAAAATGACAGTAGCTTTGTAACTTGACCCTATAACTTGACATAGGTTTGTCTCTGCCCTGGATCTATCCAA
The DNA here is from genome assembly GCA_025774065.1 of Solanum ossicruentum. Taxonomy (NCBI): domain Eukaryota; kingdom Viridiplantae; phylum Streptophyta; class Magnoliopsida; order Solanales; family Solanaceae; genus Solanum; species Solanum ossicruentum. Next base: position 21,252,437 of record JAOTQR010000007.1, read on the forward strand.
GTGTAAATAAAGTCCATCGCTTCGCTAAAATAATCAAATGTGAAACTCTGGACACCTTAAAGGTCATAATTTTACGAGAATCGCTATGACAACCTTTCATTTGCTTCTCTGATGAAAATTTGATCTTCCCAGGATGTATTATAATTTTGGCCTAATTCTTCTTCTGGGGGGATTCCCTTAAAAAACAGTGGTGGGTTTGTAGGTGACGTCTTAACCGAGCTATAACCCAGAGTGCTTGTTAGGAATGATTTACAAGGTCTTTTTTTTTTAAATAAATAAATGATTAACAAGGTCTTAATTTAAAAATTGAGTTGATTCAAAAAAGCAAACCTTACAGAGAATTAAGCAAACAACCATTTCATGATGTCAAGATTATACTATGCCTATAGTAGCCGTAAGCATTAACCAACCTACCTATTTCTAAGAAATTTGCTGGATCTGCACGAGATCTCCTGTCACTTCCTACCAGCCGTGTCCTTGTAACTTTGATTTATTCTTGATACTGTTGTAAAACATAAAACTTCCTGATAGCTTAGGATTTACATTAACATAGACTTGTTAACATACAGGGGATCTTATGTATAGACTATTTCATGTTTCTGATATAATTTTGTATTATTGTTAGGTTCTTAGTATGATCCCAAAGGAGTCGGATGGTGAGAAATTTGAAGATGCTCTAGCTCGCGTTCGTCGTTGTGTTGGTGGTGGGCCAGCCACTGAAAATGCTGATAGCGATAGTGATCTGGAAGTGGTTGCTGATTGTATTCCTGTCAATCTTCGCTGCCCTGTAAGTGCATACAGATGTGATAATCCTGTTCACAGCGCATCTATTAGTAGTTGTGTTTTGTTGATCTGTGTGTTATCTCTTGGCATATTTGTGATCGTCTGCTCCATGCTTTTCTTAGTCGGTCTTTTGTTTTGTTCAAAGTAGACAACCAAGCTGCAAGCTGGTGCAATTGCAGACGATATAGCAGCAGCCTATATCCTAGAGTTCTGTACTTCTGATTCAAGAATCTCCATTTGGCACAATTTCAGTCATAGACGTTTCTCAATTGTTTATATGACTTTTTAGACAAGAAACCATAGGATCAGCCTTTTTTGGGTACACCTGATCAAGAAAACATGGTGGGGCACAGGCCTCCCGTTGGTCTTCCATATATACTAATGTCCACCACGTCTCCTGCTATTATTGTGTGTTTTAATTTCCCTTGAGGAGGATAGCATGTCAGTTTTTCTAATAGTTCCCTTCCATTTGAATTCTGTTGTTGCTTTCTTGCAATATTTTATTGCTGCGCAATGCAGCACGAGTCATAGTGTTCAATTTTCTCTTGTATGTGCATAACAGATGAGTGGTTCAAGGATGAAAGTTGCTGGGAGATTCAAACCTTGTGTACACATGGGCTGCTTTGATCTTGATGTATTTGTTGAAATGAATCAAAGGTCGAGGAAGGCAAGCAACTATAACCCAGAACTGACCTTTTCCATCAGAATAAGGTCTGAAGTTCCCATCATATATTCACCAGATATTATTTGTTGACAAATCTTGTTCATGTGTGCAGTGGCAATGCCCCATCTGTCTCAAGAACTACTCTTTGGAGCACGTCATCATAGATCCATATTTCAATCGAATTACTTCTCGGGTACTGCTGGTTTTTTGTTGGTGATAGTAACTATGTTTTAGCATTTAGCTGATATTTTTTGTTTGGTTTTGCGGTGTAGATGCGTAGTTGTGGGGAAGATGTTACAGAAATCGAAGTGAAACCTGATGGCTCTTGGCGTGCAAAGACAGAATCTGATCGAAGAAATCTTGGGGATCTTGGACGTTGGCATTTACCTGATGGATCTCTGAGTGAATCTCTAGATATAGAGTCGAAGCCTAAGACTGAACTTCTTAAGCATGTTAAACAGGAAGGTGGCTCTGATGGAAATGGCCTTATAGTTGGATTGAAGAGGAACAGCGACGGATTGTGGAAAATCAGCAAACCTGAAGACCAGACATTTTCATCCGGAAATAGATTGGGAGAAAATCGTGGTCAGGATGTCATTCCAATGAGCAGCAGTGCCACAGGGAGTGGCAAAGAAGGTGAAGATCCCAGTGTTAATCAAGATGGTACTGGGAACGTTGAATTGTCGAACAATGCATTTGATCTTGAGGCTATGTCTCTTAATATTGATCCACAATACAGTTTTGGCAACGGAAATCCATCTGTACCAGCAGGAGATACTGAAGTTATTGTACTGAGTGATTCTGAAGAAGAAAATGAGCCAAATATCCTATCTGGAGCTATCTTTAATAATAATCATAGTGATGCACCTGTAATTTCGTTTCCAGCTCAACCACTAGGAATTCCAGATTCTTTTCATGATTCTGCGCTTGTGAACGGTGGGAATTCATGCCTGGGGCTGTTCAATTCTAATGATGATGAATTTGGGATGAACATGTGGTCTTTGCCTTCTGGATCCCAAGGTGGCCCTGGTTTTCAGTTATTTAGTTCTGATGCTGATGTTACAGGATCTTTAGTAGATGTGCAGCATGGATCTTCTATTAACTGTACCAGTTCTATGAGTGGGTATGGGTTGGCCGCAGATACTGGCATTGGATCTGCTTCTCTTCTTCCTGAAACATACACTGATCGCCCTAATGCTGATATAAATGACAGTTTAGTTGATAATCACCTTGCATTTAGTGGTAACGATCCCTCACTTCAGATATTTCTTCCTACTAGACCATCAGATACGTCAGTTGAGGCTGCGAGGGATCAGCCTGATGTTTCAAATGGCGTTGGTACTGAAGATTGGATCTCACTTAGGCTTGGTGGTGATGTAGGGGTTCATGGTGATTCTGCAGCTGCAAATGGGTTAAGCTCTGGGCAGCAAGTTCAAACAAAAGACAGTGCCTTGGACTCATTGGCTGACACTGGTATGTTCTTCCTGTTCTTTATTTCTTTTTTTCTTTCCTGTTTTGGAGGAGTGGGGGTGTGAGTAGCGCTCAGTAGATCATTAACCAGAATTCGATCTGCATTGTTGGTTTTGCCCTTTTGCCTGCAAAATAAAAAATAAATGGTTGCACTTCAGGTTTAGTTGAGAAACTGCAGTACAGGCACAATTCTCAGAGTGTTGCAGTGTATTATAACAGATTTTTCTTTTCGCTGCTACCTATCCTGGTAGATATTCATATGAGAGCCTAAGATGTGTTGTTAGAAGTTCTGTTTTGGCTCATGTATTGGAGCTATTTTAAATGTAGGCAGTGATTGTTTGTGCAGCTTCATTGCTTCTTGGTATGAATGACAGCAGATCAACTAAGAGCAGTAGAGAACGATCAGATAGTCCTTTTACATTTCCTCGTCAACGTCGTTCTGTAAGACCAAGATTGTATCTAAGTATTGATTCGGATTCTGAATAGGAGCAGATTCCATTGTGGCAGAACAATGATTACTTTTGCTAAGCAGAGTATGATGTGGATATGACAAGATGAGCTTGCTAGTGAACACAATGGTCAACAAGTAACTACTCTCTCACATCCGTGCTGGCACCATAGAAGTTCTCTTAGTAGTATGTACTCCACCCTGCAAATTTATATAAAGTAATATGGGTTTATTCATATCATGTTCCCAATTCTTTAGCACTCAACTCGCCCTCTTTTTTCCATGCAAACAGGACCAAATCACATTTTTTTTCTCTTCTGTTTCCTGATGGATTCCTTGGAGGGCGACTTTGCTGGTGAACTGTACATTTGGACAGCTTAGCTCAGTAGAAAAAGTTCTAGTAACATCCACTGGTAGATCAACTCTGGATATAGAGGGGGAGCCATTTTAGCGCTTTGAAATCTCCTCTTGCCATTTGTGAGGCCAGTAGCCTGTAAATCGGTTTAAACTAACTTATAAAATATGTAATGTTTTTGAATGTGTTAACCGTTACTGGACTTCTGAATGCCAGGTTCAACGACCTGAATTTTGGTGCGAAGGAAGGTGGTGGTAAGAGGAAAAATGACGACTTTACGTGTCAGATTCTTTATTTCCAGTTGATGCATATGAAGGGTGGGAAGTACTATCCTTGACCCTTGCTACTGGTTCGTTTGGCTGTTTAACAACAGTGAGAACCTGCCCATTGTATGCCTCAATTGTCTATAATTATAATTGCTGCTGCTTGTTTCTCTTTTACGTCTTAGTATTCCATCTGTTTGGTGGGTTAAATTGTGGGCTAACAAAGAGAGTCTAGTGACACTTCGGTGTTTATTAATGAAACTTGCATTTAAAAAGATGGATTACGATAGACTGAATTACTTAATTGATGGATTGCAAAACTAGCGAAATTTAACTGTTTGGATAACTTTGTTTGCTGCTGTTTTGAGTTTTGGGGCTTCTGCTTAAATTTTGCGAAGTGTAGTGTGATCTTGCTTTGAATATTGCTTACTAAGTTGTCATGGCTCCTGAATGCATTAGTGAACTCGTCATGAATGCATTATAAAATCTAGGCTGGAACTGGGAAGTTACATTTCAAAAAAATAATAGTTCATGGGTGTATTAGTATATACTCGAGGTCTTACATAATCCTAAATTTTTCATTTTTATGACCTTGAAGTTCTAATGAAGTGATGTTAACCTGAAGAGGCAATCAGTGTTCATTAGGTGGTTGTGAATTAAGTCACGAAGTTTGGGATTGAATCGTTAGTCATACACCCGAAAATGTAACTAATCTTGAATTCTTGTTTTGTACATTTTAAGCTTCAAAAACAAAAAGCATTGGTCCTATAGAAACAATGAGCAAGTCTTTCTGAATGGGGTAACCAAATTTAGATTCAAACGAAGTCATTCAGTATATCTTCGAAAATTCATAAACTAATACGCATGAAATGTTGAGATAATCACGAACTCTAATTTTGCGACTTCGGAACTCCCAAAGAAGTTGAGTTGGTTGTCACGAATGCGCAAAAAAAAAGTGAGTTTCAGGAAAAACAGAATTGAGTTTTATCATATTTTGAAAACCATTCATGGACTGATAATTTCTTGATTCTGAAACTGCAAAAAAAGTGATATCCGCGCTGTAAAAATTATGTATTATTTATTAGATCACTACGAATGGGGCAAATGGAGTTGGTTAATCATATTTCAAAAAATTTAAAGACTTATACGCATGAAAAACTAATAATCCTGAATTCCTGTTTCATGGATGTAAAACTTAAAAAGAAAAATGACATGAGTCTTATAGAACAATTAGTATGGCATATTAGGTCGTTTTAAATGGAAGAACGAAGGTCGAACACGGATTATTTAAAATTATATGTGCATACCATTGGCCAACTAAATAGGAGACCAACTGTACATGAAGGGTATGCTGTATGTCTAGGCGATAGAAAACAAGAAGCAATAACAATGACAAAGTAATGTAACAATCGAAACGATGGAGAAAACAAGGATAACAGAAATAAAAATGTTGCTACTACTAGTATGAAAGGGGAATGCAATTATTGCCTTGAGTTATATATTTACCATAAATTTTTCCTATTCCTGAAACGGGTGCAACTCTGTAGTAAAATAAATAAGGAACAGCACATCTGCCAAAAATCTTTGATTGTTTTGTTTAAGATACTAAATTTGACAACTAAAATTGCTGATAGTGACCCATATTATATCAGAAATCAAGATAGTATATCTCACCAAGCTACAACAAGAATCTTACTCTTAGACGGATTCATGTCAGCAGTCGTCCTCCTCCGAATCAAGAACTGGAAGAATGCCCAATGCTGATGAAGAAAGATGCATACCCCGCACTATCCCTCCATACCCGATCTTAATTTTATAGCACAACAGCAAGATAGAATCCCAGAGTGCTGTTCTTCCCTGCAAAGAGGAAAAGACATGAGCTATGAGATTGGTCTTGCCATATTGATATTGAAAAATTGCAGAAAATTAGTCGGTTAAAATGTGTACGGGAGGAAGATGAGTTGGTCGCTGTTGTATACAGTGCTGGTAGTGTGGTGATAAACTCATTTAAAAAGGACAAGTCAGGAAAATGGGCTTTAGGAAACAGCCTCTCTACTTCTATGAGGTAGCGGTAAGGTCTGCGTACGATCTACCCTCCCCAGACCCCACTTGCGGATATTACTGGGTATGTTGTTGTTTGAAGTCAGGAAAATTGTATACTAAGTGTAACCATCTTTTCACTCCATGTTGTATTTCACACAATGGAACATACAATGTTTGATCCAGGAAGATAATAATTGCTGAGATGTGCAAAAACTGATGATAAACACATGGAATTATGTAAGATATAACTAGTAAAATGGGTGGTGATTATACAAGGAGCACAAATGATTAGTGTTCCTTTATTGGTACGAAAGCACTCTTTGCTCATTCCTAGCTGTCACAAAGTATGAATAGAACCAGCTCAAGAAGAACGTCTACCACCGACAGCCACATTACCCCAATGCCCAACGTCTACCACCAACAAAGACCTAATTTTATCAGTGTGTCTTCCATCTATAGTTGGGTTGCATTTCAAATAATCTTCACCTAATAACAGCTGACAGCACTAACCCAGTTGCCCAAGGTAACTAGGTCATGTCTTTGAAGCAAGGGCTAAACATAATTTGATGTACTAGGACAACCAAGAGGTCTTATGTAATAGATGCTTAGGTAACATGCATTATTGTGGAACCTGCAAATTAGCGATGATGATGTTGTCCAAATTGCTTTTAAGAGTTTAGCAAGTAAATTGATCAGTTGCATTCTGAGTGAGACCACATCTCTTAAGCTCTCATTGTTTGAGTATTGTGATATGTCAGAATCCTTTTAGATGTCAATTGCTCCCAAAAGCAGAGCTGTACTATAAAACAAGTCAATAAGCTTCTTAGTAATAACAACTTGCCTGGAGAGAAAACTGAGGCATCTTATCCCAGTATAGGGCAAAAACTGGAGGACTTTGCTTTCCGACAGCCAATATGCAAGCTCCTGGATGAAGCACGGAGGGAGCACCAGACACAACAGCTACATACTTTTCAGGGAACCTTTCTTTGGGAGGTAAAACACCCAAAAATAAGGGATTTTTGCTGGACTGGGTACCCGCATAAGCTGTAGGATCAACATGTAGCATCCACTTTGGGTGCTCCAGGAAAGCACAAAACAAATATAGGAGCAAATGAGAATCGGTTGGAAGCTCGGGATTCCATTTCTTGATTCCTTTCCCATAACCCTCTGCACTTCCCAAATAATCATAGTTCCTCAAACAGGTTCCTTCAGCAAGCTCTGCAAGGAAATTGAAACCAGATTAGTCGTGGAACACTGATAGAATCGGCATACTTAATCTCTCATCTCTGCTCCAAAAACATAATGAAGATCCAAGAGCGACTGCCATGCATGGTAAAGTCGGGAGTCAAATTACCTCGAATCCTCTGTACTGTATATTCTGCACGGACACCACTTTGTGGCAGCAATCCCTTGCCCCATTCTCCTTTCATTAAGGAATGAAGTCTTTGGTGTTCAGTAATGGCATCGATGCATTCTTGTAAAATAGGGATCAGAGTGTTCTCGGGCGAGGATGGTTGAAGACCTCCAAAAGTTGACTTTGCTGCAAATTAAGAAGCATCAACAAGATATTTAAGAATTAGTACATCAAAAAGTCCAACAATGAGAGAATTTGAATAATGAATTACAAGATTCATAATCTTATAGGGATGAAGTAACTTACACATGTAAGAATCAAGAGTCTGGACAAGAGTTACGCGCAACTGGTGAAGTAATCCGTCTTCATCAACAGAAAATGAGGGTTTCCATTCATTAGTCCTTTCAGTAGCAGATATAGCCACAGTCCCAGCATCAGGTGTTCCATTTCCAACTTGACTGACTGTGATTGTAATGCCTAGCTTGCTGGCAGCTTGCATAACCTGAGCACGCAATTAAGCATGAAATGGTTAGTAAAATGACAAAGGAGCTTAAAACTTTCTAATATTGCTCGAGTCACATAAATTTAACTTTTTATCCTTATTGGATTATTTAATCAATTAAATTCCTCATCTTTTTTTTTCTTTTGCAAACAATCAAAAGAATCTCCAAGCCTTGAGAGCACTACATCCTTGTAATGTACTATGCTACCGCCCAATCTATCATGGTCATTTGGACACACTGTAAATGTGAAGCCAGTACCGAAGGAGCTAACTGACATCAAAGGCCAGCATTACAGAAAAAGAGTGGTCTAGATCAACAGTTAGGATTCTTCAGGAAGATCATCAAGTGTGCCAAAAAGAGGAAAATTCATGAGTGAAAGAGAGAAAGGCAGAATAACAAGTATCAAAAGAAACAATAGAGGTGAACAAACAATGTTTCTAAACATAAAAGTTGGAACGAGAATCTACCTTCGTGTGACTAGTATCAATTTTGTTAAGCAAAGGCTTTAGCAGCATGGACGAAAACCATTGCCTGAGTCGATCACGCCACTGCTCGATCTGTGGATAGATTCCTAGATGTCCAAATGCTTCAGTGGACTCTTCCATTGACATTGGAGGTGGTAGATCGCCTTCCCCTCTCTTTGGTGGAGTTGAGAACTTCTGGGAACCAGGGGACATCCTAACAGGCCTTAGAGGAGTACTTCTTGGAGTTCCAGAAGCATTAGTAGAGCTGGGCAGGTTACCAGGACTGACTACACCAAACCCACTTATGGTGGGCGGTGGAGTTGCCAACTTGATTGCTGATTCAGTAATCCTCTCATCAACATCAGCCAGGAACCTTTCAAGCTGTTCTTCTGTTGCAATCTCTTTATGAAAATTAGCTCTCTTGTTCGACCAAGGCGTGGCAACCAAGTGTTCCCCACCTGGTGAAGACTGGATTGAAGGTGATTGTGAAGGAGATGATGAAACAAGATATAAGGATGGGGAAGCTGGTGATTTCGATGGGGTGCCAAAAGATGGTATTTTAGTTCCACTACCAGTTCTACCTTTGTCAGTACTAAGTCTAGATGAATGAATTGAACTAGAAATTGGCTGATGAATGGGAACAAGGACATCTGATGGAGAGGCTGAGACACCTCTAGATTTGGGAGGTCTCGCTGAAGACTCCACAGTAGGTTGCTCAACATTTGGTTTAATTCCTAAAAGCCCTAATTGTCGATTACTCAGACATGCATTCTCCTTTGTTCCTTTAGTAGGAGACATAATTGACACATCAGCAGTCTTCATTGTACATAAATAAATAGCCTTCATAAGGGCAAGAAAGGTTCCGAATAAGACTATGGCTGCAAAAGCCTGTATCAGTCTGACAATAAGACCTGGAAATAATGGTAAAATGTTAGGGACAAGTTTGATGCAGTAACGTTTTGAGTTCACCTAAATAGGAACACATAACTTACCAGCAGTTTCTTGAGAAACATGTCTGAATTTCAGGCTGTCTGCAATCCCGCTTTCCCTACAGCCACGCAAATTCAAATGAATCTATTAGCAGAGACATGAAATACCAAACTAGAGTTATGCATTCTTATGATTATTACTTTCTTTCTCCAGAGGCTGGGAGGGATAAGGTATCAACTATCAAGCCTTTTAACTAGATTTTATAAATCTTATTTCCTTTTTTGTGAAACTTAATTCAGGGTCGAAATGCAAAGACTTTTAACATTATTTTATGCAAAAAAAGAAATATCAAGTTCCACAAGAACTCTTTCCATGTAGATTTACGTAAGAGTTGAATTAAGACAGTATGTTTAGCTGTGCTCTCATTAATTCATCGAAGTCTCCATGAGAGGCCAACGGAATTTCAAAATGGAACAGGTAAAGTCATCCCCTTCCACTGCCCTAATCAATACCAGAATGATAAGAGTCTTTCCACACTAAGCATGCTAATATAATAATAGAAACCAAAGCAAAGATAATTAATAGCTAGGAGTGTATCTCCAGTAAGCATCAGACTAGCTCTTCATCAAAAAAACAAAGAACGCCTTAAAAATGCTTTCTGAAAGAAGTGCTTTTGGAGAATAGCAATTTGTTTGGCTAATCAATTTGAAAAGCACTCTTGCCAATATTACAGCAAAATTTTTGCTTGACCAAGGTTCAAAAAATGCTTCATGAGGAAAAGCTCAGCTTCTAAAAATTAGCTTATGCTACTATTCAAACCCACTTACTGTTTTTCCCTAAAAGCTTGGCCAAAAAGGCTGCTAATTTGTCACAAACACATAGTGAGTCCAATAGACTTAAAATCCTACATTGGCACATGTTATCCTACAGGAACGGATGTAGAAGCCTGTTTATTGGTTCACAAGAACCCAATAGCTTTTGCACATACATTGTATGTATACATTAAGAAATCTACCAAACATCTACAAATATTTGATTGTGAATCCAGTTATTATTATACTGTTAACTTGAGATCAACGTAGGATTCATAAACCTCAAACTTTGGATCCACCTCTATTGGCAGTGAGACATAATCATCACCCACAACAACAACGATGTCTCAGTTCCAATTTAATATCAAAAGTGAAGAGTCAAAAAACATACCTACTGTATCCCGATTTTTGAGCTTTATAACTGAACTATCAGGCGTGTCAACAGCTATTTATCAAAACACAACTCAACTCAACTCAACTATCAATTGTTTCATTTCTCTTCTGGAACTACTCAGCTATATATAGTTTTGATATTTCAGATAGCAAAAGAGAACCACTGATAGTTGAGATTTTGTTTTTTTTGATAAATAGTTGGCAATATTTCAAGTAGGAAACTCAAAAAATTGAAACACTGTTAATTTAGGCATGTTTTTTTGAGTATTATAACTCTACAATTAACAATGAAAAGTGCAAGTACATAAAAATACCTAGAAAAACTCCTGAAAAGAGCAGAAGCAGAAGCAATTGAAATAGTGAATATGAAAACGAAAGTGGACTTGGAAGGACGAAGACTGTTCGTTGTTAGGGCAGCAGAAAACGCTGGATTCTGATACACCGTAAATTTTGAGGGTTTAGGTGACGGCGAGCTCAACTCTCTTCTTCCTCCTCCTCCGCCTCCGCCGCCGGCACTCATTGTCGGCGATTTCTCTCTGTTCGCCGCGCCGTTCAGCTCAGCCCAGCTCACAGTTCTCGATATTTTTCGCAATTTGAAAATTTAACATGAGAGGCGAGGGAAAGAGTGTGCATTTATAGAAATTGTAAATTGATTTTTGATTTTGATTGGGATTGGGAGTATAATATAACTTTAATTTTATTATTCCCTTAATTATATATTAAATAAATTTTTGAGATTTTTTTTATTGTTCAAATAATTAAATTGTTCATAATTTAAATGAATGATTGAAATTTTCTTCATATTTTTTTTATTTATTAAAGTTTTATATTTTGAAAGAATCAGATTGGACTACTTACAAAATTTATATCAATGATTTTACAAAAAAAATAATAGTAAAAATTATAATTCAAATTTATATATGATATTATAAAGCAGTTTTTAGAACAACATACTAAGAATCATTAAGGACGTGTTTGGTGTGAAGAAAATATGTTTTTCAAAAAAATAAGTATGTTTTTTATTTATTTTTTTAAAGTTTGTTAAGTAATCAATAAAATATTCAAATTTTTCTATACCACGTGTATTTTAAAACTACACACTTAATATTTTTACAACATAACCTCAGTGTCTGAAAGACTCCCGCCCATTATGGGGTAAGAGGGGGTCGGATGTACGCAGCCTGACCCCTATGTTTAAAGACATAGAGCAATTGTTTTTGAATGATCCATGATGAACATCGAAAGTTGCATTGACTAACTGCTACTTAACAATTGAAAGAAGCGCAAACAGTTTAAAGAGTCATTTTGTTTTATTCATCATACCCCAAAACAAAAAAATAGTGAATCTTTGACTCCATCCGAAATTGACGGAATTTCACGTTGTAAAATTTATATACAAAAAGTTAACATTGTTAATATAAAAATTTGTAAAATGCGAGCATGAATTGGTAATAATTAATAAATATGAGTTTGATGTTGAGATACATCTTGAGTGTTTAGGGTCTTGGGTTAAAATTAAACATGTTAGTTTGGACTCATGAATCCTAATGAATGGAATATCCTCTTTGATTATTTCATCCTCAAGATTTGATAAGAAACTATTGTAGAGGGGAAAACCCCAATTAAAATCATTTGGGAGAAGCCCAATTAAGGTAAATCCATATGTTGAGGGGTCCATTTGCACTTTTATCCCCGATAATTTTTAATTTTTGTCCTTCACAATAAATAATTTTTTTGCGGAATATACATGTCTATGTTATGCCGCAAGTTATGCATCCGCACTCTAAAGAACTTATGTCTTGCTACTCATAAATTTGATTTTGAAGAGTAAAACTAAAAATCAATTCATTTGAATGACAAAATTTAAAGAGCAATCAAGATAAATCGTGCAACCAAATATCATGTATGAAGCATATGAACTCACATATGTATGATTGTTTACATGCCCATACTCAATAACAACTTGAGAGGATTATCCCACAATACAAGCTCATGGTATTTATTGTCTAATTTAGGTGTCAATATAAATTTGTCTTACAAATCGAGATTCAAAAATACGTTTGAGTAATATCTTATAAAATTATTCAGATTGAGTTATGCCTTAAAAATATATCAATTTTCTCCTCCATTATGCGAAATTCAGCTAAAATATCATGTACACCTTATTTTCACAAGATTGTCCATTTTATTTTCTCATTGAGGTCAAATCTATGCCCGTGCTGGAGAGATAGCGGAACAAGTTGAAAGGACCCCTTTTTTCACGTCCCCCGCGTGGCGACATGGGGCGAGAAAAGGAAAGAGAGAGATGGGGTTTCTCTCGCTTTTGGTATAGCGGGCCTCCAATGGGAGTCCAATAAAAACACTTGTATGCATCAAAAACTTTAGGCTCCTCGGGGATATATGTAATTAAAAAGGGGTAAATTTTGGCGGATGGTATTGCTACGGCTAGTGGCGAAGTTGCTTGGGGAAAAACGTATTAGTACCTTATATGTCATGGGTGGGTTACAATTTTTAAGAAACAATAGTTTGAAAAAACTATAATCAATCCTGCTTATTCCGTCATTATTAGCCTACCTTCTGCGAGAAGCATTTGAAAAAATTAAAGTTGGATAACGTTTGGTGTGAACTTAACTAGGGGTTGCAAAATTAAGCCCAACATATCCATCCCGATCCAACCCGTTGAAGTTTGGGCGATTTATTATCTTAATTCATCTCAACTCAACCTATTTAAAATTGGGTTGATATGTAATTTGAATTAATTCGAGAGAGATCTTGTTAAAATAGTTTCAAAACACTTGTTTTTCAATTTGATATGTTTTATATAGTCATAATAAATAAAAGAATAATTTCATTGAGAACTGAACTATTGAAAAAAATAAGTAAAATAAGTAAAACTTTGTAAAAATTGGATCGGGTTGGGTTTTAACCTGCTCTATAACCCATTACTCAACTGATTTTAACCCAAACAATTTTGAATTGAATTAGGTCTTGACCCATTATAATCCATTCAAATTTGATTCAACCCACCCAATTGTCATTCCTGAACTTGAGTATAGTCATTAATTAGACAAGATTGAAAATATGAATTTGAATTATGAGATTGATCTATAAGCTAATAATTGGAGACATAAGTTTTAAAAAAATATATCATAAGTTTAAAGTCTTAAAATCCAAACAAAATTTCAATATAAAAAAATTCAACAAGCAAATCATACGAGCCTCACACTGTAGATTTTGTTGTTACTTGTTGAACCAATATACATGTATATTAATTTTAAAAATAAAATAAATGGTCTGATTTTATCGTTTATCTTTTGTTCCTTTTTGACTATAGCCAGCCTTAAAAATGCTATATTTTTTGCAAGGTTGTTTGGTTGGTGGGATGGGATAAATAAAAATATCGTATTGATTGAAATTTTTTATGAAATTAATTATTTTATTTTTATATGAGATATTTAAGTTCGTCATTTTCACATAAAGGGTGGAAGAAAATAATCTTTAGACTAATTAATACTCATAACTAAATGTGAAATAAAATATTTCAGCAGTTTATTTTAGAAATAGTTATTCTTATCCCATCAATCAAATGACCCTATCCAATTTTATTTTAGAATGGTTATGTTTTTGAGAAAAAAATGGACTTATATACTTTATCCTTTATCTTTAGTTTTTTTTTTTAAATTGTAAAGTCCTTAATAGTTTCTTAGTTAACTTATAAAGATATACGTAATAAAGACTCATTATTAAAAATTCAACATGGGTTTTGAGCTGAGGATTTTAGGAAATAACTTCTCTACTTCTATGAGCTAGTAGTAAGGTCTGCGTACAATCTACTCTCCCCAGACCCCACTTATGAGCTATCACTGGGTATGTTGTTGTTGTATTAAAAGTTTAACAGGTTACAGAGGTAAAACGAACATTAATGTTTTAGAAGTAATGAATGATTAAGGCTATTCAATAGTCATTAGGGGAATATATATAAATATTTAACATTTGTGATAATTCAAAAAGCTAACATTAGAAATATTAAAAAAATTATATCTTAAAGTTAGTATAATAATAATGGAGTATTATTTTTTCAAACACTTTATTGTGAACTCTGACTTGGGAATAAAATATGTATTTTGATAACTTTGGATCTCATAATTTTTTATTCAATTAAACAATGTTTGACTGTTAAATAATTAGAGAGAATGTCTGTTTCCACACCATTATAAAATATATGGTCCAGTCCTTGATAAAAATTAATTAAGCTGATAAAATACTATTCTTTTTCTAATGAAAAATAATTACTATTCCTTTTTTCTTTACTATTCCTTTTTTCTTTCCATTATATAGTGTGTATGTGTTAGTTAACATAGTTATTTACTGTCATGTGCTATTCACTGTTAGTTGCACTTATTGTTTCATTACCTTACTTATCATTTGGTCATATCTAGTCTTTCTGCTCATGGATTTTGAGTTGAGGGTTTTAGGAAACAACCTCTCTACTTCTATAAGGTAGCGGTAAGGTCTGCGTACAATCTATCTTCCCCAAACCCCACTTGTGGGATAACACTGGGTATGTTGTTGTTGTTGTTGTTTCTAATGAAAAATAATATATAAATTATTTTATTCTTATCTTATAAGAGTAGAGATATTATTTTTTGGAATATAAAAAAATAAAGGTTCTAAACATTAAAAATTTATGTAAGAATATGTGTTTTTTCTAAAAAAAAGTATTATTACTGATTGTCAACATCAATAATAAGGAAGAAAAAATAAAAAATAATAACTATGACTTTTGGCTCAACAATGTCATACGTGTAAAGATTAGAGAAACATAGATAAATATTTTATTTTTAGATTAGAATAAGTAGGTTAAGAGTAGGGATAATAGAGCGGGGCGAATCTAGAATTATGCGGGATGGAACGAGTTTAAAGTTATTGAAAATGGGAAAGACGCAGATTGCAGGGCGTGCCATGCCAAGGTGAGTTGGAAACAAAAAATATTGTAAAGTAAAAAATACTTTACACCTAAAATGAATTTATCGATATAAATTCAAATTAACCAAATCTCTAAATACATCACTAG
>JAOTQR010000007.1:21272675-21298145 GCA_025774065.1 Solanum ossicruentum
TTTTTTATTTTTTTTTTTTTTTTTTTTTTTATTTTTTTAATTTTTATTTTATATTTTGATTTTGTTTTTTTTTTTTTTTTTTTTGGGGGGGGGGGGGGGGGGGGGGGGGGGGGGTAGGGATAGGGGATGGGGAGGGGGAATACATGGTTGAGAATGGAACCCTGGAGGTGAAATAATGTATGTAGTCCACCAACTGAGCTACTAAAATTTTTTGAGTTCTTTGTTATTATTATTATTTTGTAAAATTTGGGGTAGAGGAAGTAAAAGAATTTGGGGTAGAGAGAAGGGGATTACTAGGTTGGTTTTGTCCTGTCGAGGTAAAAATGCATGTAGCCGATCAACTGAGCTACTAATATTTTTTGAGGTCTTTATTATTATCATTATTAATATTATTTTTTAAAAATTTGGGCTAGGGGAAGGGGAAATGGGAGATAGTAATTGAACTCGTCAACAACAAGGTGAGCGTTTAGACATTCAACTAGCTATGCTACTAAGATTTCCTGAGTTCTTGTTATTTTGTAGAAGAACAGCTCCAAGTTTTTGCATGTAAATATAGTTGCTAATTGAATTGCAATCTGTTTGTTTCAATTGGATTATCTACCCTATCAGCTGTCATTGACCTGCTACAATTCGAGTTCTTTGTAGTTTTTGAAAAGGGTTCGTCATAATTTAACTGTTTTTAGGCTAGCCATTGACACAGGACAGTTTTCTCTTTTGGGTGAGGTGAATATTTCCTTCCAAAGTTAGTGTCAGCCCAAGGGTAGGATAGGCAAGCTGTTGGATGATCATGATGCACCTGCGGCTGAGTTCACCTGATAGGGATTGCTATTTGGGGAATCCTTACAGCCTACTCTTGTTGGTGCACAATAGCCGGGATAGCTCAGATGGTAAAGCAGGGGACTGAAAATCCTCATGTCACAGTTAAAATCTGTTGCCTATTAATGGTTTTTAGTATTGGATTTGGTAATTCATGTATCTGTTAGTCTGTGAAAGTACTTATTTTTGGTAATTCATGATGAATTGATAGCTTTACAAAAATTTAATGAAGATCCATTTACTTGTACTTTTTTCTTAAAAGTATTTTTAATGTTTTCTTCTTCTATAAGGTAGCGGTAAGGTCTGCTTACAATCTACACTCCCCAGACCCCACTTGTGGGATATCACTGGGTATGTTGTTGTTGTTGGTGAGAATTTTTGTAGCAATTTTCACTGAATATCATATGTTATGCTCCAAAATTTGGAACGAGTTATGAAATGATGTTCTACTATCAAGTTGTTTGGATGAATCTTGAAAGATATATGGAGTCTTACAATTGCTAAAGTGCTGTATTTTCTCTGCAAGCTGAATTATGGTTTCTAGAGTAATCAATTAGTGGAACTTCAATCGGTTCTCAAGCTGAAAAAGAGTAATAGTAGCATTCATTTTCCCACCCACAATGAATTATGCTACTTTACAGTCTTTCATCCGAATCTCACAAAAAGGCCTCATTTGTAAAAGCTATGGTTATGAGCTGTCCCTCTCGCAGTATGTTCCATACCTCACTTCCTATTTATTGTGAGTTCAAGTCACATGGATAGTTGGAACCACCATTGGTCCCTGTGGATGGGGATGAGAGAACTTCTCTACCGTTGATTTCTTTCCCTATTTATTTCAGTCAGTTAGGATTAGGTGTTACTTCAAGGCAACATTTCTAATTGCATCACATCTGAATGCATTCTGTTTCTGAAATGCTCTATGAGAGCTTTCTAACTCTTCCATTTGCAAATTTGCAGTTTAAAGAAAGTGTGGCACAGTTTGCTCAAGAGAATATTGCCCCCCATGCTGAAAAGATAGATAGAACAAACTGTTTCCCTAAGGTATGTGCTATATTTGCTTTCGTTGTCTGAGGTGTTCTATCAAGTATCAACAAAAAAAAATGATATTTTAACTCTGTTATTCTTGTCTATCAGGATGTTAATTTGTGGAAACTAATGGGGGACTTTAATCTCCATGGTATTACGGTGCCAGGTAAGCTTTTGAATCATAATCTCTTTATCGATTTTGATGTGATATTATAGGGCCAAGAGAGGGCAGACGAGAAAAGTACTGACACTCCTCTTGAGTGCTATACTTGAAACTGAAGAACCTAAACACAGATTTCGCCTGACAATCCCAAAAGTTTTGTGTCTGAGATTGCTTGTCTGTGTAGAGGAATATGGGGGACTTGGCCTTGGTTATCTATATCACTGCATAGCCATGGAAGAGATTAGTCGAGCGTCAGGGTCAGTTGGCCTATCTTATGGTGCCCACACGAACCTATGCATTAATCAGTTGGTAACTGTTTTTTCAACTCAAGTTATACATAGGTGGTCTCTCAGTGTTGAGTACCAAATAATTAACAACTACTGTTGATTTTGTAGGTTAGAAATGGAAACCATGAGCAGAAGCAAAAGTATCTACCAAAGGTGTTCTTCCACTATCACATTTTTGTTTCCAGTTGTATATTTACACTTCCTGCCAGCTACTGTATTTTTTCCAATATAGGTGATTGGACATCTGTGATCTTCAGTAGACCACCCTTTATATTGACTGAATATTGTATTCCTTAAGGATATCTCAATTCACCAAAATATATCTCATAAATGCTTCAGATCTTGGTGGATCCATTTAGTCTAGATTAACTGATAGCGGTGGAATTGGTTTTTTATCAGCCAAAAAAAAAAAAAAAACAGCCGGAGGGTAGGCCACAGGTTTATGCAGCAACAACTTCACATAGTAATGACACAAGCTTGATAGATGAAGAGCTGGGTATGTGGGAATACTAACTTATTGATGCTTCAAATACTTTGTAACTTCCAGTGATGAATTCTAAAGACTTTTATATCCAGCATGTTATATGGATCTATAATTTAGAACACTGGGAAATATGCAGGGCTTCAAGTTATAGATGACATTGGTTCACTCGGTTGGAATGAATTTACTAGAGTAATCTTCCCTTTATGAAGTTATAGTAAGAGCAAATTAAGCTTTCTCTTGCTCAAACATAACCCAGACTTATTGTGGCTCTCACTTGGTCGTGTTTACGTTTGTTCAAGAGTTTGTCTTTGAATGTAGGGGTGCAAAAACTATAGCATTATCCTAGTATCTCTGTTCTGTTAATGTTAATCTCTTCTATTATTTTAATGAAATGTCTGAAGGGCGTAAATAGCAGCTCACTCTGTGGTAACTTGATTGTTGTAGCTAATAAGCGGTGAGCATGTGGGGGCTCTAGCCATGAGTGAACCTAATGGTAACTACTGTTAATTCATTTTTCATTTTATGTCTCTCATTTCATTTTTCTTTGGGCGGAGAGGTGATCAGGTGTTACTATTGAGCAAAGGGCTTGTGAATTTTTTGTTTTATAGTGTCATTGAATAGTTTTGTTTTCATGGTTCAGCTGGATCAGATGTTGTTAGCATGAAGTGCAAAGCTGACCGCGTTGAGGGTGGTTATGTTCTTAATGGAAATAAAATGTGGTGCACAAATGGTCCAACGGCACAGACACTGGTACTTTCATATAATGTTTCTCTCCTTACTTTTCGACTTTATCAAGCTTTCTTCTCACTTTATATTGTTTAATTGTCATTACTTCCTGAAGAGTTACTAGTAAAATTGCTACCATGTGACCAGGAGGTCATGGGTTCTCTTGGAAACAGCCTCTTGCAGAAATGCAAGTAAGACAATAGATACTTGTGGTCAAGTCTTTCCTCGGAGCTTGCACCAGGCTGATCCTTTTTACGTCCTTAGGGCTGATCTTTTGTATTACACAGATTATGGATAAAAATGGAACTGTTCTTACGTTGTTAAAATTATATAGTCTTGATAATTTGAATTGGATTTGACATACTCAATCTGTCAGATGAAGACATCATGCTAAGTAGCATGCGAAGACAAGTGTCGGTTGATGGGAAAAAAGTCATATACTCTACACATAAACCTTATACCACATGCAAATCATTTTTTAAGGATATTGAAGAGAAAAATCCTTCTATGGTAGTGGTAAGGTCTGCGTACATGCTACCTTCCCCAGACCCCACTTGTGGAATTTTACTGGGTATGTTGTAGTTGTTGTATTGAAGAGAAAAATCCAGTCATTCAGCTCTTTTCCTGAGAAGGTGAAGGGCTGATTTCTGGATGAATTTGATTTGTGACGTATAGTGAGGGTGGGGAAGAATATAGTAGTTCTTTTAAGAAGTTAAAAGTGAAAGACAAGATAAAAATAGTTAGTTTGTCTTCCAGAGAGTTAATAACTTTCTTTGTGCTAAGCGAATCATTTGAGAAGCAATCCTTTTATTCCAGTTGAATTTGATTCACTATGTGGGTTCAGTAATTGTTTTGGATTACAGCCTTGGATAATTATTTATTATGTCCAGAGGGCTTTGGCCTGCACTCTTCATCTATAATTTTTTCATTTATTCATGTTGGCTGTTGGTCAGTTAAATAGAGATAGCTTATAAGAACTTCTCTACAGAAGATTTCATCCAAAGTTTCTTATCGACTGTTAATTTTGTAAGACAGATTGTCCAGTTTCTTTCGAGCAGTATGCACAATCACTTATTGTTACTTTGCTGACACTTCTGCAATCGCGGCTGTGGTGGATGATCTGTGCAATGTTTGAGGGCCAGTAACTTATTCCAACATTACTTGAAAACAAATAGCTGTCACCTAATTGAATTGAATTAGCTATTCTAAAGTTACTTTTGAAATATACTAATGATGCACCTGCAGAAGTGCATTTACTCCACTTTTACAAAAAATTCTCCTCGTCTTTCCCATTTATCCAGCTTTTCTCCACATATGCCTTTTTTGGGGAAAGTACCTGAACTTTCACGTGTGGTGTTTTCTGCTAAGTTGTGTAGATTCTTCACTTTCAATGCCACACCCGTGTTGGATTCTCCAAAGACACACTACTTTTTGGAGAATCCGACATGCACCTGCCACAGACACTTTTGAAGAGTCTGAGCAACATAGTTTGTCTGTGCAATTCTATTTTTTGATGAGTAGTCTGCGCAATTCTCTTACAGTTCAATTTCCCTGATATCATCGATAGATAAAAATGAGGTCTTTTTTGATCAACTTGGCTTAAGAAATAGTCATTTCTCATTTTGTCACATCCGTTTGACTAAGTGAAATTGTTATGTATTTGACATTTGTATTTCTGGTCTTATTCTGAACAGGAGTCAATTGTAAGGTTCAGTGCTGATTATATATTTCTGGACAGGTTATTTATGCAAAAACAGATGTCAAGGCTGGTTCAAAAGGAATCACAGCATTCATTGTCGAGAAGGGAATGGCAGGGTATGCACCCTGTACTGATACTACTTGCAAGAAATGAAAAATGAAGAGAAACTTTTTGTATCTTGTTTGATTTTTCTAGCCGTATTATTGCACGACACAATTAGTAAAGTATGATGTATTATAACAAACAAAAAAAAAACTAGAATCTCCAGTGAGCTTGAGACATGGTTATTCTTCTTATTGCTGAATATGCAGATTCTCTACTGCCCAGAAATTAGACAAACTTGGGATGCGAGGAAGTGATACGTATGTATATCTTGCCCAAGTGCTACTCTGTTTGGATTCACATTTTTTTTACTATGTCAACGGTGGCCTGATAAATTTACTCTTAACTGTAGATGTGAGCTTGTGTTTGAGAAGTGTTTTGTTCCTGACGAAAACGTTCTGGGTCAAGTAGGAAAAGGTATGAGTTCTGAAGTAACTTCTATGTTGCCCCAAATATCTTTCCTTATTCCATTAGCTAAGCTTAGGTCTCTTATCATTTTTCTCAGTAACGGGGTGTGGCAATAAGCTTAGATCTCCCAAATATCTAGCCTCATTCTGACTCTGTGTTACACCAAACCTAGTATAATGATAACCAGCATTAGTAAGCTTTCATCCAAACTAGTTGGTAATGTGTGTGGATTTTCTGGCATCTAATCATTTTATTCAGTTTGTAGGAATTCTTTCTGTTTTGGAACGTTTCAAAATGTTTAAACACATTTCAAATTTATCAAAAAAAATTCAACTCCTTATAATCAATTCAATTCAATATTTCAAAGTTTAAACTTTGACGTGATATTTTCTTTTGTCAAACTATTTTTGTTACTATTACTCCACTAGTTTCTTCCAGTATTAATAGTACAGAAGTCAACATGAACATCTTAAACTCTTCTCTCAGTCAAATACCACCATAAAAGTTAAAAAGAGGGTATCTATTTTCCACGTAAAGTCTACACAGATTGTGAAAGATTGTAGCGTTTTCCAACAAGTGCCTCTGAAGTTATTTTTTGGTTCCTTTCTCTGTTTTGTAATACCTTCAATCATCATAATGTCACACTTGAGGCATATGAGGAGTGAAGTTCTTGTAGAAGCTAAGTGGATATCATGGGTCCTCTCTCTCTCAGAAAAAGCTTTTCTACTGCTTCAGGAGTTTATGTCCTGATGTCGGGGCTCGATCTGGAAAGACTCGTTTTAGCATCTGGTCCTGTTGGAATTATGCAAGCTTGTCTTGATGTTGTTCTCCCATATGTCAAACAACGAGAACAATTTGGGCGTCCAATTGGAGAATTTCAATTTATCCAGGTTGTTAACTGCCTTCTGGACATTTATACTTTCTATGGTTTCTGTTATTTGTTTGTCTAAATTCTTATATATGTTGCATATTGACCTGAAAATATAGGGAAAAGTTGCTGACATGTACACGTCTTTGCAATCTTCAAGGTCTGATGTTCTTCACTTTCACACTTCTTGTCTCTGTCTCTTTTTTTTTGCTAAATCTGATCAATAATATCATGTGCTTGTTCTTTTTCATGAACAGATCTTATCTCTATTCTGTTGCAAGGGAATGTGACAGCGGGACGATTAATACCAAGGTCCTTGCACTAGAAATTTGCGTTTGTTTTCCTCTTGTTTTAGTTTCTCAATTTTATCGAAGCTAAAACTTAACCAACGAACATCTTTTGCCCTTTGAACGTGACATGCTTTTAATTATGTTTGTTTAGGATTGTGCTGGTGTTATACTCTCTGCTGCTGAAAGAGCAACCCAAGTTGCTCTTCAGGTGAGGAACTTTATTCCTTTCTGATAATTGAATTTTCTACCCATAGCCATCCTTAGTTTGCAACTTCTGTTATTTCTTACTGGTTCGATAATATACACGAAAAGGACTGCAGATTCTTCAAAAATCTGCATCTTGGCTTATTCCGGCAATGCCAATATGTTTTAATGTATTTTAAAGGCACAAAGCTGCTAGCATTTAGTAGGAAAGATGACAGGGTAAAAGAGCTGGTCCAGCATCCGTCGAGTTTCGAACCATGCACCATCAAACTCTTTGTAGTTTCTCAGTTATTGGAACGTTTATAGGAAAGATGATATGCTAATGAGATTGTTGCGCGTGTTGCAGGCTATTCAGTGCCTTGGAGGCAATGGCTACGTGAATGAGTACCCGACTGGACGTCTTCTCCGAGATGCCAAACTGTATGAGATTGGGGCAGGCACAAGTGAGATCAGAAGAATGATAATTGGCCGTGAACTCTTTAAAGAACAATGACATTTGACATAGTTTCTGGAGTTCATTGGTAATATAGCACAACTCCTCCCCCTTTTTCATTTCATTTGGCAGAAAAAAAAAGAAAAAAGTTATTCCCTTCACTTTTGTATGAATCATGACGAAATTTTCATCTCTCTAAATAGAAATCAAAATTGAATTGGATTTCCTACGATTATTTCTAGTATGGAATGAGTCAATCAATCCACCTTGTTATCTTATTGATGAACAATGTATTAATTTGTCCATTGGGGAATAAAGCCATTGTTTCAAGGAATTCCTATCAAATGAGAAGGATGTGTTGTGAGTGAGAGGTTAAAAATGAACATTGAAATGCAGAAGGCATATTTGAAAAAATGTGATGCATTCTGCATTTATGCACGGTTTGTGCGGGGTTCGAGAAAGGGCCAAGGAAACTGTCTACAGCATCGTGATTGATTCTAGTTTTATTTTTCTTGTGAGTAGCTCTAGAGATTGTAGGAAAGTACATTTTTGGGACAGTAAAGTTAGTGTTTTTTTCCCAATGAGATTTATATGGCTTAGCTTAGCCTATGAACATTGATTTTAGTGCTTTTATATCATTGGTGATCCACATCCACTTCATTAAAATATTCAAATAGTAAGACTACATGTAAATAGGATATAGTATTATAGTAATGACCTATTGCCACTACCAATGCAATCTAGGTAGTAGGCATTAGATGGCACCAAAAACCAACCCCTGCTTCCCCACAAAAAATATTTATAAAAACACTATTTTCACTAATGGGTCCCTTGGTACAGGATAAAAATAAATAGTCGAAAAAATAGTATAAATTATCTCATATATATGATGTGATAATTTATTATGTGATAAGTTGTTTCGAATTAAACGACCCTATTGTACTATTGCTGTCCCATAGAGGATAATCCAGGTTTTCCTCTCGAGTTCATTTATCCTCCCTACTAAATAAGATATTAGACATAATGGAAAAATGTAACCTTCACAAAAGGTAAAAACAAAGTTAAAAGTAGGTGATATATCATTTGCCAAACACAACTTTAGTATTGGGGCTGACATCTTACCACTTTGCTTGGTTTGTGGGGGTGGGGGAAGGGGCATTCATACAATATTCAATATTATCATAGTGAAGAATAATCAGAGTTTGGGTATTCATAAACACATACAATGAATAGAGTTTGGAGAGCGCAGAAATATTAACATAGTGAATTATAATTAGAATTAAGTGTTATAATGATATGAGTCATCACATACAAGCTCCCACTGTAGTTGAAAACAGACTTTCCAACATATTAAGTGATAAAAATTTATTAAACATAACAAGAACAAATACTAGGTAGAGAAGTATTATCATCACATAATATCACTTAACATAACATAACAAATTCTCATAGGTACTCATCAACTTTATTCAAATCCTGATTACAGTTGGAGAAGAATCAGGCAGGCCAACTGAAGAAGACTTTGAGCCATCTATAATTGCTGGTGCCTCCTCCAAACAACTTTGAGTGTCATCACTTAACCCCTCAATAGTCATTTTCTCCACTTCTTCTTGAGTGTATATGTGAATCTTGGATACTACCTCACAGAACTCACTGCAAAAAGTCATTAAGAAGGCACCCGAGTCATTAATAAGTGAATTAACCTAAGCAGCAACAACACACCCAGTGGGATCCCACAAGTGGGGTCTGAGGAATGTAAAATGTAAGACCTTACCACTACCTCATAGAAATAGAGAGACTGTTTCCAAAAGACCCTCAGCTCAAAACTATCAGGACCCAAAAGCAAAAGACACTAGATATGAAAAAGAAATGACTAAAGCGGAAAGCAAATGATAATATATATGAATACAATTAAAGAAACAAATATGAGACATACACTAATCAACAAACAACAACATATCTAGCGTAACTCCACATGATGGGGCCTAAGGTGTAAGTAGACCTTACCCCTACCTTACGGAGGTAGAGAGGTTGTTCTCGAAAGATAAAAAGTACCAAGAGTTTGTGGCTTGGCAGAACTTGCAAAATAACAAGTTATAATTTAAAGGGGTGTGGGGTATGAAGGAGAATGCTTTCTTGGAAAATAAGCAAGTTTTCTTACTTATTTTCTTGTGTTTGTTAGTAAGCTTATCCCAAAAGCTTTTAAATGAAATCTAGGTAAACACTTTCGGGGGTGGGAGTGGCGAGGATGGGGGCTATGAGGGTGTGGTTGTGGGTGTGGTTGAAGGCTGGAAAGGAGAAAATCAGCATGGAATGCTATTTTAGGAACTTGCTTTTCCTACTTCCACTAGGATGTCATTTTCCTCATTTTTTCGGGAAAATGTTTTTCAATTTTCTTATATTTGGTGTTCAAAATGTTCGCCTAGGAAAAGAATTCCTTAAAAGCGAGGAAAATGACTTCCCCAATGAGAGTAGGGAAAACAAGTATCAGACGTGATATTCCAAGTTTATTGTCTCTTCTTTATCCACCCAACATGCGCAACTCCCACTGTCTGCCACTTCCGAACCTCCATTTCCTATCCCATCTCACTCCTAGTGGTTTGTTAGATTAAATATAAATACTCTTGGGATAATATTGTTTGCTATTTACCAGATACTAAATAGGTCCACTTGTTTTCAAAGAAAACATTTTCCATGGAAAATATTTTCCTTCATACCGAAACTCCAATTCAGTTGGAGGTCAGCTAATATCCAAAACTGGAGGAGCCAATTGGAAGAGAAATTTATGTGGTTCGCATAATTCCTATGCCTTAATCAATCAAGGAGTTATATTTTTTGTGAATGTTGCCTCAAACAACTGAGACAGCGATGAGAAACTCAAATGCACGAAAAGAGACTTACTGCCATGGATCATCTCCGACAACCATCATGTCATTCTCACTGTCAGTGTACAAAATTCGCCACCCCTTGTTGGGATCTCTTAGGAGGTCTTCCATGTTGAAAAGCCTTTCCAACTCAACCAGCAAGTCATCATAGCCATTCAATCTCGAGAGATCAATGGCTCGCCCAACCAAGCTGCCTTGTTTGTGAACCTTCATACCATTTATCAAATATTAGCAATAGATTCTGAAGTGAGAACATCTCCAATCTGTCACTGCATTTCTCGAAGCTTACCTTTGTACAGCTCCTCTTACCAGAGCTCTGTGAGCTAGGAGTAGATGGTTCTTTCGTCAAGGAAAAGCCAAATAGTTTACATGAAGCCTGTGCATTTAAGGAGTCGTCATTCTTGAAATGGTTCTCAGGAATAGACACTTTGGACATCTCGGGTGGCCTCTGCTCATTTACAAACTTCGGTAGTCCACCTTCTTCCCTCCTAACTACATTTTGGATTGAATTCTGATTCAAGGTAGGATTTTCTCTTTGGAAACCAGTAATGTAGGAGGGAACCACTGGATGTTGTCCAGTTCTATACATCGCATTGTAAGGTAAAAACACATTCCTCGCCCCTTCAGAAGCGAGAGGATAGAAATTGGTTTTCGGCCTCTGATATGTGCTGAAAACATTGCAACCAAATTCAGGTTTTCCCCAAGCACCAAAATTAACATCACCTTTTCCAGTAAGGGATCTTAACGAACAAATTTCTTGACCTTGCAAGACCTTTGGAAACCTATTGGATTCCAGAAAGCCTGTGTAGGTAGTTGGAGGCTGAGTTTTCACAAAGTCACCAACAATCATGTTCTCTACACCATTTGGCATGAGATTGTGACGAGCTGCTCTTTGCAGCTCGAAATCCAGTGGGCGGACTGTCTTATCACAACCATAGGGAGGTGATATCAGACCTAAATTTTCTTGACCTTGCAAGACCTTGGAGGATCTAACCGACTCCTCAAAGTCCAAAAGAGCACTCCCTCCTGATAAAATAACAAAATGGGGGAAAAAAGGAAAAACGAAGAGAACTTCAGCGGAATCACAAAATAACAACATATCCAATCCTACAAAGTGGGGTCTGGGGAGAGTAGTATGTACGTAGAACTTATTAGAGAGGTATGTTTTCAATAGACCATCAGCTCACGGAAAAAACAGTCCAAAGCACTACAGACACGAAATAAAGACAAACACAATACAAAAGGAATTAGAAAAATTAGATCAGTACCAGCAAAATGGCTGTCCAGTACTGATGGTGCCTGCTGACTAGTCCGCAGTTTCTTCAGTCTTGGTGAGGACTGAATGCTCAGTGGTGGTAAGGCAACTGACGAATCAATCTCCCAAGGAGAAACCCGTTCCTGATGATTACTCATTATATCTTCATCCCATCTGACCTATTAAAGTTGATGACATAGGCACTTGTATAAAAAAGTTCACAAGTTGCTTAATAGGCACAGAACGATAAATATATGCCAAGACGTACCATTAAGCATCTCCATTTTGAGTTAGGCCATCTAAAGGGATCCATATCGCTTATCCCAGTCACTACACCGCTGTACCTGCATGCAATGGTGGAATGTTCTCATTACAACAGAAACCTTATGAAAGGAAAAGCTTATGACAGGATTTGGTAAAGATACCAGTACCTTCTTTCGGGTGAATCGTCCAAATCAAATCTCATTTTAAATCTTGTCCCAACAGGAATTCGAGTGTTGATGGCTTTCACGTACTTTTGGTAAGGTACAACGAAATCAGCATGACTTGCCCTACATTACAAGAAAACTTTACCTCAAATGATATACATAGCATGCTTTTTCACATCTTCTTAACTGAATCAATCCTTCATATTGACGATGGTTTTACTAATCGGTAATAAATTTCTAAGTCTGAATTTTCACACGTTGAATAAGACAGGAAAGTAGACGATTCAACTTCCAAGAGCATTAGAGTCTCTATATCAGTATCAAATTTCTTACATAATCTACCATGGATGCACTTCCTCAGGAACTTTATTCGCCATGATTTCTTCTCTAAAAAATTTAGCTTCTGGGATTTAAAACTGGTTTCCTTACATCGAAACAACTTATTCCCATGATACATTTAACTGGAACATTCTCTTATTCAACTCGAACATCACTAAAAAGAAACAGCTGCTCCATTTCAGAAACATGAAAAGGCGAAGTACTTCCCTTTCCAGATAAGTTTACTTATATACATGATCGGATAGAGATGTTTCACCAGTGGATTTAGTGCAAGATTTTGGTAAACCTTAAGATCATTCTTTGGGTGCTTGAAGTACTGACCATGAAATACGAACTAGTAGAGGGAGAGACTACCAATAGACGAGTTGCTTTCCTAGCATTCGCCTACTAGGAAACCTACTTGATACGAGTCACTATAGCATGCATTGCACCACATTTGCATAGAAAGAAATATGCATTTGAATCAGTGAGTCTAAACGAACGAGCCTAACTTGTCTCTCAACTAAAAATTTTCAGCAGATACCTGATTCTCAGAATCAGAGGCTATAAGTTGGAAGGTGATTGGCACTTTAGCAAACATTAAAAAATCAACGCCTATAGATTTTGGATCAAATACCTGGGTACTATTATAAGTTATGATATTAAAATAGACCCTAGGCATAATTCAACCTCCAAAACTAGCTCATAAAGTGAGAATTGTCCAAGACCATATTAAGAGACCTTCTCGTCCCTATTTGAAAAAAGAAAAAAGAGGCTTTCTCATCCCTAAGTGGCAACGTGGGAACTCAGCGCCCCTCGTACACCAGCCCCGTGCAGTTGAACAATATAATATGGGGCCCCATTATTGAGGAAACAAAGAATTGAGCATCATGCTCCAATATCGTGATGAAAACATGGATCTTGGGCCTAACTCAACTCCAAAAGCTAGCACACGAGGTGACGTGAGGATTGTCCAAAGACCACATAGAAAGACCTTCTCATCCCTAAATGACCAATGTGGGAACTCAACGAGTTGCTTCTCTCGATTACATTTTGTTCTATCGCTGATGCCACATGAATAAAAGGAAAGTCACTGGTTGTGCTTCAATCTAGGAACAACTGACAAATAGAATAAGGGTGGATCATAAAAGAGTCGAAATAAATCGACACACTGCTATGAAACCATATCGATTCATCAACACTAGCTTAGTTCCCAAGTTTGACAGTAAAGAGTACGATTACTCCTCCAGCAACTGTTTCCTTAAAGCTAAAGAAGATCTTCTAATACAAATCAATCTGCTCGTAGAAGGCCATGTTTATACGTATTTGGTCATGATGCCATTCATGACATAAATTCAATTAAACTCTAAGGCACATGAATATCAAACCTCATTAACATTGCACAGCCTGAAATAGTGAAAGATGTATGGATGCGGGATATGGCCACAGATTTTACCATGTAAATAGGCCAACAACTAAACAGAAAACTATAGACAAACATATAGTGAAATACCTTGGGCTATAGAAAACATGGAAAGTGTTCTTTGCTGATAGGGCAGTAGCAACTGGTGAAAGAACATCCGGACGAGAGTATTGACTTTTGATTATCGATTCAGGAAGCCCATTTCTAGGTCTCGCAGCTCTTCTGATTCCCAATCTGAGATCTCCACCTTCTCCCCTACAAGGATCATTGAATAGTGTATAAATTAAGATCTTGGCATTGATGTCCTAACGGGTCATTATGACATATTGAGAACCTACGAATTGGACATAATGATTTTACAGCTTCCAAGCACAATGACTTGATATTTTTCATATTGTTCATTTTCCACCCTCATTCTCTTTCCGAGCACACCGGCAAAGATGCTCTAGTACTTTAAAAGTTAACCACTCAGAGTACACCATTGAGCCAAGATATTGTTGGCGGTTTTTAAGTGGTGTGAAAGGGAAAAGGAGAAAGGAGACAAAATATGAATAGGATCTTTCACATTGAATAGGTTGTAACATTCCCAATAACGCACAATAGCACCTGTTACACTACCCTTTGTTGGCTATAAATACATGTCCGCTTCCTCAGATTTTTACTTGCAAAAATTTCTGAATTACTCTACTACTACTTCAAATTCTGCACTCGCAAAGTTTTAAGTGTGATTTGGCTGCTCTTTGTGTTCGTTGTACACTACGGTTAGAAGTACCACCAGGCCAGTGTGATTTATCTTGAGAGACTAATCATATACCTCTGGTACTAGGAGCTGATCAAGTTTCTTACAGACACACTGTGAATTTAGTGGAATCGGATATAATTCTCTTTCATCTTCATAGATCTATGGCATTTTATTTTCGAATACAACAAGGAAAACAGATATTTATACCTCAAGAAGAGAACTGCATCCCCGGAGACAAGATTCTTTTGGCTGACAAAAATACTCCATCCAGTAGTGAGCAAATGTCGCCTAGGCTGGCCTAAAACAAAAGCATCAAATCATAAATATTTCGGACTGAACAAGCATCTAACTATTTAACTCAATACCTCTATAAATGTGACGAAATTTCCACTCTACTCCATGTAGATCCTTGGCAATCAGCTCCTGGGAGGGCCTTTGCTCTTTGTAATCCTACATTTTAAAATGTAACACCAAGATAGAAGTAAATTTACCAGACATTTACAAGAAATCAACCAACAATCTCTTTAGCAAAAGCCTGAAATGAAGTCAAACCAGAGGGGGGAAACAGTCTTCAGCTGCTCGACGGGGAACTGAAAAGCCACCATGGGTGCTGGTATCCGAAGCAGTCAGCGTTTTGCAGAACATGTGAGAAGCTGATTTCCCTGGATTAACTCCATTCGCTTCCTCATCCGTCCCCGAATCTTCATGTTCTTTTCCCTCTAAGCTTATAGTCATTGACTGAAAAATCATATGAAATCAGGGAAAACTCAGTCTAAGCTCAATGTATAGACCAATTCAAGTAGAAAAAACTGAAAAGAGCCCCTTACAGTGGCAGCTAAACACATTAAAGTTAACACCTTTACTCAAAAACATAAAAACAGCAAAAGATCAAGATTGAACAAGAGGCATCAAGTTCAAATCCCAAAACTAGGTGCTTTTTTCACATATGTGCTGGCCTTGGTGGACAAAGTTTTAACTGGTATTTGTCGCTCGTGGGAGGTGACAAGCACAACAACAACATACCTAATGCAATCTCATAAGTAGGGTCTGTCGAGTGTAAAATGTAGGCAAACCCAACCAAATAGAGAGCTATTTCCAGAAGACCCTCGCGGGAGGTGACAGGGATCAAGAAATTAATGGACATGTGTGAAAGCTAGCCAAGACACCACGGATATCGAACAACAACAACATACCAAGTGAAATCCAACAAGTGGAGTGTGGGGATGGTAAAATGTAAAGAGACCTTACCACTACCTCATAGATTGAACATGTAAGCAATAACTGATCTTACCTCAGAAAGAGGAAGAAGAGTGAGTTGTGTATAAACCTCATCATTTTCCTTATTTGCCTGTTATATCACAAGATGATAAAAAGTAAGACACAAAATATTTTACAAAAAGAGAAGCAAAGCTAAAACCTTTTACTCTAAAAGGGGGCAAAAGAAATTAAGTTCCTTACAAGCAACTGAACATCTTCCACTCTACAGAAGATCTGAGGCTGAAGACCAGAAGTTGGGAAATCAATCTTGATAGGTGAAAAGGGAAAAGCAGAAACAGCTTCCTCCATATGACCTTGAGGAAAATAAACCACTACATTTCCTTTCTTGGGTAAACTAGTAAGAGGACCAGCACAAGCATGCCAAAGCTCCATGTAAATTGAGGAAATAGCAAGTGAAGAAGAAGAAGATACATTTGAAGAACATGAAGAAGTAGTGGAAGTATACAAAGAGCAATTAACACAAACCCCACCACCCCCTTTATCACATTCTTCATTATTACAACATGCATTCTTCTCAACTTCACTAACTAATGCATGATTTAGATCAATTTCCATATGAAAACAAGAACACCCAAAAAATAAAAATTGGTTCTTTTTTGTTTGGTTTTTCTTGTTTTCTCAGTTTAGCATTACAAACCTACAAAACACATCAACAGGGAAAAAAAAAGAAGCAAATTCAAGAAAGATGGGTAGGAGGGTAATCAAGTGTTTGCCACAAAGATGAATATAAAATTTGGGAAATGAAGTCAAATCATATTGAAGAAATGCTAATAATGTAAAAAAAAGGGGTCGTCTTTAAAGCAAAAACAGGAAAAGAAACTCAACATAAAAGACCAAGAAAGTCATGTAAAGTTGGAAGAAAAAGAAAGAAGGGGGGGTATCAAATAATAACAAGAAATTCAAAGTATGATTCCATTTGCAACCCCATTTTGGAGTTGAGAGAAGAGGGAGCAGAAGAAGCAGCAGACATAGACAATTGCTAAGGTAGCACAGAAGCAAAAGTGGAAAAAGACCAATGTGGTTAGTGACCTTTTGGACTCAAAGACTGTTTTTTTTTTTTTTGAGGGATTTTGAAAGACAGACCCAACACTGTGTTGAGTGGAGGGGACAGGTTAAAGACAGTACAGAACCCACACATCTTCATCAACCATCTTTCTTTTTTGCTTTGCTTTGTATTGCCTTTTTCTCTTTGTTTTTTCCTTTTTATAATACAATATGTGGAGCATAATCATAGTATTGATTCTCTTTTTTCAAAACACCCCCACAAAAAAAAAAAATTCTACTTATTTTTCTTTTGTTAAGTTGGGATATATAAATGCATAAGTTTTATGTTGGTTGTCAGTCTATTGCGATCTATTTTTTATTGAATTTAAGATTGATAAGTAAAATTTATGTTCGTCATTAAGTTTATCATAATTATCATTCTTTATTGTGTTTTGAAATTATTGATGTGGAGTTTTATGTTGGCTTGAATTTGTGTAAGATTTGTGTTGGCTGTCGCTCATCGCAATTCGCCTTCTTTATCATGATTTGGGATTGTTGTGATGTTTTATGTTGGCTTGAATTTCTACTATGAAGGAGTAAGATTTATGTTAGCTGTTGCTTATCGTAATCTTTTTTTTTCATGATTTGGGATTATTATCTAGTGTTTTATGTTGTTTCGAATTCATTATGAATGACTCAGATTTATGTTTGTCATTAATCTACCATAATTATCATTCTTTATCGTGATGCGAGATTGTTATGTGGAGTTTTATGTTAGCTTGAAATTTCACTACAAACGAGTAAGATTTATGTTGGCCATCGCTTATTGCCATCCTTCTTCTTTATTATGATTTAAGATCATCAATGTGAAAGTTTATGTTGCTTTGGATTCATTATGAATGGATAAGATTTATGTTTTACCATAATTCTCACTCTTTATCACGATTTGAGATTGTCAATGTTAAATTATATGTTGGCTTGAATTTTTATTTATATTGGCTCTTGCTTATCGCGATCCTCCTTTTTTTTTGTTTGAATTTGAAACTGTCTATGTGAAATTTTATTTCGGTCATAAATTTATGATATAAAAAATATTAAATTTAAATGAACTTAATATTGTGAATTTATACTCACCTATAGTTATTGTAAGTTGTAGTAATTAAACTTAAAAGAAAATCTTAGCACAATGATAAAAAATATCGCTTTATGACTAAAAGATTACACATTTAAGCCCCAAAAATGTCCTTTTACAAAACTATAAAGTAATATCATATACAACAAACAACAACATATCAATAAAATCCTAAAGTGGGGTCGGGAGGGCAAAGTGTACGCAGACTTTATCACTAGCTCATAAAAGTAGAGAGACTGTTTTCTGTGAACCCTCAAATCAAAACCCAAAAGCCGATAGAACTAGATATGACAAATGAAAGGAAAGGAACCAAAAAAGAGCGACTAGATCGACTAATAATACATAAAAGATGACAGTATGTAAATACAATAAAACTAACACATAATTCGACACATACACACACACCAACCCCTGACTCTACTATATCTCGCCTAACCCTATCAATTAGCCTACTACGCTAATTCGCAACCTAATTAGTAGGGTATCAATAATAACAACAACATTACCCCAGTGCCTCAAAAGGCTACCGCTCATTGCGAGGTAAGGGGGGTCGCATGTACGCAGCCTGACCCCTATGTTTAAAAAACATAGCGCGACTGTTTTCGGATGACCCATGATGAGAGTCGAAAGTCGCATTGATTAATTGCTGCTTCACAATTGAAAGAAGTGCAGACAGTTTAAAGAGTCATTTTGTTTTATTCCATCATACCCCAAAATAAAAAAATAGTAAATTTTTGGCTCCATCCTAGATTGATGGACTAATTGGCAGGGTATCATATACATAAAACCAATATAATTTAGTCTTTTAATTTATAAATTTGGAATAAAAAATTGTAAGATTGAGGGTCCCCATACCCATCCCACCAAGACAAAAAGGGGAGTTTCTCATTGAATGCAAACAAATGCAGCTTTTAACTTCCAATAAAAAACAAAGCAAAAAAAAAAAATTTATAGGGTGTTCCATTAGCAAGTAGCATTATCCTTTTTTAGTCACTGCATTTAATTATGCTTCTTGGCCTTGCCAATCTTTTCATGGTGAGTGGAGTTTATAAAAATTACCCCTATCAATTATTTATCATTTTTCCTCAAAATAAAAAATAAACAAGTATAAATATTCTGTATTTTTTATATTAGAGTTGATTATATTCGAATTGTGCCACATAGGGTCTTATTCGATGGAAAGTATTCCATATCAAGGATTTTTCTATTCGTAAGGTTTGAACCCAAAATCTCTGATTAAGGGAGAAGCAATCTCATCCGCTGTCCCTGGTGATAAATATTTTGTACATTACTATATTCTCCCTCTTCTTCTTAAATTATTTGTCAAATTCTTTTGAATTACTTATATATAAACACTTTAAAGAGTACGTTTTCAATGAACAAAAACTACATTTTAAAATATAAATAAAATAAGAATAAAAATCCTTTTAATTATTTATAAAAATTATATAAAAAATATGACAAATAATTTGAGATCGAAGAATATTTATTGAATGGAATACCTCTATTAAAACTCATGAGGTTTTTTTTCTCTTTCTTTTTATCTTTAAGAAAAAAACTCAGGAGCTTAAAAGTTTTTTGTCTTTTTGAATTTAATAGAATAATAAATGCAACAAATTAATGTAAAAGATGTTCTAAGATAGGAGATCTTTTACCAAGTACAAAATACTTTATTAACTAGATTTAATAATAAAAATGTGTATATCTTTCTTTCTTTTAATACTTTATTTTTTTTAAGTGACAGATTTATGTACTTTTCAATTTAAACATTTTTTTAATTATGAAGATTACTAGATATAGTATATATAAACTTTTGATTATATATTGTGCAAGTTTAATTTCATATTAAAATCTAAAGTTATGAATTTAATCAAGTTCAATAATTTTGGCTCAAAATAATCCCTCTCTATACATCTGAATATAGTTACTTAAATTGTCGGTGAGTTTAATATTAAATACATGATGATACATTTAATATATTCTTAATTGAAAATTATGAAATTTAATTTTTTTTATTTTTTTAAAAAAAGATTCATGTTAAAATAAAATAAATAAAAAAAAATTAAAAAAAATATTTAACCACTTTGGCTATCACAAGAGAATTCAAAAAGTTAATACACACACACACAAAAAATATTTATTTTGTCTTGTTCTCGTAGTACGATTTTTCTATAAAAATTATTTTTGTAGGGGTCGTTTGTTTGTTGACTAAAAAGGATTGATTTATGTACTAAATTACTAGTATATTTTATGTATTAGTATTTGATTACAAAAAAGTTATATTCACGTACAATCAAGCACAATTAATACAATATATTTCTAATACTTCCAATCGAATACAGAATTGGACAATTCTAAAGTTTATTTTTAAATTTTTATACCTTATATCTCACACCAAACAACGCTTTATATTGTTAACAAATAAATATTGTCAAATTATTAAGTTTTATTCTTCTTAACAAATAAGAACATATATATGTGATTGAATTGTTATTCCTAATAAAATGTGAAAAAGGACAACTGAAAAAACGAGTTCAAATCTCATAAAAAAATGATTTCGTTTTATTTATCTGTCTAATTTTTTAAAAACGAAATTATTCGATATTTATATCAATAAAAGGTAACATCTTACCGATAGAATATTTGATTTTAACACCATTCTTTTGAAACAATTTTTACATGGTTGGTTTTGTGTGATCAGGGCGTATCATATAAATTCAGTATTTCTGACGCGAAACATATAATTTATGTGTAAATATCCACTAAATTATTATTTTGCAAATAGCCTCATGCTATCGAACTATTTACGAAATTGCCATTGGTTATTATGACAACACACTGACTTTAGCAGCAAACGAGTATAAATAAAATAAAATTTTAAAGAAAAAAAGCTGTTAAAACTTAAAACATGTTAAGGGTATCTTACTTTTAGTGGGCTCAAAGGTTGCTTTATTTTTGGGCTAGACAAATTTAACCTTCATGGCCCATCAAGCCCTTAACTATCTCTTTCACCTTTTTGTACTATTTAATGAAAGGGATAAATTTGGTAGAATTTTCTTTTTATATATTTTTGTTTTTATGTATTGACACCTTAAAGGCTCTTTAGAAAAGGTAACTAGGTATATTAAATTCTCACTATGTACATGGTTCAAAAATAGGGTTTGAACTAGTTTGAGATGTTGAATCCTTTTTGACTAGTTCGTGTGTTTATTTCTTTATATTTTGAACTCTTCACTAAAAACTCTGGCACTATGATTGTTCAGAGGAGTGTTGTATTACAAGGGTCTACTGTGTTCAGAGGAGTGTTGATATTTTTACGAGAGCTTGTTTTCATAGTTTGAACTTGTGATTTTTTAGTCACGTGATAATAACTTTATTAGTGACGTCAATGCTCCTTTTCAAAGATTCTGTTTATACTTTATTACTTTGACATCTAAAGTTTTTAAATTTTATATAAAAAACTCATAATTTTAATTTTACTTAATATGAAGAAATTATTTATATCATGTAGAATGATTATATTTAAGAATAACTAGTTCAATAATCTATTGTTGATTTATTGAACCAAGGTATATTTGTAAAATTTTATGTATTTGAAAGTTTATAATAACATCTGATCACAAATATCTATGTATATATTAAAGGAACATGAAAATATGTAATTTGTTAATATAGTGCCCTATGATATTCTAATACCTTGTTAATACACAATGATTATAACCAACATGGATTGTGATGCACTGGTGAGAGTGTTTCATCCTTAATCAGAGGTCTCAGGTTTGAGCCATGGGAATGGAAAAAATCATATTGGGAGCGCCACCTCTAAAATGCGCCCTGCAGTGTACTATCCGAATTCAGTAGGGGCTCCACGGACTTTCGGGCACTAGGTAGAAAACCAAAAAAAAAGATTATAAAAAATATATATTTTTAAATAATTTCACAAATTATGTGATTATCATGTTTATAAAGAAAAAAAAAGGGGGTACAATTTTTAAGATTTAATGCATAAACAAACAAAAAAATTTGGTTTGCATTCAATCTAATTTTAATGATAATTTAAAATCATATCCAAACTACTGATTTAACAAAGATTGATTGTACAAATAAGAGAGTTGAAAGTCAATTTCTAGTTGCTATAATTGTAGTGAACAAAGTATGAATAATTACTTTCCTTTTGAATTATGACACTAATGGAAATCAATTTAAATTGCCATTGAAAGCTCATCTCAGTGTATAATTATGGACTTGCAGCCTTTGACAAGAGATCCTATTCACAAACATGATGACATTTTGCATTAATTAAATGGTGTGGACATTTAATATATATATATATATATATATATATACGCACACTAGTCACAAGAACTCGTGCCAGCATGATCTAACACATGTTATGTTTTTAGTATCGATGTATGTAACACTGATAGATTTTTCTTTTTTTATATAAAAATGATTTATTAGGGATAATATGGTTAAATCAAGTAGCTGAAACGACACATCAAGAGGCAGTCGCCTTAAAAAAGAAATGATTTATTATGGATAATATTACAAATTTATAGCTGAAGCACGCAGTTGGAGAAGTAATTAGTAAAATCAAACAACTGGAGCAGATTCATCAATCGACAACTACTTGCTTAAGGGGTAATGTTGTAAATTTATAATTGAAGCCGCTGAAGATCTAATTAATAAAAACGACATGGTAAAAGTAAGTAGTTGAAGCAGACACGTCAAACAGGAAGCTGAAGCAGGCGTGTTGACCATGAGCTGCTTGCTTGAAGACGCTTATATATAATAGTAATTCATGTATGAATTAGATTTTTTTATTTGTTATAGCAGAATTTGTATTATTTTTTCGCATTTTGATAAAGTTTTATCATAAGTAATATTTCATTATTAATTGAATAATCTCATAATGTAAAACAAATTCTTTATGTGGACAATGTATATATATAATTTATACTTATTTGCATTTTCAAATTCTTTAATTCTTTAATTTCTCTACCAAAACAATTAGGCCATGATTCTCAATTCTCTTTTGTTTTATTTTTTCTAATTACCTTTTTAAAATTAGTGTATAGGTAGGGTAAGATTCTTTTGTCTTTTGAAAAAAGAAACTTATCAATCTTTTTTCTTCTTTTTTCCTCGTAGTTTCCTTAATTTCTTTCAACAATAACAATATTATTCCAGTATTTCAAAGGCTTCCGCCCATTACGGGATAAGGGCGGATCGAATGTACACAGTCTGATCCCTATGTTTAAAAGTATAGCGCGATTGTTTCTGGATGATCCATGAGTTTCTTTAATTTCTTTCAACTTTTTAAAATCTTTTTGGTGTATTCTTTTCCCTCTTATGTACGTTTCAACTTTTAAATACTTTTTAATATATGGTTTACTTAGGTGCAAACATGGTACTAAAAAAATATTAAGTCAATCTAATCATTGTGTAGAAGAAAAAAAAGAAGAGAATGTGAAGTATTCTTGTAACATAGACTTATTAGTCTCATTTGTCTATTATTCTTTACACATTCATAAGCTCTTTTTTCAAATAAACAAAACAAAATAAAATAAATAGCATTTTGGTCCCTTACTTATTGATATGTTTTGTTTAAGTCCCTATAAATATGGACAAAATATTTCATATTTGATTAGTAACTAACTGATAGTTAGTAATACAACAACAACATTACCCTAATGCCTCAAAGACTTTCGCCCATTGCGGAATAAGGGGGGTCGGATGTACGCAGCCTGACCCCTATGTTTAAAAACATAGTGCGACTGTTTACGGATGACCTATGCTGAGCGTCGAAAGTTGCATTGACTAACTGGTACTTCACAATTGAAAGAAGCGCAGACAGTTTAAAGAACTATTTTGCTTTATTCCATCATACCCCAAAGCACAAAAATAGTAAATCTTTGGCTTCATCCGACATTGATGGAAAGTGATAGTCAGTAATAATTATGATAAATTTGTGAATTTTTACCCGATAAAAAATAAAAGTGCACAATTCAACTAAGTATGCCTTAGTCAAATATTACAATAATAACTAAACTCATAATTTATCAAAAACTCAAAGATTAAAAGTGTTATATATTAATCCTCCCCCCCAAAAAATAAATAAAAATGACATATCATTACCCTTAAAATATGTGGCCTAAGTATTATTATTATTATTATTATTATTATTATTATTATTGTTATTTTCTCTAGCAATATTCTTGAGGTCTCTTTCTAGGCCAGACAAAGATGGGCATTTATAGAGCTACAATGTTAGTTTGTCTGTGACAACATAAATCCTACATTTGTCCACAACTTTCAACATCTTTATTTTAATCACTTTCATATATATTTGATCATATTTTTTATTGTAAAATAAATAAAACAATTTTGTTTAAGTTTTTTCATGGGTAAAACATACTATACTAGTGTTTTTATATTTTCTCAAGGAATATTCAAGAGAAATTAATGGTTATTACTAACATACTTAATTCTACCTCTATGATGTAGTGGTAAGGTCTGCATACATTCTACCCTCCCCAGACTGTACTTGTGAAATTTCACTGGATATGTTGTTATTGTACTAACATACTTAATTGGTAACAAAAATTATAGATAGATCTAGCACACTTGCATGGAGATAGGGTTGGTTGGTTTTCTTTTTTGGCTGTCTTTTCACATATTTCATCTTGTCTTTTTTTGTTTTCTTTCATTTTGAAATTGAGGTATGTATCTCATGGTTTCTGTTGGTACATATATCGAATAAATCGACTCATAGACTTAGATGAATATACGAAAATCACCTAACATAGCTTGACAGATTCTTACCTCTTAAGTTAACTCTTAGGGTTGAGTTAGATTCAAAACTCATTTCTTTACATGATATTAGAGCAGGATTCTGTTATTTATTTAAGTAATAATGATAATTGTATAGTATAAATTCTAATTTGTCCAATGAAATAACTTCATACAAATTTCATATAATTAATGTAATATTCAATATGAAGGTAAATCGATTTCAAGAACATTCCACTAGGTTAAAGGAGAGAGAGTCAAGTCCTCTGAGTTCACAGAGTTTCCTTAAGGAAATTATTCCCCTCAATTACCCGAGGTTATAGAATATATCCTCCTAGGATAATATGACTCACTATAAACAAATAGCGATATCTCAAATTTGTTGTCCAGTAAATCATCAATAGCTTGTAATCACACTTGAATTTTTCGAAATAATACTTTTCCTTTTGAAACTTGTTGTTCTACCAAAAGTTACCGTTTTTTCCCTCTTAAGTTCTTCCAACATTTATAGCAATAGGATGGTATAATGATTCATGTATAATAGATGAAAGGTTGCATGAATGTTCATGAATTCATTCGTAGTTGCAACTTTCACATTTTTTCAATACATCAATCTTTATATAATGTACCATTATCCATTCACCCTTTATACATTGAACCTAACAGATTTATCCCACTTCTCATTTACGATATCCCCCCCCCCCCCCCCCCCCCCCCCCCCCACCAAACA
>JAOTQR010000007.1:21320784-21339456 GCA_025774065.1 Solanum ossicruentum
TTGAAAAATTACTATGGAGTAACCATTTAATTTATAATTTAATTTCAGGTTTGTTTCTTCAGGCAATTTGTAAGATCTGTTCCAAAAGTTGATTACTTGACCCTAAGACATGGATTTATCATGGTAAATACATATATAATCAAGAATTAATATTAAATAATATATAATTAATATAAGTGAAGAAGGAAATTAATATATTGAGAATTTAGTGACAATTAAATGATAGTAGATTAATTTATTTCCATCTTGGAAAAATAGTTACAGTTTGAAATTTTAAAATTCAAGTTAAATTTCCATGTTTTACCCCCTTAAATATTAGTTATGGAATTTGAAATTCTAGAATATAACTATTTTTCAATTTTAAGACTTAAAAAATGACAATTTGTAAATTCTTTTCCACAATAATATAGAAATTAAATAAAGTCGTGTGTTTTGTAAACAGAGACGGATGGAGTATGGTTCATTGAATTCAACTGAACTCGATATTTTTGTCACTATATATATATATATATATATTAAAGTCTGAAGTCATTGAATTCATTACCTTTAAATTCGAGTATTTTTTTAAATTTCAAAATTAGTTTTTATATATTTTTTCTAATATTCTAATTTTGGTTTAATTTCCAGGCACATTTAGCACCTCAAAGCCAAATAAATTTTGATTTCCAGAAATATATTAAGAGGTCATTAGAAGAAGACTTCAAAGTAGTTGTTAGTATAAGGTATATTTTTAGCCTTTTAAATTTCAAATTATTATTTCTTATTAATTATCAATTTTTTTGCACAAAAAATTGTATTAATCGATTTTTTCTTTTTGCAGCCCCCCAATTTGGTTCCTTGCTGTATTATTTTTACTCTTCAATACTCATGGTAAATATATTCAAGGAATTTAAAATTAAATTAATTAAAGTATATACTTCTTATATCTTTATGTCAGGAATATGTTATATTTTTAATCAGAGTTTTAGGTTCGAGCTTTCAGAATGAAATTAATATGTTTATCGATTTAAACTTTTCTACACGGATCTAAATGTGCTTCGCTTTCCAATTTGGATTATCCAATGGTGACTCTAAACGTATATTGCCTTCTAATATAGATTTTTCAAGACAAATCTAAATGTGTTTAGTTTTTCAATTTGGATTATTCAATGATGACTCTAAACGTATGTTACTT
Source organism: Solanum ossicruentum (assembly GCA_025774065.1). NCBI lineage: Eukaryota > Viridiplantae > Streptophyta > Magnoliopsida > Solanales > Solanaceae > Solanum > Solanum ossicruentum. Next base: position 21,321,959 of record JAOTQR010000007.1, read on the forward strand.
TCTAATATAGATTTTTCAAGACGAATCTAATTATGCTTTGTCTTTCAATCTCAATTTTTTAATATAAATTTAAGTTTAATCAAATTCTAATACGAATATCGTAATACAATTTCATTGTCATTTGTGGACAGGCTGGTATTCTTATCTGTGGCTACCATTCATTCCGTTACTCGTAAGTAGTTCTAAATCATTTTGTACACATTTTGCATTTGACTTTGACTTTTTGTTTCATTTATTTATATTTTTCATATTTTATATATCTATCTTATTCGGTTCCAACATGTGAATTTATATATTCATAATTTATTTTTGTCAAAAAAGAATTTAGATATATATACGTATAGATAGATAGGTAAATTTCTAATATAAATATTAATTAATAACTGATAAAAATGGCAAATAACCTATTATATATAGTTGATCGTTTCTGCGTTTCAGATAATGTGATGATGAATAACAAGAATGAAGAACAAGTAGAACAATAAGAAGAGAATAGAGAGAGGAAGAAGGAGAAGCTAATTCTCATTTCCCTACCTTACATTGCATTTCGTCATATCTAATCTTTCTACTTATGGGTTTTGAGCTAAGGGTTTTAGGAAACAACCTCTCTACTTCTATGAGGTAGCGGTAAGGTCTGCGTAGAATCTTTCCTCCCAAGACTCTACTTGTGGGATATCATTGGATATGTTGTTGTTTGTTATTTAATACACTAAGTTTACAAGCTTATATACACTTTAGCTAGTAACTAAATTTCATAACTATACTATTAACTTGAAATTGCCGCGAAAAGCTTATAATTTTCAAATTCTAACCCTGTCTTTATTTCTTCAAATGTTTATTATTCATTTATATCTAATATTTTATTAAATGAAAATTCTGACTCCGTTATTTCGCAGGTGATATTATTAGTAGGGACTAAACTACAAGTGATTATTACAAAAATGGGATTAAGAATTCAAGAAAGAGGAGAAGTAGTGAAAGGTGTTCCTGTGGTTCAGCCTGGAGATGATTTATTTTGGTTTAATAGACCTCGTTTACTCCTTTTTCTAATTAATTTTGTCCTTTTTCAGGTAATTTTTTTAATTAAGAAAATTTATTTTTAATTTTTAAATAATTTGTTTTGTTGACTTTATTAATTTTATATATTTATGTTATTTAATGCAGAATGCTTTTCAATTGGCCTTCTTTGCTTGGACTTGGGTAAGCTCAACCAACTCCCTTCCTTTAATTTTACTTATCATTATTTCACTTATCGATGTTAAATTATATGAATTTTAACAAATATTTTAATTTTTTTAATCATATTAATATGAGATTGATTGCAATTTATAGCATTTTTAGTATAGTTTTCAACTATTTAAGTTTTAAATTTTAAATATTAAATTTAGCTACTCCAATTTAGTTTTAAAGTTTAGTCAAATTAATCTCGTAAAGTGAAATAGTAACAAGTAAATATGAACAGAGAGTAGTTAGTAGTAATAGCCAAACTGGCACTTTAAGGTTGATAATTGATAGAGAGTAGTTAGTAGAAATAGCGAGAACAGCCACTTTAAGTTTGATAATTGATAAAATAATTGATGGCATGAAGTTTCGAATTTCGTTGATGAAAATACCTTGAAATTTTATAATAATAATGTAATTTTATAAGTCTGCCTTGAGGAGAGTAGGATGCACTGATGTTACACTATTACAAAATCATCATTGTTCTAGTGAAAAATATTCTGTCGTTATTCACATAGGTATTTTGATTGAATTAGTGAGAAAAGAAAAAAAAAGATCCTTGACTATTCTCAGTGTTTCAATGAGAATTTATTTTTCATTATGCGTTCTTTGAGTGAACTAGTTCAGTGGGAATGGGGTGAGAAAATCATGTTTTATAACACATATTTTTTTTATTAATTTGTAGTGAAAAAAATTCTATGTTTCTAATAGCGTTATCCTTTACCTTTCGTAACATAAAAAAATTGTTACCGAAAAACGATAAATCATAAAGATTTATTATACAAAGCTTTATTTTGTATTTCTACGACAGTTTTCACTGCTCAAATCATTGACCGTTTAGTTGGATAACAACGACTTTGAAATTTTATGATAATGATTATTTTTCAATTATAAGGATTGAAAAGTAGCTATTTGTGAATTATATCTCATAAAAATAATTCTAACTTTCTTTGTTTTCTCTTTTAATTAAAAAAAAAACAGTACGAATTTGGGCTTAAATCTTGTTTCCATGACCAAATTGAGGATATCGTCATTAGAATGACAATGGGGTTAGTATTAATTATCTTCTAATTTTAATTTAATTAAGAAATTTTAATGTTTAATTCCATTTGTAATTCTTTTTAATTTTTTAAATTTTTTTTTATCCAAATTACTTGATATGAGAATATTGCTTTAATTTTTTGTTCAGGATTCTTATTCAGATTCTTTGCAGCTATGTTACTCTTCCATTATATGCCCTTGTGACACAGGTAAATTAAGTTATATATATCGTCAACATAAAAAATAATCAAATAAAGTTATCTTTTATTCAACTTTTTCTAAGATAACAAATCTCACATTTCAAGATTCAAGTCGAAGAAATAATTTTATTGCCACAACATTGTGACAACCAATGTTAAGATTACTTAGATATTAAGTGAGCGCTGGGACATAAACATTTTAGATTTTGAAAAAATAAATAGTATATAGTATTTATTTTTAAGTTACAAATGATATGTAGAAATTAGAAATGGAAATTGTGTTTGAATATGAATATAAGTTGAAGTTAATTTTATAAATGTTTTGGTATGAAAAAAATATGAAAACATCATTTGGGTTCCCCCTCCCCCCTCCCCCACCATCCACAATTTTCTCGTTCATTAGAAAATATTTTTCTAATTGCATAGAATGAAATAGTGAAATGGTTTTAACTTATATGTACTCAAAGTATAAGTTGCTATTATCTATCTTTTTTTTTTATGTTATCATGTAATTTCACTTACTATAAAAATTACGTAATTGTTTTACTGATCACGATAGTGTAAAAATTTTTACTCCGATATTGCATCAAAAATTAGACTCATACTTCAAAATGTTGCACAATATTAAACAGATGGGATCAACAATGAAACCAACAATCTTCAATGAAAGAGTTGCAACAGCATTGAGAAATTGGCACCATAGTGCCAAGAAACACATCAAAGAGATCAACAAGAATCATTCTAATCCAACAACTCCAATGTCAAGCAGGCCAACAACGCCCAATCACGGCATGTCACCTGTCCATCTCCTACGCGGGATCCGGACAAGTGACATGGACGTGAGTCCGCGAAGATCAAATTATAATGTGGATCATTGGGACATCGAGGGGTCGCCATCTCCGACCAGATTCTATACTGGAGATGGCTCGTCCAACATGCATCAAGTTCAAATTGGTCATGACTTAGGTCATGATGACTCAGAAGGTCACGAGTTTGGTTTGCAAGCTCGTGACCAACACGAGATCAATAGTGCTCGTCCAAGGGATTTTTCTTTTGATAAAAGAACGACTAGTGTATAAATATTGAGAGTTTAATCATGTCAATGGCAAAGCCACCTCTGTTGAAACGAAGTTAATTGACACCTCTTTATCGGAGAATTATGCAACATTGATAGGTCAACTTTTTTCTTTTATGTTATATGTTGTATTTTCTTGATTATTTTTCTGTGCTTACTATTTTGTAGTAATTTTAAACACTTTGATGAAAATTCTGATGACTCCGTTACTCATAATTTTTGCACTAAACTTTTACATAATAGAATGGTTAAAAGATATATGTATATGTATACACAATATGAGGAAATTAAATGACTTCTAGAGTGGAAGTAGGAAAAAAAAATTTCACAAGTGACATTTCATATTGATTAGGCCCTCTCAGTCACCCTCCAAACCACCTCATCTTCATCAGTTCACCCTACTACCGTAGCCTATCAACATAGCCCCATGTACATTCTGTACACACTTATTTTTTTAGAAAATATTTTTCATAAAATGTATTTTTCATTCATACCGAACACACCGATAATGAAAAATAAGATATAAATGAAGTCTCGCCTAAAAGTATCAGAGTACATTGTAATAGAGTGATAAAAATACTCCTTTATTCTTAATTAAAGATTTTAAATTTGAGCTCCGAATATTCCGTCACTTTTAATGTGAGTAATATACCTTAGATTTCCTAATACTATCTTGGATAATCTTCATTTCATAATTTAATTTTTAAGTTGTTCGATATTGGACATCATATAATATGTTCACACTTCGAATAGTGTACAATCCTACTTGCAGAAGTAGAGTCAAAATTTTGAATTCTAGAAAACACAACTTGTCACGTTCTTCATAATTTACATAGATACATATTGCCCGTAAAATCCTATCAGACGTCCGCCAATGTCGTCGAGCCATCTGGGCCTCTTGCCAGGCTCATTGCTGACCCACTCGTATGATTTTTCGAGAATCTTGCACCAAAGCAACATGTAGTGCCAAAATCCATGGGCTAACACTCACAGAAATCTGTCGAAATAGTCTGTTTCGGCTTTCGTGGCACATAAATCCTATCAGGCCTCTGCCAATGCCGCCGGGCTACCTAGGCCTCTTGCTGGGCTTATTGCGGACCCATTCGAATGATTTTTTGGGAATGTTGTGCTGGAGCCCCATGCAGCACCAGAACCTGTGAGTTAACACCTATAGAAATCTGTCAAAATCACCTGTTTTGGCTTCCTTGGCCCATAAAATCCTACCAGGCCTCCGCCAATGCCGCCGGACCACCTGAGCCTCTTGTCGGGCTCGTTGCTAACCCAATCGTATGATTTTTCAAAAATATTGGGATGGACCCCTATGCTTCCCTAGAATCCGTGGGTTAACACCTACAGAAAATTGCCGAAATCGTCTGTTTCAGCTTCCTTGGCCCATTAAATCCTACCAGGCCTCCGCCAATGCCACTGGGCCACTTGGGCATCTTATCGGCTTGTTGCAGACCCATTCATATGATTTTTCAAGAATTTTGCACCGGAGCCCCATGCAGCGCCAGAATTCATGGGCTAACACCCACAAAAAACTGGCAAAATCGCCTGTTTTGGCTTCCTTGGCTCATAAAATCCTACCAGGCCTCCGCCAATGCCGCCGGGCTACCTGGGCCTCTTGCTAGGCTCATTATGGACCCACTCGTATAATTATTCTAGAATCTTGCATTAGAGCCCCATGCAGCGCCAAAATCCGTGGGCTAACACCCATAGAAAACTGTCGAAATCGCTTGTTTTGGCTTTCTTGGCCCATAAAATCCTACTAGGCCTCTGCCATCACCGCGGGCCATCTAGGCCTCTTTTCGGGTTCATTGCGGATCCACTTGTATGATTTTTGGGGAATCTTGCGTCGGAGCCCCATGCAGCACAAAAATCAGTGGGCGTCCCACATAAAACTGTCGAAATCGTCTGTTTCGGGTTCCTTGGCCCATACAATCCTACTAGGCCTCCGCCAACATCGTTGGGCCACCTGGTGCCTCTTGCTGGGCTCGTTGCGGATCCACTCGTATGATTTTTGGGGAATCTTATGCCGGAGCCCCATGCTACACCAAAATCCGTGGGCGTCCCACAGAAAACTGTCGAAATCGCCTGTTTTGACTTCCTTGGCCCATAAAATCCTACCAGGCCTTCGCCAATGTCGTCGGGCCACCCGAGCCTCTTATCGGACTCGTTACGGACCCACTTGTATGATTTTTCGAGAATCTTGCGTCGGAGCCCCATGCAACATCTTTGTCTGAACCAATGCTATCAAATTCCACCGAACCCGTATGTGAAACTCTAATTTGCCCTGCTTAGCGTGCAGGAGTATCAAAAAATCACACATCGACTATGAACATCGGACTTGATCAGTCACCTCATATGATTTTTGAATAATCCTCGCCTCGAAAAGCTAAAAAGCGTTTATCACTAGTCTCAAAACCTCTCACGTTTTTGTTTTATTATTGCCCCTTGTTTTAATATTTCTTATCATCCACCTATATAATTTGTACTCTCTACATTTCTCACAAACCACGAGACATTTTTAAAGACAATATACTTAGGAGTGAAATGGAGAATTACTTTCAAGGGGTAGTAGGAAAATTTGGAAGACAATGCTATGCAGTGTTCTGTTTGTGTGTGTTGCTTATTTCAGTAGCCATTGCTCACTATTCAAGTTTTTCTGATCAAGCGACTCTCCTAGGGTTCCCTCGTATGAGATGTGTGGAAAGAGGATCAAGTTATCTTTTATGAACTAGTCGTTGGATGATGTTCTTATCAATCCATAGTAACTTTTTTTTTTGTTTGGTTTATCATATATTCAATCTTATTCCACGGCCGGATGGAGCCAAAAATTTATTATTTTTTTGACTTTGGGATATGATGAAATAAAGCAAAATGACTCTTTAAACTGTCTACGCTTCTTTCAATTGTGAAGTAGCAGTTAGTCAATGCAACTTTCGACGCTCATCATGGATCATCCGGAAACAGTCGATCTGTGTTTTAAACATAGAGGTCAGACTGCGTACATCTGACCCCCCTTACCCTGCAATGAGCGAGAGTCTCTGAAGCAATGAGATAATGCTGTTGTTGTTTGCATCATATATTCAATCTGCAGGTTTTTATCTCTTGTTGTGATGGGGCTCAACAATGATGGGCAAATTTATTGTTACTAAATATATCTTATTTTAGATTTCGACAACACTTATAGGAGTATTGATTTTGATTAATTTTGACAAATAAATGATGGAATTGAATCGATGCAGTATTGAATATTTGTTTTGTTTTTTTCGATGGAGTAACCTATAGTTTTAATTTAATAATTTCCAAGATAACACATCTTGTTTTTCCCGATGGATTACATATTATTATTGGTGTAATCTTATCCTTTCTAAATTTCCACAATTATTGCCATCGACCATATTCATTTTTTTTAATGAATTTTATCTAAACATTCAAATTAGGATATTTTTTAGTTGAGCATTTGAATTTATGATAAAATATTTTTTAGATATCGGGTTTATACTTTTGAAAGGTTTCTCCACAATTCATAGACACGTGTTACATAAAATTGTGATTTATCGAGGTTAATGTTTATACTTAAAAAAGATAATATATTTTATGTGATTAACTTTCTTATGTAAATAAGTATTGAGAATATTTATAAAAAATAAAATTAAAATTTTGAGTTGAAAGTATATAACGTAATTTAAATATCCGAATAACAATTGATGAATAATTTAAGAGAGTATCTATATATTTAGCTTAAATCTTGTGAGGTGTTAATTAAGGGTAGAAGTGAATTAAACAAAACAAACCAATACCCTCTCCTCTAATCACCCCTTTTTGTGATTAAGCTTTTTTTATTATTGAAAAACCGGATTAGTCGGACTAATTAATTACTCCCGCTAAATTTACTCTTTCTCTTCGGCAAAAGCCGATATCGACGGTGAACCTTCCGTTCTCCGGTGAATCGGAGAGAGAAAGAGAGAGTGGAAAAATGGCAGAAAACGATGAGGCATATAGAAGGAGAAGTAAATCTACGTTTCTCTCTCCTCTCTTCTTCCCGGCGGCCATCATTTCTACTTTTTTTCGTCACCGGAAAAACAAAAAGTTAACCGGAATCGAAAATGAGCGTCATCGATATTGTCTTCAGAGTCGATACGATATGTAAGAAGTATGAAAAGTACGATGTCGAGAAACATTCCGCTACTGATTCCCCCGGCGATGCCTTCGCTCGTCTCTATTCGTCGTTCGAATCTCAAATTGACGCTACTTCTGAGGTGATTTCTCGTTCGGATATCAGAATTGAAGGTTTATTTTTGTAGATTGATTTAGGAATTCTGAATTTTGTTGTTCGATTTTTTGTAGAAAGCAGAGATGGCTGCTAAGGAAACGAACAGAGCTAAAGCGGTGGCTATGAAGGCGGAGGTACGACGAACGAAGGCGCGTTTAATGGATGAAATCAAAAAATTGCAAAAGCTTGCTCAGAAAAAGGTAATTCTGTGCTTAAATTTGGGTTATTTTGTGCTATGTAATTGGAATAGCATTGGTTTTTCGTGTGTTTTTCGAGAACTCTGGTGATGGTAGCCTGTAAGTAGTAAATTTCCATTAGAATTTGCTCATTTTGTTTGTTGTTTTGGTTGGGAATAGCTCCCTGCCGGTATTTTCTCCATATGCAGAGCTCGAACCCTATACTTCTGGTTAGGGATGAAACGATCCTATCAATCTCACCACAATCCTTGTTAGTGTGTCAAGGCGAGCTCTGAGCAAACTTTGAAGGAAATACATACTCGATCTGATTTTGAATGATAAGGTCTTCTTTTTATGTTGAGTAATGTCGAGATTGGTTGATAGGTTTTCTTGTTGTAAGGTTACGGAGTTCCTCAAAAAGAAAACTAGTTGCTTCCAACATTCCCCAGTATTATGTTACTCGAACTCTCTAAAAATATTATCGCAACCATTGCATCCTTTGATAATGCACTTCTCTTGGAGGAATCTAGCATACACCTGTTGATATTTTATTAATGAGTTCGAGCAACATAGGATGTTAGGTATAAAGAACGTTTAACTGTGGAATTTCGTTATCCAAGGTGCAGGTTTTGGTAATTGGACTTCAGGTCAAGGTATGAAATCTTTTGCATTTGGAAAATGTTAGTTATAACTAGCTTAAAAACAGGTTAAAGGACTATCCAAAGAAGAACTGGAGACTCGTGGTGATTTGGTACTTATGTTATCAGAGAGAATTCAGGCAATACCTGAAGGGAATACGGATGCAGCCACAAAAGTAGGAGGTCGCGGGACTTCATCATTCAACAAAAATATAAAATTTGACTCAGGTAATGTATAGTCAATTCTTTTTTGCTTTCGTTATAATTAAGTTTCTGGATTGCTCATGATGTCAAAAATGCACATCAGAGGGACAGTTTGGCGAAGGTTTCTACGAGCAAACTGAAGAGGGCACTCGTTTTAGATCAGAGTATGAGATGCGGAAAATGAAACAGGCTTGTAACTTTCAAACTCTTGTTCTTTAATTCGTTCTTCTCAGTTAGTTTCGCTTGGGATCATCACATAACCGGATGTTGAATCCTACAGGATGAAGGATTAGATGTTATTTCAGAAGGTCTGGACACACTGAAGAATTTGGCTCATGATATGAACGAGGTTGCGCTCATCCCCATATCATTCTATTCTCAGCAATACAACTATTTCTTGATCATCGTTTAATTTTCACTTTGTTTCAGGAATTGGATAGGCAAGTTCCTTTGCTTGACGAAATCGACACAAAGGTTAGAAAGATTTCTTAAATCTCCATTTATTGGATTACTGTAACAAACAACGTTCGTAGCTCACCATACTTCGGTTCCCTTACAGGTGGATAAGGCGACTACTGACATCAAAAACAATAATGTTAGACTTAAGGATAACATTAACAAGGTATCCTAAAGTTTTAACGAATTCCTTCTCTCCTGTACGGTTCACAAAGCAGATGACTTTTTCTTTATTTCGACTCAATTTTCTCATGAGGTCTATCTACTATGGTTATTTCTTTTGCTCCAGCTAAGGTCCACCTCAAGTTTCTGTATGGATATAATACTCATCTGTATCCTTCTGGGAATTATAGCCTATCTTTACAAGTGAGTATATATCTCGAGATGACTACTTTACATTGCTCCTTCTTATTAAGCTTTGTGATTCTTTCGTTGAACAGAAGTTAAGAAAAGATGCATATTAGTACTCGTAGTATCGCTCTTGTAGTTTCTTGTCCTTCAATTTTTGTCATTGTCTGTTGATTCCTTGTACCTCAATTATCTTATTGTTTTGTCGTAGTGTTTGTTCAATTACTATGACTTCTACTTCTTTTGGAATATGCCTTTCCTTGAACTTAGAGGGTCTATCGGAAATAACCTCTCCATTACCCTATACTGGTTATGTTGTTGCTGTTGTCTCTGTGTTCAAACTGGCCAACCCATTAGATTCATTCTGTTTCAAAATGTACCAACAGCTCCGCGGATTAACATTTGATCACCTCTTCTGCTACGCTCCTAGGGCGGAGGTATAAAAACAAAGGAACCAAGCAATATATGTCGCGTCTAACACTTGTAATCAACTTTTTCTTTATTGGTGCAGTGTACTGAAGTAAAATACTGGGAGCTCGAGCTTCGTTAGATCCTGATTGATCTTCCGCGGTTAGGTGTAAGATCCATCTACTCATCGCGCTTGCTAATTCTTTACTGTACAATACTCGGGAAATCGTACAATTCACAGTCAAGGCTTGTATATTTTGAAATTTTTTCTGGTAAAAATTTCATTTGATATGTGTAAAGTATCTATATTCAGTACCAATAATGAAAAGGATTATGGTTCAGAATGCATAGATTAAAATTATTTGTTCCATAATATATGCATGCATTGTTTCCACAGCCGGATAGAGCCAAAGATTCACTATTTTTTGGCTTTGGGGTATGATGGAATAAAACAAAATGGCTCTTTAAACTGCTAGCGTTTCGTTCATTTGTGAAGTAGCAGTTAGTCAATGCAACTTTCGACATTCATCATGGGTTATCCGGAAACAGTCGCTTTATGTTTTAAACATAGGGGTCAGGCTGCGTACATCCGACCCCTCTTTATCCCGCAATGGGCGGGAACCTCTGAGACAATAGTATAATGTCATTGTATAATATATGCACGCATACAAGTGTGTGTTTATGTAGGCCTCTTGTTAATGGGCCAAATCCACCTAGTGTGAAGTCGTACAATATTAGCGCGACTTAAATCACATAGTGTAACGAGTTAATTATCATTTTTCTCTATCTTTTTTTAATTTACAGAACTCTCTTAAAGAATATGGCAATCTGGATACATTGATTCAAAAATTCGGATACATTAATTCAGTTCCGAATACAAAAAATAAGATTTTTAAGTAGGTAACATTTAAAGCATATCACATTGAATATAAAGATAATTTAAGAATCAAATTAATATATTTGGATTACTGAATTAATGTATTCAGATGAAAAGAAATTTTTTTTGAAAATGTGTGGGAATAATGGAAAATATGGTAAATAAAGGAATGTAATTACTAATTAGGCAATTTTTTCTTTAATATTAAGGATTTTAATGAGGGACAATTTCTTATATATATAAAAGAATAATAAAATTAGACTCTTATTTATCAAATGTAGTAGGATATTTTCGCTTAACAAATACACATACATATATATGTATGACTAAACTGTCTGTTTTAATACGAAAATTATGACAAACTCCAAGTTTTAAGTGAGATATATGTATTTGATATATGAAAAATGTCAGAAATTCTAAATCATAGGTGAATTTCGTATTCTATTCATTTCGATTTGTTCGTTCTATTAGGACTCTATATGAAGTTTAAGAAAAGATAAAAGGGTTTTTTTGAATCTTATTGTCTTAAATTGAAATACCTACAATATAACAAAATGTCCTTTGATCTTTGTTATTTTTAAATATGTCATGTGAAACGTTAAATATATAAAGAGTTACTTAAAAATGTATTACGGCGTAGATGGCATTCGAGATGCCCAGGAGGTAGAGAATTTCTTATGGCACCTGAAAAATTATTTAGGATCTAGAAAAATATATTATGATCCTGATGGCACCAGAAAATATGTGGACTAATACGCACCAAAAGTTGAGAAAATCATCTGATTCTTGTTTTGAAGCCCATAAACTGCTTCGAGGCACCGTCCGATGGCACCGGGCCTAGTGGAGCTCTTATCGAGCTTGTTACAGATGATGTTGTGAAATTTTTTGAGAAAGTTGAGGAAATTAATTTTTCATGTTCGATTAGTTTTAAATTTAGAAAAATAATTTTTTTAAAAAATAAAAAATGATAATTTTCATAGTGGAAATAAAAAAAATGAGTTTCATGAGTACCAATTGTTTAGAAAATCCATCAAATTTGTGTTATAGTGATAAATAACTTTCTATTTTTAATTAAAAATTTAAATTTAAGTCTCAAACATAAAATTATCACACTTTTAAAATGAATTTTTTTTAAAAAAATTAAATTTAAACACAAAAGACACGAGTACCAACAAAGATACCTAATAATCAAAAACCTAGTCAACATGTTCATTTTATATTTTCATTAAATTGTGAGAGGGAATTCTTTGATTATATTAATTGGCCAAGGAATTAATGTCAAGTTTGCCGTGCTTCCCGGGAATATTACAACACATATTTAATAATATTTGTTTCATAAATATAGGAGTTAGGCTACGTACATTCGATCTCTTCTTACCTCGCAATGATCGAGAGCCTTTTGAGGCATTTGGGTAATGTTGATGTTTGTTGTTTAATTGCAAATAGTATTATTTTTGCGTCTCATTTTAGTCATGTTAATAATATTTGGCACAATTTTTTTTGAAAAAAATTTAATTAAAAGTGTTATTTCTCTAATATACCTGTATAATAATTAAACTTTTATTTTTATGTGTATCTCTTGATTCTAAAATAATTAATGCTAAGGACATAGTTGAAAAACGATAATTAATTCTCCTAATTGATTTTTTTTCTTGAAAGAAGTATAAAAGTGATAATTAAATGATAAAAATTAGTTATTTATAAAGGGTGTATTAGTCAAAAAAAGCACTTCTAAATAATTTTTTTCTTTAAAATTGTGTTAAACTTTATCATGACAACTAAATTGGGATGGAATGAGTAGTTAATAAAGAGAGATTATAACAAAAGATATAAATAGGGATAAAATAGTTAAAACTTTTCTTTTATAATTAATATTTTTTCTTGAAAGACGTATAAAAGAGAAACACGATAAATTATTTGTGATAAAGAATATTAAGACCACCAATAAATGTGGTGCGACAGATACAGTTGTTACTCTCTTAATCAGTGGTCTTGGGAATATGAAAAAAATCTGCTTCCCCAAAATGAAGTCCTATACAGCACGAATCTAAAATAATCGAGCTTCAATGCAGAGATCGAACACCGGATAAAAGATCGAAAACAAAGACAGGATATTAAGGATTGAGTGAGTGTAAATTCCTAATATATAGTTTCATATTAAGTTAATTGTTAGGGAATTTTTCATGTTTCAAAATAAATGAATTGTTCACTTTTTAAGGGATGTATTGAAAATTTTTCTAATTTTACCCTTTATTAATTAAGTTTCTAAGATTTAGTTTTATATGAGAAATAAATGATGCATTAAATGAGTGTGTCGAGTCTGAAAAGGGTAAAAATGGAAAAACATGATTAAATTTTATCTTTTTTTTTTAATATGTGCGAAACGATTCAACAATTCATTTAATATAAAATAAAGGGAGTAATATATCTACTTTTTGCTTTCCCAAGAGAATTAATTAGGGTTAATTATAAAAGAATCATTCAAAGAGTAATGAGATTAGTTGAAGTTGTTGGGTGTACGTCTTCATCATTTTATTCAAAGAAAATCAATATAATAGAGAATGAAGGAAAAAATAATATATTTATGTCTTTCAAATACTAAATTCCGAGAGATAAATTACAAAAAAGTGGTTGAGTAAAATATGCTCCCCTTTTTTTCAAGTATATTTAATAGAGACACCTAAAATTATACTCTATCCATCGTTTGGTAGGACGTATTAGATTGAATATATAAAATTAGTACTAATAATAAATTTTAGAATAATATTTACTTCAAATTTTTACAAAATTTTAATTGTATTTTCATGTTCAAGCATAATTTTTGACATATTTTTTTCCAATTAAATTTTTTAATATGTTTTTTTTTCAAAGATATGATGAAACAAGATATGATTAGTTTCAAATTACCGAAAACATGACCCTAGATAGAAAAGTGTGAAGGACATGTATTAGGGTAGAAGATTAGTAGAAAGTGTAGTATTGTGTTGTCTAGCTTAGGGTGGTTATGTCACTGTCGTTATACTAGTATTAGTTCTTGTTTTTATATTTTGATTATCGTCCTATCTTTGTTGTCACTGTCTTTATCTTTATCCCTGAACCTATTGCACTTGAACTGCGAATCTTTCTGAGATATTCTCTTTATCTCCACGAGGTAGTGACAATGTTTGTCTACATTCTACCCTCGTCAAGTTTCACTTGTGAAAAATTTCACTGAGTACGTTATTGTAGTTGACTGAATCATCTGAGAAGAAAGATTCTCATTTATAATTTTATATACTCTTTTTGTTTCAATTTGTTTGACTTTATTCGAAATATAAAGATCAAACTGAATAGTGTTTAGTGTGAATTCAAATATAGAATTACAAAGGTTAAAAAATTAAAATTTCCATATTTAAACATTACAAAAAAATACTGTAAGTCATAATATTAATAATTAAAATATTTAAAAAGTATTTTAAAAACTTATTAAAAAAATTTTTGGTTATTAGCTCGACATCACCATCACAATCCATTCAACCACTCTCTCTTTATAGAAAATTCAGAAAAGATGTGTTTGAGAAAAATTACTGTAAAATAGATTTTTGAATATAAATTTATGGTCCACATCAGCATTAATTTTGAATAATTTAAATTATATAGTTATATATTTATTTTTTGGTGGAGTGATAATTATTTTTTAATTATAAATCTCAAATTAATCATCATCTATAACGAATGTGGTGCAGTGAACATAACTACTCATTCTTCAATCAAAGAGCTCGATTTCAAATTTTGTTTATGAAAATTTTTGGTGGAGTACTACCTCGTAATCGGAACTCCATCAATCTCGGATGGAGCCAAAGATTCACTGTTTTTGAGATATGATGAAATAAAGCAAAATGACTCTTTAAACTGTCTGCGCTTCTTTCAGTTGTGAAGTAGCAGTTAGTCAATGCAACTTTCGACGCTCATCATGGGTCATCCGGAAACAGTCGCACTATGTTTTTAAACATAGGGGTCAGGCTGCGTACATCTGACCCTCCTTACCCCACAATGAGCGGGAGCCTTTGAGGCACTGGGTAATGTTGTTGTTTGTACAAACTGACTTACATTTATGTATGTGTTAAATAAGATGTTTTACATGTACAGTTATATTACATTGATGATGTCATTGAGTTATTTTCTAAGTTAAGTTTTTAAGTTAAGCATTTTATCCTGAGTTTTTATTTTGACCATTTTACATACCGTACATTCCATGTACTGACGTCATTTGGCGTTGCATCGTTTTGTAGTGCAAATTCAGGTATTCATGATAGCAGGGATTCAGTGATACAGCTCCCCTATGGCAGTTGGTGAGACCTCTTCGTTGTCAAAGGGCTCTAGTTAATTAGTTTGATTTATATATTTTATCGACAGACAACCATGGATCTTGTTACGACACCTATATCTAGTATAGTAGAGACTTCATGGATAGAGTTAGAGAGTAAGTCTAATCTATTCATTCAAGTATTCATGCTTATTACTTTTTACCAAAAAAAAAACATTTATTATTATTTGTATCAAAAGATATATTTGGGATTTTCTATATAATATGATTGAAATTGTTTGAGTTTTATTAAATGTTTTGAAGGTTCACCTTATAACCCTTTTGCATGCATGTTAAATATTCAGTTGAGTAATAGTTCGCTAGAGGACCGGCAATGATTTTTGAATGTCAACCGCATCTAGGATATAAACTCAAAGCATGACAAACTTAAACTCAAAACCTAATTTTATATACTCCGAAATCACGAAAAAGTTGAATTTGTAAGACTAGAATTTTTTTTCCTTTTAACTAGTGCATCTGCCACTACATTTTACTCCCATATATACTTGGTGGATGGATGAATCAACTAGCCTGGTAAAAAGTGCATGCAATCATTAATGAGATTAGCATATAATAAGGGATTATTTTTATGCACTAATTAAAGGGATCGAACCATATAAAAAGGAGACTTTAAAGAGTTCTAGAATCTAAGTTTAAAATTCATGTAAAGATGTAATACAAGGATTGGTTACATATTTAATTTTCAATTATGTAATATAAATATTGAATGGCATCTTTTCAATCACATGTCTTTTCAATTTTATATGAAATTATACTTATAATCTTTTTAAAAGATAATTAAAATTAAAATCCCCTAAAATAAATCGAAATGAAACCATCACACCTAAAATATGCTATATTTATGTGGTCCTAAATTGTACCCAAAAAAAAGGTTGTGGTCCTAATTAAATTAATTGCTTCTTTTTTTTCATTATTAGAGGTACATAGTCTGACTTAAAGTAAATTTTTACGAACTGTCAAAATCCTCTTTTATATATAATGGAAATATTCCCTTATCTCTTTGAAAGAGAATCCTAGCGTAAGATTATTGCAATTTATTGTATTTTTTCTTTTAATTTATGTTATATTTTTTAATTTGATATAAATTTAAGAAAATATGAGATTTTATTTTTTTTAAAATTATGGTCTAGAACACTTTTGATCATTATGTGGCAATAAATTATTTCATTAAGAGTAAAAAAATGAGAATTTTAAAGTTAATCGTTCGGGATGGTCAATGGTTTGAACTTGAGGCTTCCATGTTGAAGGTTTCAGGTTCGAAAGCCCTAGCAAAAGCAAGGGTTTGCATTATGGGTTGAGTTCGTCGTACTGGGCTTGTCTAGTGCAGGTTACGTCTCATGTGATTTGCGATCTATTGTATAGCACCTAAAAGATAGCGGTCGCGCGTTCCCCTTATCATGAAAAAAATTGAGAATTTCAATGTTAGATTATTTCAAATTATGGAAAGGTGATATTTGTTATTGAAATGGACTAAAAAAGAAAATGTGTGTGCCAGAATCAGAATTTTTATTAAGGGAACACAAAATATGAAAAAGTAAACATACCAAAAAGACGAATGGATTCAACATTTATAATATATACATAAAATAATATTTAACTATATGTAAACAGTATTTTTCTATCTAAGAGGATTTGAATAGACCTTACTAGAATAATACTTATTCAGAATATAAAGTCTATACATTGATCATATTACAAAAAATATTTAGTATATAATTAGGCCATAATAAAATGAATGCAAGTATTGATGACATTTTTAGTCTTTTGAGTTTAAGTTGTTGATAAATTTTGATCTTTCAGCCAATTTAGATCTATTGGTCCCCGATGATCATAGTTCCAAGTAATTCCTGGTGACATGTAATATGATTCTATTTATAAGTAAGCATTGATCTCTGGTAAAATATGAGGAGTTTCAAACATTTAAGAGTGCAAACCTCGCTGTCTTTTATTCGTTGTCTTTCCTGTTTAGCTCATCCTCAAAGGGGTTATTGTGTAACAAGTGCATAATATCCATTGGAATGTCTATAGATTTTATTATTAATTTTTTTTACTTAATTTCAAAATACAAGACTTTTTCTATTATAATGTGTTATTCAAAAGAATTTTTCATCCTTCAATTCCATTAAATTTTTCATCAATCTCGGATGGAGCCAAAGATTGACTATTTTTTGGCCTTGGAGTATGATGGAATAAAGCAAAGTGGTTCTTT
>JAOTQR010000007.1:21349989-21416828 GCA_025774065.1 Solanum ossicruentum
AACCAACAACATATATAATCAGTCTAATCTCACGTATAAAAGAGTCTGAAGATTAGGGATAAGGCACAGCAGAGTCGCAGATCCTATCACTATCTTACATAAGGTACTTTATCGAAAATAAGTACTAAAAGAATTAACGTACTTTCTTAAAAAACATTTTTCTATCGTACCACATAGATGTAACAACAACAACAACAATAATAATAACAACTCGAACCTGATAAACTGCAAGGTGACCATCAGTATAAATGGTATTCGCCACCGTGGCATCATCGACTCCGGTGGATACGTTGACCTGGTTGCCGGACGTCGTAACGTTTAACGGGAAGTCCCCGGGACTAGCATCACCAGCTTGTGTTCTCAAAGGGTTACTGATAGTTTGAAATTGTGACATAGAAATAAAATTAGGAATGACATGAAATTGAATTAATTGAACTTGTTGTTGTGAACTTAGTGAATTTATTGTGCCTGATTTAAGGCTAGAAAATGCATTATCTGTTGGTGCAAAAACAGTCATGCCTTGGTTTGAATTATTGAGTTGTGTGTTGATTTGATCACCAACTTGTGTGACTTTCATAAGTCTAATTAAGGTTGTAAATTGGCCTGCTTTTTCTAGGATTTGTGTTATGTTTGTTGGGCCACTAGGGGGTGGGGTAGGGGATGTTTGAGCTAGTATTAAGGTGGAAAATTGGAGGATTAGAGGTAAAATGAGTGAAAAATAAAAAAGAATAATTTGGGGTTTCATTTTTTTTTCTATTTGATTCAAGAATTGGATGGTTAGAATATAGAGGGAATAATAGAGAGGAAAATTGATGGTGGTGTTGATTAAAGATATGAAGAAAACTTGGGGGGTTTTATATATGGATTGGAAAGAATTTGTTAGGTGAGAGGGAGAAATCTTTTTAGTTTTAAAATCAATTATGGAGATATGTCGACTTGTTGATTAAATAATTAGGTATATTATGACATGCGTTATATATTCATTATTTTTTGGCTTTGTGGTATGATGGAATAAAACAAAATAACTCTTTAAACTGTCTGTGATTCTTTCAATTGTGAAATAGCAGTTAGTCAATGCAACTTTCGACGTTTATCATGGGTCATCGAGAAATATTTGCGCTATGTTTTTAAACATAGGTGTCAAGTTGCGTACGTCCGACCTCCCCTTACCCCGCAGTGGATGGAAGCCTTTGAGGCATTGGGGTAATGTTATTGTTGTTGTTGCGCTATATATCATCTCATTCTAGAGAAAAGAGTCAATGATATGACATAAGACCTTATTTCTTTCTACTTGAAATTCTTTATTTTTCTTGATTTTTACTTTAAGGTATACACATAGCTTACACTGAGAATTCAATCAAAATAAAACTTAGATCTTGAAGAAAAAATTTCCCTTGAAAGAGTGCAAGTGTAGATGTACTCTTTTATTTTATTTTTTTTAGTAATCGTATAAAGCTTAAGTTTTATATACTGATAGTGTAAAACAAAGTATATATTATATATCAAATTATATAAAAGATAATAAGATGTAATTGTTATAACAAGTGGAATTAATAATAAATGTACATAAGATAGACATTCAACTAGAATTGAATTAATATACATTGATAGCGTAAAAATTCTTTCATATTACCTAATTCTAGCTAGTATAACTTTTTTTTTAGTTTCCTATTAAATATTTGGTACCCACATTCGAGTTCTACAAAATTCGGAGTCGCACCGAAAAGTTCCACATTGGGGGTAAAGCGCTCCCTAATAAAAGGGACTCCGTACCTAAGATGACTCGAACCTGAAAACTCTGATAAGAATAAAGTACTTACCACTCCATCACAGTCCTCGTGAGTGAGTAGTATAACACTCCTTTAATATTGAAGTTTGGTGGGAAGTTACAATAGTAGTGGTTACAAGAAGTAGCAAAAACTCACTTTCTTTCAAAGAAAGACCATTCAAATCTTGCAAGAGAGAGTAGAATGGAAAGGTACTTTGTAGGGTGGGGGGTTTGTGTGGAGGTTAAGAAAGTATTATTGCTCATAGTCTTTTGTTGCTTAGAAAGGAAGGAAATAAAGAAAGTTTTTGTATTATTTTATAATGGTCGATTTGACATTGATCTTCATGTTATATTATATATATTTTGTATAATGATGTTTTATTAAAATAATAAAAAAGATACTAAAACTATCGAAGTTGTTCTGTTATAGAAGTGTTTGAATAAACTTAAAACGGAAGCTTCAATTATAAACATTGGGACCATGGTCTTTAAGGTTTAGACCATCACATCTTGCTATTGGGGTTGGGGTGCGTGGGGTAAGGATTAGCTAGGCTCCATTTTTTTCGTGTTTACTTTTTATCTTAATTTTTTTTATCGGGATTCAGATTCATATCATGTAAGATTTATTAAAAAACAACAAACTCGTATTCAGTTGTTATTTTATTTATAGGAATTTGAAACCTTTAACTAGGAATAAGGAATCCTATCCGCTTTGTCACAATTCGTAACGGTAAAGATACTTGAATTTTAGATCAATTTGTTCATTTCCATGGTAGTTTATCAATTTTTGGAACAATTAATATAATTAAAAATATTTTTAAAAAACAATGAAAATAGTAAAAATTTGAACTTATGCCCCAATTTACTTGGAACGAATAGAATTTCAAGAATCATTCAATTTTTTAATATGTTTTTCAAATACTTGGCTCGATCTATCTCCATCCATGAGATCATAAGTTTTTTCTAGAGTTTAAGTCCAACCACATAGATCCAATCCAAAATGAAGAAGCTAATTAATTTTATAAATAGTTAATGGTGACTTAAAATACTCATTTTTTATCATCGATGACATATTTTTATATTATCGATACATAAAACTTAGACTCGTTTTTAATATGATAAGCTCTCACCATCTTCCTAAGGATTAAAATTCTAATAAAGTTGTTAAATCTTAGTGATTTAGTTAAAGTTGAGGTAAACTGCTTAACCACAAACAAAAATTCTAAAACATGATAATTAACCATAATTTGATCTAATTAATCAACAAGAACAACATTATGGGAAAGTTTATTAACAGTTGCATTACATCAAAATCTCCATTTTGATGTTTTACTAAATTAAAATACTCAATTGTTTTTGAAAGGTGAATATTGTTTTATTTGGAGTTTATGTGTTACGAAACAAGAATTCAGGATTATTTTGATTTTTTCATGTGTATTAATTCATGAATTTTCAAGAATATGTGAAAATCGATTCTATTTGAGCAACTGATTGGTGACAACTTGTCAAAGATACTAATTTATTTTTAAACTGCGAAAATCGATTTTTTGACTGTGTTACCAACTCTGTTTGTGCTCAAATTTTATGGATCTGTTGATGAAGACATGTCAATTAAATAATATTCATTATTTTTGGAAGGCGAACGCTAGTTTTTTGGAGTTTATGTTTCACAAAATAGGGATTCAACTTTATCTCAGTTTTTCGTGTGTATAGTCCATGAATATTTGAAATATGTGTGACCAACTCTGTTTGAACTCAATTTTATGGGTTCATTTAGTGACTACCTATTAAATGATTTTCAAAAGGCGAACAAAGTGATGTAGTAAAATCCCGAACTTGAACTCATAACGTTCAAATTCTAAATCCAAAGTGGTTACAAGTTTATTTGGTTAACATAAGATGCCAGTTTATCTTCAATGAATTTCCTTATACTAGCTGCATCACCTTGTCTAATGATTCTTCCATCTTCCATGTACACTGCACCATCTGCATACTCGAGTTCTTCCAAGCGATGAGTCACCCACAATGCGGTAATTCCTTGAGATGTATCCATGGAGTTTCGGATTGCTTTTACCACTCCAATCTAGTACAAGTCGAAGACAAGAAAACAAGTCACTCGTCTAGAATTTCCATACTTAAACAGCATATTGTTCTTCTTCTCCTCGTCGATGGAGGAAAATGAGAAGCGCTTCCTTCATCTTCCAGGAAACACAAATGCCAAAGGCAAAGAGGAATTGAAAGAACATAGAACAAGGAAACCGATAAGCACGTCATGCAGAGAAGGCAAGTCAGTCGAGGAAAAATACTACTTAAGTTTGATGATGACACATTAAGCGAGGCAAAGGGCTCAACAGCCAATCGCCCCGCTTCAGGGCTTAAGCACACTTTCCTTTGACAACACTGTATGGATAGCAATAATATATTGCCAAAGTTTCAAGTTAGTGAACATCTGATGTACATAGGATTTCACTTGAATGAATATCTTGAGCAGTTTCAGTTCAAGAAAATGCCCTCTAGGTCCTTCCTTTGACAGATTCAACAGTTGGATAGCACAGTAAAGAGGTCATTTGGTGTGCGGGATAAGGATAATAATCCTGGGACAAAAATTTGGGATTAACTTCATCCCATGTTTGGTTTGAAGTATTAGCTAATACCGGGATAATTTTATTTCACCATTCGTGGTGGCATTACTATCCCATATAGAAGGTGGGATATCCTTGCTTATCCCATCCGGCATACCAGACGACCCCTCCAAGATTGAGGTGACCAAAGTGAAAGATTGGATGCCACAAAGTGAGATAGAAGTAGAATCAGATTATACCTGATCAGTTTCATCCAAAAAAGTAGTCAGTTCATCAAGTAACAAGACTTTGCAAGCTTCCGCCAAAGCACCAGCAGTAGCAACCCTTTGTTTCTGACCACCACTAAGAGTGTGAACTGGTTTCTGCTCAGAGTAAACAAAAGCACAGACCTTAAAGCAGTTCAGAATAATATGTAGGAACTCAAGAAACCATGAAGAACATACATACTTTCAAATATTCATACATCCCAACTGCATCCAAAGCTTTTGCCACCCTAGTCTTAATTTCATATGGTGTCAAGTTCAATTTACCAAGACCAAAAGCGACATCAGCTTCAACTGTTGGCATCACGACCTGTAAGCACAAAATAAAGAACGCCATACATTGAATAACTTTCTTAATATGTAGTCATGGGAAGTCCAATTCATAAAAAAGATCCAGTGATCCACCCAAACTAACATAATCTGTGTTGTAGAGACCTCGTGAATTCATCATGTCAAAAGCATGTGAGGAAGAAGCCTTGCGGACTGACCATACAAAAGATAAATGGATCAGTGTAACAGAGTCTCCATAGATTCGCACTCTGGAGTCGGTATATCAATTCAAGAGAATAAAATGCAGAGCTTGGAATCATGAAAGACACCTGTGCTACTATATGACTCATGAGTGCAACGCCACCGATGTGGACTTTGCTACCATATATTCTAGAGGTTTTACAAAGATGTATAGACCAGTATAATCAGCAATACAATGTAGAAAGTTAAGAACTTTTCCAGATGCTTCCTACAAACAGGGCTAGAATAGAGGTTCTATAATGACATTTTTAGTACTTATGACATAAAATTGCTGAATTTTTTTCAAAAGTGATGGTCTTTCCAACTCTAAACTCGACTGAGATATAGTTCAACAAAAGCAAGAACACCCATAGTTATCAAGTGGATTTGATTCTCTAATATGAAATTAAGCTTATACAAGATGAAGTGCCCAATCTTTTGTGGTCACCTTATGATTTGCATTCTCTTTGTTATAACGTCGGTGTCTTAAGTCAGCTTATATGCACCTCAACTATTTCACTAGGTGCTTGTTACCTCAGACCAGAGAATGTACATGGTCACTCTACCCAATAAGGCTTAAGCAAATGGGAAAAAGATCACCTGGGCTTTTTTTTTCTCTGCTCAGATTTGAACTCGTCTTCCGTGGTTTTCAGGCAACATCCTCATGTGAACTTATGTTCATTAAACCCCAACCTCAGTCATTGAAAAGGTGTGATAAGAAACACTTGTTTTTTTCCTCAAAAGGTTGGACTGAGATGAGTTTAAATGGAGTGACATGGATGGTGAAGATTTATATAGCTGACCGAGTATATTGGAATTGAGGTGTAGTAATAATTGTTATCGTTGTTGTGATAAGTATGTTGAATCTTGAGTTTACACCATTAGTCTCACAATCCATTCATTATCAAGAAGTTTGAAGTCAGCAGAGTATGAATATCCATACATTTCTTGCTTAATCAACCAAATTAACCAACAAAGTACTTCTACAAATCTGAAGGCGACAAAGAATTGAAAATTGCTTCAAGCTAGCACACCTGGTGATCAGGATTCTGATACACAAAGCTCCTTGGCCTCTCTACATGCAAAAACCCATCATCTGGACTCAAGAGACCTGCTAAAATCTGTCATAGTTTCACCTGAAACCCCATCAATTCTAACAGTACAACAACACCATACTAGTGTAATTCATGAGTGGGATCTGGGGAGGGGAGGGTAGAGTATACGTAAACTTTATCCCTACCTTGTGCTGGTAGAGAGGTTTCGGCTCAAGAAAAGCATAAACACAACATTTATGGAAACATAAGCAATATCAATAGCAGGATACAAATACTACTGGTAAGAAAACAAAACTCGAACCTACATACTGCTAGCCTTCTACCCTATCCTCGGCCTCCACAAAACCATAACAACATACTCAATGAAATCCCACATAGTGAGGTAAGGAAAGGATAGAGTGTATGCACATATAGACCTTACCCCTACCTCGTTGAGATAGACAAGCTATTTCCAAAAGACTCTCGGCTCAAGTGGAGTTAATCAAACTAGTAATGAAAAAGAAAAACAGCAACGAAGAAAACATAACAACTAACCTAAAACAAGTGTCGGCATACATGCAACCAACAATAACATCAACAAAATGTTTCGATCGCCTAAACATAATAAACAACATATGGTAACGGATGATAAAAGTAAGAAACTACAAGAATAAGCCAATTATCGACATACACACCCTCCTATCAATTCTAACAACTAACAAGCCCAATACGAAAGATCCTAGCTGTATACCTTTAAAGGGGGTTGATTTTCCACAAACAGTGAATCAAAGGAAAAATGACAGCGAAGAAAATATGACAACTAATAGAAAAGCAGTACCAAACACACAATGCAACCAACGGTAACATCAACAAAATAACGCGATCACCTAAAACATAATAAACAACATAAGATTACACATAACAAAAGCAAGAAACTACATGAATAAAGCTAATCTTCAACCCCCACACCCTCCTATCATTTCTAACAGCAATTGCCGAGCCAGCATTTTCGTCACGGTATTCATACTTTTAGAACATTGATACATATATCAAGATTTACGGAGCCAAAGATTTACTATTTTTTGGCTTTAGGGTATGATGGAATAAAGCAAAATGACTCTTTAAACTGTCTACGCTTCTTTCAATTGTAAAGTAGCAGTTAGTTAATGCAACTTTCGACGCTCATCATGGGTCATCCGGAAACAGTCGATCTATGTTTTAGACATATGGGTCAGACTGCGTACATCCGACCCCCTTACACCGCAATAGACGGGAGCAATGGGGGTAATGTTATTGTTGTTGTTGTTGTATATATATATCAAGATATCTATACTTAGCCTACATATTGGAAAAAGTTTTCTGACGAAGGCAAAGAAAAAAAAAGAGGCTCTTTTATATACCTTTAAAAGGGTTGATTTTCCACACCCATTGGGTCCTAAAAGCATCCAGAACTGTCCAGAAGGAACTTTTATTGAACAATCTTTAAGTATTGGAAGTAATTTCCCTTGTCTGGAGACAACAGAGTAGCTAAGATTTTGAACATCAATAGCAAAACTGTCAGCCATTGGGGCATTTCTACAAACACAAAGTAAGCAAATTATGGTATACACAAAAAATGGGCATTTCCAAAAAATTAAAGCAAATTTTGAGCAAGAAAATATTGCCTGGAGGAGTGAGAGTTAATGGGTGGCAATTGCAGAGCTGAAGCTCCAACACAAAACGACTCTATCATTTTTTTTTTTTTTTTGAACAATTTTGAGAAAAAATTATATGTAAATTATGATGTGTTTGGTGGAAAATAAAAAAGAGAATTTTATTGATAGAATAAAGTTAAGGAAAAATATGATGGTAAAATAGCAAGATATAAAGTAAATAAAATAAAACGAAATGGAGCTAGCCCTTTAGTACTTACTAAAATTAGAAATAATTTAATTTTAAAATTTTTTTATACTTAATGAAATGATTTTCAACTATACAAATATCTATGAATAGGTTTACATAACAAGTGTCAAACGATGTCACGTAAAATAGGTCGAGGAGAGTATTATTTATAAGATTGTAGTTGAGTCTTAAAAATTAGGAAGATTTACGCAAATAAGCAAACATATAGTAGTTAATTAGCTAACATAAATATAATTTGAATTAATTATGGCTCCACGGCAAACATCTAATTGCAATTACAGTTTAAGTTTTGTATAATTCATCCGATTTATACAAACATTGTGCGTGATTATACAAAAGTTGTACGTAAATTGTATAACGAATTATACAAATGTTGTGCATGAATTGCATAGCGAAATATGCAAACGCTATACAAAATCTATGAACTGTATAGCAAATTATATAAACGTATACAAATGATGCGTGAATCATACAAATACTGCTATAATTATAGTTATGAAATGTAATTACCAAACTATAGCTATTGAACATAATTAAGTTATTTTTAAGTGGCTATATGCGAAATTTTCTCCTTAAACATTGTGACCTCGACACAAGGCCCAAATAAAGTATTGGACTGGAGTTTCTGGGCTGAAGCAGGCCCATACAGTAGTACAATACATGGGCAATGCTAAAGCCCACATATCAAATATTAAAAGGGAGACGTATTGAAAACACATCTGAACTTAGTGCAATTTGTTCGTTTTATCCATGAAGTATTGACAGATTTAAAAATAGTCCTTTACTTGATTGATTGAATTTTTAGATATACATACCTTTTATCTGTCAAATGACATAGCAAGTAGTCTCAAACTTTTATAGTAGCATACAGCTATTAATAAAAAGTCGAGAAAAATGTTGAAAATACTCCTAAATTTGACAAATATTTAAGATTGCATTTCAATCATGTTTTAAGATCAAAGGTGTATATAAGTTCAATGAGTTAAAGCAGAGAAATATTTTTAAATTTGTCAGTAAATTTGTATCAAATTTAAAAATATTTTTGATAATTCACTCATGTTAAAATGATAAGAATAGATGTTTAGTTTAAAATTTTAAATTAAAATAAGAGGGGGGAAATATTATGAATATATCTTATAATTTGTCATTTATTAAATTTTCTCTTTAATAAGTTTGAATCATACAGGCCTATGCAATGTTAACAGCCCAATATACAAGTAATTGACTTGTCTTGTACTTTATAATGGGCTTACAAAAAATTTCCTAGCCCAATTTTTTGCTTAACAAATGAAATAAGTTGTGTATTTCTGTATTTTTTGTATAAAAAAATATATTTAAAAATGATGATACGTAAATCATGATAAATCGACACGAATTCATGCATGCTTTATTCAACCTAACTATCGTATCGATAACTTGTGAACTCTACTCGATTGTAGTGACTCGAATCTCCACTCATGATATCTCATCTAAACCTATTCTTTTCAATCCCTACTTTATAAATTCCATTTTCACTCATAATACCTCTATTTTACGAGAAATATTTTGTTATTTGCCTCTACTTAAAATGTTGGGAATTAGTAAACATATTTAAACTTGAAAACTCACGAAATTTTACATCACACATCACTAGAACAAAGAGATATTTAGTGGTAAATAGATTTTCTTTTGAGCATTACTTATTGTCCAATAGATATTAACAGTAATTGAGTGAATGTCATTACATCTAGAATATACTATCATAAAAATATTTAACGATAATTAAGTTAATGTCATTATATTCAGAGTCACTAAAATTTTCATCTTATATTATTGCCATTAAATAATTGCCACAAACTCATAATGCATCTAATAATTCATCCATTATAGATTCTAGAAGAAGAAATTTTAACAATATACATTCAAAAATCATCAAAAGTGGTTGTAATTGATTGATATTAGTTAATTTCTCCTCTACAAGTTCAAAAAAAATTTTTAAAAACAATATAATTAAAGGATAAATATATTTGAGATGAGGATTCTCGAAAACAGTCTCTCTGCTTTTATAAGATAACGGCAATGTGTGCGTACAATCTATCCTCTCCAGATCGGACATGTGGGATTTCACAGAATATGATGTTGTTATTTGTTTTGGTGATGAAAAAAAATATATCACAAGGACCACTTTTCTTTTTCCTACTAGGGACCAACTATTTAATATCCCTTTTCACATTGTTTTTCTTTTGTTCATACTTGTATTTTTTTTTTCAATGTCCTCTTTTTCTTGTCTGTTGTTTTTCAATAAAATGACTTGAATTTTTTTTGTCTGTTTTTAGCTTTGGAAATTGGAATTCTACGAAGGAATATTTTTATATTTTATTTTATAATTTTTGTCATGTTTCATAGAAGAAAACTTAATTAGTGAGATATGGCACATTTGATGCACTAGTGAATATAAACAATGTGTATCAAACTGAGCTGTGGTAGGATGGTTGAAGAATCGAGATACGTTAATATATTTTTATTTAATTAAAAGTTTTGAGTTTGAGTCTTTAAGAATGAAAAAAATTATTGAAAGTTCTCATAAATATCTTCTGCAACGCACAAATTTGAGTTTAATTGAATTTCGATGAGAATATATATTAAACACAGATCCCTCACCTACCCAACCCCCCACCCCACCCTAAAGCATATAAATAATGTGTTTGTGTTTTATTGTTTTTACTTATTATATTCTAGATCAGGAATATTTAGAATACGTGAAATACTTGAAAATATTTAAATTATATATTGTAAATGTAAACGAAAAAAGTTGTTACACTATCAATGTGTGTGGAATCAAGTGCGGAGCCACCATTATGTAAACGAGTTTGGCAGAAACTCAAATTTTGTTTTAGAAAAAAGTATTAAAATCACCCAGTGAATTATTAGTTTCATTCCAGAACTATCTACTTGATTGATTAAACTAAAATACACCCCCTGATCTATCATAAGTGTCAAAAACACATCTTAACTTGGCAAAAATTTAGGGATGTATTTCACTCTTGTTACAAGATCAGGGGCGTAGTTAAGTTCAGTTAGTCAAGTAGAGGGGTATTTTTAATACTATCAATAGTTTGGGAATGAAACTAATAATTCGTCCAAGTTTAAAGGTGTTTTTAATAATTTTCTCTTTTATTTTATATAAAAATGTTTGGTTTATAATGCACGAAGTCTAATTTAATAAAATTCAGTTTTAAATATCATATATCAAATGAGGAAAAAATAATTAAAGGGTTGAAACTTATCTTTGGAGTGTTTTGAGAAAATGACCTTAGTTCTATAAAAGTAGTTGACTAACAAAACTTACTAATTGTAAATAATTTCATTTATGATTGCAATATTTGTATTTTTATCAAAAAAATGCAATTAATAATTAATTAATCCTTGAGCCAAATGGACCATGAAAGTGATTATATTGCTAAGTACCAAGTAACTAAACTACAAATAAATTGATTTAAAAAGATCTTATAATGTCAATATCCATAATGAATTATTTGAACTAATATACCAGCTCATAAAAAGGTGAGGACAATTGTATCAATTAGAAGAAAAAAGAAAGGACAATTAATCATGAAAATGATTGCTCATTGCTGTCACAAAATCATGATTTTAATTAACGATTCAAAATTTGAAGAAGTAAATACATGATCTAGTTGAAGGGAGTTTGATATTTATTATATATGCTTAAAAAATTATTTTAATCTTATCTAAATAGTATAATTTTTCACCAAATAAAATTCAGATAAATCCTCTCACTGAATGTTGGCTCCGCCCTTAAATTATGAATGAGTCCCCAATCATGCAATTCATCAAAAATTGTAACAAGTTAAAAATAATTGAAGAAACTAATTAACCCCTTTTTCCATCATCAAAAGTCAAAAATTCCAGCCAAATATTGGTTCATTTTTTATTTATTTATTTTTAAATAATAATTTATCAATATTTCAGACCACAACTTAAATATTCATTCAGAACAAACTGAAACCTCATGAAAGAAAATATTAGATTATGCATATATTGCTTTTTTTAATCTTA
Organism: Solanum ossicruentum; assembly: GCA_025774065.1. Taxonomy (NCBI): domain Eukaryota; kingdom Viridiplantae; phylum Streptophyta; class Magnoliopsida; order Solanales; family Solanaceae; genus Solanum; species Solanum ossicruentum. Next base: position 21,362,105 of record JAOTQR010000007.1, read on the forward strand.
CTTATAGAATTATACTGAATATATTATTATTGTTACGTTAAATTTCACAAGGCCATGCAAATTATATGTGTTACCAAACTCAAATGAAATGGAAAAATAATGAAAGATTGGAATATTATTGAAAGTAACAAAAGAACAAGACACTTTATTAGTGATTGCTATTTTTTTAATTTTTCACTCGGTTATCTTTATGATTGCTATATTCTTGGTCCATATTTGTTAATAAACTCGAATTCATAATTTAAAATTTATACATAATTACTTTAATTTTAGTAACACATGTCAAAACATCTTAATTATGGTCAATTGATAGTTAGATATCTGATGCTAACGTTTACATAAATATTTTATGAGTTAAACCATTCAACCGACATAATCAAAACAAATTGAAGTGTTCAGATGTACGTGCATCCTTAATTTTAAAGTGCTTATTATTATTTCTTTTTATCGAAGATGAAATATCTATTGTATAAATATAAATAAGTCGAGCCTTAAAACAGATATGACGTGAAAGAAAGAAAGAAAAATAGAACACTCTATAGTGGGAAAAGTGGGAAAAGTAGGTTTAATTTGTGTGTGGAGTCCCTACCAATTACCAAATTTTGGAATAAATTAAATAAAATGATATTCGTTTTAATTTATTTCTCCACCGACAACTTTGGGTGCTGTTCACCAAGACCATGTTTTATTATTTTATAATTTTTTAATAATTATGTTGAAAAATAGGTCAAAAAGCACTAATTAATAATGTATTAAACCTTAATAAAATAATATTATGTTTTAGTAATTCTGCACTATCTGATATGTTACAGGTTTACACCTTTTATTGGAAACTCAAAAGTTCAAATCTTGGGATTTTCTTCCTAAATAATCTCTCCAAAAATTGAATGGATCTGTTCAAATTTAAGCAAATTATAAAATGAATGGATTATTAATTTATTTTAAATTATTTAAGTTAAAATGGATTAGGGTTTTAGGAAATAGCCTCTCTATTTCTATGAGGTAGCGGTAAGATCCGCGTACAATCTATCCTCCCCAGACCCCATTTGTGGAATATCACTGGGTATGTTGTTGTTGTTATTTAAGTTAAAATGGATTGAATTGAAATAGATTAAAAAGAACATCAAAATTCAACTTGCATATTTTTATTAAATTTTAATTACTTTTTTAAAAAAATAGTTGTTAATACCTAATTAAGTATTTTTATATAACAAATTACATAGAAAAATTGAAAATAATTATTATTCATTGTTAGTCGCTCCTTCTGTTCCCTCTCTTTCTCTTCCCCTTTTTTTTTATCTAGTTCTTTCTGCCTCTAGGTTTTGAGATGAGGTCTCCCAGGAAACAATCTCTCTACTTCTTTATGAGGTAGTGGTAAGGTCTGCGTACATTCTACCCTCCCCAAACTCCACATGTGAGATTTCACTAGATATTATGTTGTTGTTGTTGTCATCGTCTCATGAATTAGTTTAGATTAAATATCAATTTTGATTTTAATAAAATGGATTGATAAATAAATGGCTCAATAATCAATCAAACTTAAATTAATTGAGTGAAAGTATGATTTAAGGGGCTAACTTTATTGTCTCTCATCAATGATAAAGGCAAATTTTTCAAAGGAGGTTGGTTGGGTGAAGAAATTAATGTGAATGGAACACAATTTATTCATTTACCTTTATTGAAGAAATTAAAAAAAAATCAAGTATTTGCTATAAATACATAAAAATATTTTTATCTTACATATATAATATTATTTTTCGTAGAAATAAATATTGAACAACAACACAATAACAATATACCCAGTAGAATCCCACAAGTAGGGTCTGGGAGGGTGTGTGTACGCAGACCTTACCGCTACCAAATAGAAGTAGAAAGATTGTTTCCTGTGAACCCTCGTCTCAAAATCCAAAGCAGAAATAAATATTGAACAAAAATTTGAATTTGAATGGCTAAGAATTGAACTTTGTTAAATAGCTAGAAAACAATTCTTTAAAAAATGCAACAAATTATATGTTACATAAATTTAAATTAATTGGATTATTAAATGTTAATATTATTTTAAATTTATTTATGAGTAAATATTTACCATTCACTATAGTAGTGTGTAACTACCCTAGCAATGGCACTCATGCCATTCTCAATTCTCACCTCACATTACAAAAACTTATTTTTATAAATTATTTTTTTAATCTACAATAATCATTGAAATGAAATTTCATTAAAAATAAAAACATTTTTTATTCAATTTGAAAGTGATAACTTAAGCATTTTTTCTTCTTATGATAAAATGTTGTTCAATTTGATATTCATATACAAGTATGATTAAATTTAAATTTGCTTATTTCTGAAAATGGAGTTATCAATAAGAATGAATTCAAAATCTCTCATCGAGGAATCTCAAACCAGAAAATAAATCAAATTCAAAATTTTCAATTAAAGAATGCCGAAATTATCCCATCACAATTCATATTGATTATCATTGGACTATTTTATTTATTAGACAAATAAACCTTTATGAATCAATTTTTTCTCTTCTTTCATCTGATAAAAGCTTTAGTGCATCGAACTATAAGCGATAATATAATTTATATTTTTTCATATAAATTTTTTTTCAAGAATATTTATTTTTATTTATATATAGAGAGAGACCATTTTTATATATAATACCCAGAAATTTAAAACTGGCAAAAAATGTCTGTTTGCTTTAGTGTTTAGAGCCGACAATACATAAATGATCTTATTTATTTATTTCCCAAAAAAACAATGAAATAAATATCTTATCTTTTTAGACTCATACTGCATTTGCATCGAAGAAATAATATATATAATATTTTAATTATTACTCAAATTTCATTATATTGTATCATTTAAATCTATTTTTAGATAATGATAAATAGTCTCATTTTGTATAATGATCATATCGTTATATTAATATTATCTTTACTTATTATTTCATAATTTTACTTTATTTTTTATCTTATTTTTTCACAATAGCTCTCCTTCGTATTTTACTTTTCTTGTAAGTTCATCCTTCAAATTACTAATCTATCACCGTGATAGAGCCACTCTTTGCTCGGGATATCTGAACCTCCTTCGACAGAAAAATTATATCGTTTAATACATAATTAAAATTATTTTTTTTATATATAATAGATGCCAAATTCCCGTCCACTAATTGCCATGTCTATTTTTTTAGATTGCAAAATCTCTTTGATTGAAATTCTAGCTCCGAACTATCTATCCCACCACATAACGATAAAGAACAATACATTAGCTAAAACAACATAATATATTACGAAACAATACATAACAATCATCCGGTGATTATGTTTTTGTATATATATATATGCTTCATCATCCTGAACAAGTACTGATAAATGCTAACAGAAATGATGAACAAGACGACGATTAACAACGTCATCATCATCACTAATTTTTAACCTTAATAGCTGTCGTGTCGTCTGGCATACAATTATAACTTCATCTTCTTCTTACTCACATTTTGATTAATTACATTTTCAGTTTTCAAAAAAAAAAAATTAAATCTTTCAACACCCTTTTACTAATATTAGCAAAAAAGTTTGTTTTTTTTTAATCTTTTTGAATTTTGTTTTGATTAGAGGCAAGCAAAGCAACCGTAAAAGCTGCAAAAGCAAAAAACAAAAACAACAAATGCTCTGTTTTTCAAGGAACAGCTACTCTGTACATTGTTTTTGGTATAAATAATAGTTGGGGATTTGTTCTTTTTGTTTTTTGTTTTTTGGGGTATTAGTTGATCGGAAAATCAAGAACCTCGCCGGGAAATTAGAAATTTCGCCGGAAAATGAAGATGGGTGTGGAAAGAAGAAATGGGTGTTGTTTATCAGCTATAATGTTTGTGTTTGGAGTGGTTTTCTTGAATTGTTTGGTGATGACGTCATTTGCCGGTAATGTGACGTATGATCACCGGGCATTGGTTATTGACGGAAAACGTAGAGTTTTGATTTCTGGTTCTATACATTATCCAAGGAGTACACCTGATGTGAGTTCTTTTTTCAGGAAAAAAAAATTCTCAATCTTTTTTTTTTTTAGAAAAAAATGATTTTTTAAAAAATTTTCATGTATTTTTTTTGTGTTAATGCAGATGTGGCCAGACCTTATACAGAAATCAAAAGATGGAGGATTGGATGTTATAGAAACTTATGTTTTCTGGAACCTTCATGAACCTGTTAGAAATCAGGTAAAATTTAGCTCCATTGTTACTCCGAGTCTATCGAAAACAGTGACTCTACCTTCTGACGTTGGTGGTGATAAAAGTGGTTAAGTCTATGGATGCGCTATTTTTTTTAGAACTCACTTGTGGGATTATGAGATTATAGTGGGTTGTTGTGTTTGTTGTTGTAGTGTTGATTCTGGGGCAGGGCTGGAGCCAGGTAGTGCCGAGGGGTTTATTTAAAACTTATTTAGTGGAGAAATTACACTTTTTATATATAGTTAATATTATTTTTTATGTATTTTTTGACTTTTTTTGTGTGATTATTTGTTTAGATTTTAAACTCCTTAGTAAAAATACTGACTTCGTACTGATTATGATGGAGCTAAGAGTGTAGGAAGTGGGTTGTTTAATATGTGTAAATTATTAATTTAGAATTCAGTAACATAAAAGGATAAAAATTTCGAACTCATAAGCTTCATATCCTGATTCGGTCTACTAGTGTTGTTGCTATTCTTTGCTTCAGTTATGGACCAAGAAGAAAAGAATGGAAAAGTTCCTACTTTCTTTATTGAACAAATAAAGTAATGAGTGGTTTTCTTCAATTTTGTTTTCCTTTTAATAAAGTTAGAAATCTTGAGCTAGACAAAAATTGAGTATTGGAAAGTTCCCATTTTTCCGTATGTTGCTCAGACTCTCCAAAAATGTTGCCACACCTGACTAGGATCTTCAAAAAAAATGCATAACTTTTGGATGATCCTATTGCACCGATCACATTTTTGAAGAGTCCAACATTGATTTTTAGTGTATTGAGTTTCAAGAACTTGATTGAAGTAATGAGTTGTTTCTCTTTTGGTTTTGATAAAGTTGAAAATCTTGAACTAGAAAAATTATTGAAAAACTTGAGAATTCCATTTTGAGCTGAGTTGCGCGGAGTCCTAACTTTCAATGCCGCACTCGCGTCACATTCTCCAAAATACACTGCTTTTGGAGAATCTGACACGCACCAGTTGACATTTTTGTAGAATTTGAGTAACATAGATTTTCAGTAGCAAATGGTGTAGTCTAAAGTTTTTCCATTTGAAGAAAAGAAAAAAAGGACGGAAAATGAAAGAACTGACGCGATGAACACATTTGCAGTATGATTTTGAAGGAAGGAATGATTTGATTAATTTTGTGAAGTTGGTTGCAAAAGCTGGCTTATATGTTCATTTAAGGATTGGCCCTTATGTTTGTGCAGAATGGAACTATGGGTAAGTCTCTAATCGTTTTGCTATTTTTCGAATCAATGATCATGGATATCGCTTTACTGATAATCGATGATTTTGATCTATTTTGAGACAGTGGGTTTCCTCTTTGGTTGCATTTCATTCCTGGAATTGAATTTCGAACTGACAATGAACCATTCAAGGTAATTTTTCCCTTGATGCTGTTAATTAGTTTTCCTCGGGATACTGGTTTTGGAGTTCATTGACATGGGGGTTCCTGTTGCAGGCAGAAATGAAGCGATTCACGGTTAAAATTGTTGACATGTTCAAGCAAGAAAATCTTTTTGCATCTCAGGGTGGCCCCGTTATCTTGTCTCAGGTTAGTTTTTGTAGTGATATACTACATTTGGAGTACAAGGAAACAAGTCGATGTAAGTCTCTCTTTGTTATTGTTTTGAGTACTAAAGATGCTTTGTTGACCAAACAGATAGAAAATGAGTATGGCAATAATGATATTGAGTCTCATTATGGTCCTCGCGCCAAACCTTACATCAACTGGGCAGCAGCAATGGCTACGTCTTTGGATACGGGAGTGCCATGGGTTATGTGTCAGCAACCAGATGCCCCTGCTTCTGTTGTGAGTTTCGCGTGTCTCACCTTGTGTTTAATTGGTAGAAAAAGCACCATGAGAACCTCTTTAGACTATCCAATGTTGGCAATTTGTACAGGTTGCCGCGAAGTAAGTAACTTTCTGTCTGTGCTGCATAATGACAGATTAACACTTGCAATGGATTTTATTGTGACCAATTCAAGCAAAACTCGGATAAAACACCAAAGATGTGGACTGAGAATTGGAGCGGATGGTAAGGCTTTTGGCGTTTTAGTTCTTTGATATACGAGTCAAATCTGGTGCTAATGCAAAAGAGACCACATTTCTCTTATACTTCCACCTTTTTGAATTATTCGGAACATAGGTTTCTTTCTTTTGGTGGTGCTGTCCCTTACAGACCTGTGGAAGACCTTGCTTTTGCTGCGGCTCGATTTTTCCAGCGAGGTGGAACCTTCCAGAACTATTACATGGTACTATATAAGTTTCTAACCAAGAGACTTCACTTTCTTGATTTATCAGTACTTTGTCTGCAATGACAGTTGATAGCTGAACGACGTCTTTAAATGATACTTACTCCTTTTGAACAGTATCACGGGGGGACTAACTTTGGCCGAACCAGTGGTGGACCGTTTATTGCAACTAGTTACGACTATGATGCACCTTTAGATGAGTATGGTATGGTTCCTCTCCCTCCTCTCGACCATTCTTGATTTCCCTAGCTTGTTATGGGCTTATCACTTCACTAAGACGAAAATCTCCATTGAGAAATGCAGGGCTTATAAGACAACCAAAATGGGGTCACTTGAAAGATCTCCATAAAGCCATAAAGCTTTGTGAGGCCGCAATGGTGGCGACTGAGCCAAGCATCACTTCTCTGGGCTCCGTCGTAGAGGTATATTTACCATTGTCTAACACAAACACTAAGAATTTTCCAGTTATTGCTTCTAAAACAATGCAGCTTGAGCTATGGTTAACAAGTTTGGAATTTGTTGTGGCATGTATTGTATCGTAAGACTTGCTAGTCTACTAGATCATAAGTTGCTAGCATAGTATATTCAAGCTATTGCCGTCCAAACGATCCTAAAGAAGGGTCGTTTAAGCATACCATTCCAATGACTTAAGAAGTCAAGACTAAGCTGTAGTAAAACAAACATCCTTGCATCATCTCATCACCTTTGTATTTACCTTCTTCTTATGGATTTTTGAGACAAGGGTTCCCAGGAAACAGTCTCTCTACTCTACGAACTAGTGGTAAGGTCTGTGTACATTCTAATCTCCCCAGACCCCACTTGTGAGATTTCACTGGGTATGTTGTTGTTGTGTTGTTGTCCTTCTTTGTTATTTCGGATATTTCACTTAAAAACAACACATAGTAAAAGAGGAGGAGGAGTTGCACAGACGACAGCTTCACATTATAAGCTACAAGTTCTTTCTTCTTTCAGGCCAGTGTTTATAAAACTGAATCACTGTGTGCTGCATTTCTCGCCAATACTGGTACAAAATCTGATGTGGCTGTGAACTTCAATGGAAAAACTTATCTTTTGCCTCCTTGGTCCGTCAGCATTTTACCTGACTGCAAGAATGTTGTTTATAATACTGCAAAGGTTTGACTCATAATCTTGCTAGTTTGAATCATAGCTATGTGCTTGTCGCAGCTCAAGCTAATGGTTTAACATTTCTTGGTGACAGATTAACTCCGTTTCAACCATGTCAACATTTGTTACTCGGTCTCCGGAAGCTGATGCATCTGGCGCATCCCTGTCAGGTTGGACTTCGGTTAATGAGCCTGTCGGCATCTCAAGTGATAATGCATTCACAAAAATGGGGTTGGTGGAACAAATAAATACTACAGCTGACAGAAGTGATTATCTTTGGTACTCTACGAGGTAAAAACATAAGAATACTACAGCTAATCGTCAACATTTTGTGAGAATAACTAGTGTATTCTTTGTTTGCACGCATGATCGTTATCTGCTCTGAAGTTCACTTTTCTGAAATGAATTCTAATTTTTTCCAGTATCAATGTGAAAAAAGACGAATCTTTCCTTCAAGATGGATCTGCTACTGTACTTCATGTGGAATCACTCGGCCATGTTCTTCATGCTTTCATTAATGGAAAGCTATCAGGTAACGGAAATGAACGATTTTTGATGACTACCTACTATTCACTCGAAACAATGAGAAGATACTGTCTTGAGCTATTTAAGTTTACTGCAACGATTTGTAGTAACATTTTGCGTAAACATTGTGATTGTTCGTAGGAAGTGGAAAAGGAAACAGTAGAAATTCTAAAGTTACAATTGACGTTCCTGTAACCCTTGTGGCTGGAGAAAACAAAATCGACCTGTTGAGTGCGACTGTGGGACTTCAGGTTTGATTTTTGGTTTATTCCATCAGTTCGTATCGAGAATTTGTTATCTGTCATAAATTCCATTTAACTATCTATGAAGAACTTCACATTTTGTTATAACTTCCATTTTTAGTAATATCATTCTAATACACACCTGGTATTGAATCCAGAACTACGGAGCGTTCTTTGATCTCAAGGGAGCAGGGATTACTGGTCCAGTGCAATTGAAAGGTTTCAAAAATGGCTCTACTATTGATCTTTCGACTAAGCAGTGGACATATCAGGTAAAGTTAACTTTCTCAGTACCTTAAGATAGGTCCATAGGATTTCTTTGCTTTATTAGATCTTTCATTTCCTTCTATATTTCGACGAATCACATTGACTTTGCCTATCATGTGTACTTTGTTGGTCAGGTTGGATTGAAAGGAGAGGAATTGGGCTTATCTAATGGAGGGTCTTCACTTTGGAAGTCGGAAACTGCATTGCCTACAAACCAACCATTAATATGGTATAAGGTAATATGCGTCTCAGATATATGCAATTCAAGGATAAATTTGAACATTTCGTCATTTGTTTCTTTTTCGATATGCTTTTCCTTGAGCCGAGAAGAAGTGGTGGTCGCGTATTAGGGTAGTAGGCTAATGGGATAGCGAGGGTAGAATGATGTCTGGCCTAGTGATATAGTAGGTTAGTAGAAATAGTCGGTTTTCTCCTATGTTGCCATTATTCGTCTTATATTTATTATTTTTTTGTAAAGTTTATTTATGTTACTTTTTCGTATTTACATACTATATTTGCTTTCATTATTAGTCATTCGTCCTTTTTCTGTTTTTTCCTTTTTTTTCCTCATATCTAGTATTTTCTGTTTGTGGGACTTGATTCTTGAGACGAGGGTTTCCCATATACAGCCTTTCTATCTCTCTAAGGTAGTGGTAAGGTTTGCGTATATTTCACCCTCCACAGACCCACTTATGGGATCACATTTGGTATGTTGTTGTTTGTTTTCTTGAGCCGAGGGTCTATCAAAAGCAGCCCCTCTACCTCCCAAGGTAGGAGTCGTCTACCTTCCCCAGACCCCACTTGTAGGATTACACTGGGTATATTGTTGTTGCACATCAGTTATGTAACCTTGTTTGAGGATTTTATTTGATGAAATGAATAGAATCAGAACGTATTTGCCAAAATTTCTAATATTTACGAGTTATAATAGAGCTCGAATGTTGATGAAATCAAAGCAAAAGAACAAATCATGGAGCAATATTATCAAACTACTCGTTTCATCTGATCGTATGTTTTGTTTGAAAGTAGATTGACAGTAAAAGAACAAGGGATTCTTTCGTGATAGTCGATCCAGTATGTTAGCAATATGCCTCTTATCTGGACCTTAGTTCATGTACTTGTGCCTGTAACTATCCTAAGGTAACAGTTGTCCAAATCTTTCAATTAGTCGATACTAAACTACAACTTTTGTTCATTTAGGCAAATTTTGATGCGCCTGCTGGTGATACCCCTCTTTCGCTGGATTTTACCGGAATGGGGAAGGGTGAAGCATGGGTGAATGGACAAAGCATTGGTCGATTTTGGCCTATCTATACCGCACCAAACAATGGTTGCACTGACTCCTGCAATTACAGAGGAGCTTACCAGGCTGACAAATGTTACAGCAATTGTGGAAAACCGTCCCAACTGCTGTAAGTCTTTAGTATATCTCGAATGTTTAAAAGTTTGCACAGAGTATCTGATTTAATGTTAAGCAATCTTGAATGGAAATGTCTTTGCAGATACCATGTTCCTCGTTCATGGCTGAAATCCAGTGGAAATGTCTTGGTGTTGTTTGAGGAAATTGGCGGAAATCCTACAAAGCTATCTTTTGCAACGAGAGAGATACAAAGTGTGTGTTCACAAGTTTCAGAGGCTCATCCACTTCCTGTTGACATGTGGGCTTCAGAAGACCATGCACGAAAGAAATCAAGACCAGCACGAAAGAAATCAGCTCCAACTCTATCTCTTGAATGTCCTCATCCTAATCAAGTCATTTCTTCAATCAAATTTGCCAGCTTTGGCACTCCTCGAGGAGAATGCGGAAGCTTTATCCATGGTCCATGCAGCAGCAACGACGCTCTTTCAGTTGTAAAGAAGGTAAGATCCAGTTCCACCACCACCCCTCCGAGAAAAAAAGTAAAATGCTTCTCTAACCAAATTTTAACCATTTGCAGGCTTGCATTGGATCAAAAAGCTGCATTCTTGGAGTTTCAACAAATGTATTTGGTGATCCTTGTAAAGGAGTCACGAAAAGTTTAGCTGTAGAAGCTTCCTGTACATGATGCCTCGCGGAACTATTGGACCGAGAAGGGCACATTTCCTAAGTGTAGATGTCGTAGAAGGTCAGATAAATAAACTGTTACTAAGTTATCAGCTTCAGAAAGATAGTGCTTAGCTATGTATACGTCTCAAAGAGGAAGAACACTTTGGCTTCCCTCATTAATTTTAAAAAAGCTTCAACAGAGTATAAGTTTCACTTTTACCGTATTTACATTGTCTTTATATCTTTTATTGTCATTTTCCTTCTTGATATGTTAATTTTATCGTATTTAAATACTATCATGTGTTTTTCCTTGTTAGTCGCTCTTTCTGTTCCCTTTCTTTTTCTTTCCTTTTCTCATATCTAGTTTATTCTGCTTATGGGCTTTTGAGACGAGGGTTATCAGGAAACGACCTCTCTGCCTTTATGAGATAGTGGTAAGACATTCTACCCTCCCCAGACCCCACTTGTGGGATTCCATAGATAGATATATTATGGTAAACTCGAAAATTTCTGCGTAATTTTCGCATCCTTTTATTCACATATTTAATAACATATCCAATACAATCAGATTAATAGCAATGATTTAGTTAACACACAATACACTTATTTGTTAATATCTTTATCAAGATCATCAAGCTGAGGCAACACTTGAGGGTCTTTGGAACCTGCATTTGTTGCAGATAGCTGAATGCAGTGACGGTGTCTGATACTTGTCTTCCCCGCCCATGATTGGCATCGGCACCCCTCTCTTGACTGGACTAACATATCCCGGCTGGTAAGTCTTTCCAAGAATTCCTTCGACATGTTTGGATAGATTGAAAAACTTAAATTGTGTCTCTAGGTGAGCAAAAGCATCGTCTGCTGGTAACTGATAGTTGTGAACCTTGTTTTCTTTTTCTCCAATGGGGACTACCTTAACATCCAATTGCAACAGTCCTGAAACTGTGACCCGCACACTGTTAACATCGTCTGTCCTTTCGACCACTACTGATCTCTCAGCAGTGTTAACACTCCATTCTGCATCTCCATCTGTTGGAACAGTAACTGTCTTGCCGTTCCACTGTATAATTAGAGCATCAATCATTTCATCCCAATGTGACACTTGTTTTGCTCCTAAGACTAATGTATCGGTGTCAAACATGACTGACAATGTTTGAACCCATGTAAAATCGCGCTTCCTTCCCTTTGGTCGTGTACCAATTAGATGTGCATTAATGTGGAGGTTGTCATCTGAGACAATGGCAAAGTCGGTTTCCTTTGCTCCATGGAAGTAAAACATCACCCCATCGCCACCCACAAATCTGGGATCGTAGCATAGAGCACCATAACCATCACACCTAGGTAGTCTCCCTGTCAAAGAAATGAAACAACAGCAAAACTTAGAGTTTATCAAGTTTGTCCTATAGTATATCATTATAAATGTTACTCTCCATGTGTTTGACGGGGTATAGCATACTTGTATGTGAATACAACATCCCGGTGAAATCCCACAAATGTGGTCTTGGGAGGGGTAGGATGTACGTAGACCTTACCACTACCTTACAGAGAGGTTGTTTCCAGTAGACCCTCAGCTCAAAAGAAGAGTAATCAAAGCAAAATTGTGGCTAACTGGCTACCACATTGTTCAAATGCACTGATAGAATATGTTGCTCAGACTTTTCAAAATATCGATCATCGGATCCACACATGTGTATGGTATTATTGGAGAGTCTGAGCAACATAGCTGATAGCATGAAAAAACTTTGATCCCAGTCAGTGTATACAACTTAGATCCATTTAGCGTGAAACTTAAAGAGTTATCAAAAAAGAAAAGAAGCACTCTTTTTTGAAACAGACGAAAAAGGAAAGTAAGGCAAACAAATTGAAACGAACAGAGAATGAGCATAGTGCTTACACTTGCAAGTTGCTTCACACTTGTTGCTGCAATCAATGTAGCATCCCTTCTGCTTCTTGTTCTGTCTAGGCTTTCTTTGAGGACACTCTGTTGGACAGGTAAGAGTTTTGTAGTAACAAACTCCCGGAACAGTGCAGAACGCGCGTTCTTGCCCTGTACCTGGTAATGGATCCAACACAACATAATCAGGATCTTGAGTAACTGCATTCGTCGTCTTCCCTTTGCCTTCGGGTTGAACAGCATTGGTGGCTTGTGAAAAGATGGATAAGTAGAGAAAAGCTACTATTAAGCACAACATTCTCTTATCCATCTTTACTATTCCTCAAGCAAAAACTGTTGTTGAAACTTTTTTTTTCCTTTTTTTTTTTGGTTTTTTTGATGTCTTTAGAGTGAAATGTTAATAGATGGATGGAACAAGAGTTTATGGGGTTCATATATATATGTATAGAAATTAGAGTTGGGACTTAGAGTAAGGCTTAATTCATGGGGTTTTTAGCTTCTACCACATGATGAAACAACTAATGTTGCACAATATGCAATGTGCTATGAGTTTGACCAAATGGATAATGACTAATATGAGATACCAGAGGTGAATTCAGGATTTAAACTCTATAAGGTCGTGGTGTCATACCTGATATTTGTTGTGATTTCAATAGATTTTTACATATGAATTTACAGTTCAGATAAACTCGCAGCTAAACAGCTGCATCGAGAGGTGAATTTAGGATTTAACCTTTATGAGATCATGGTGTCACACCTGATATTTATTGCGATTTCAATAGATTTTTACATATTAACTTATGTTACATGTTGAAAGTACTAGTTCAGATGAACCCACAGTTAAATGGCTAAATCTTCGCCCATGATTTGGCATAACATTTTCCATGCCTTATTGTAGATTTATACTTTTAACTCTTCGGTCCGACGATGCCCCTGTGCAGGCGTCAACCAGACCACCGAGAATAGTTGATTCAGCTTTCTGTGCTTTTGCTTTCCCTCTTTTCATTTTACTTCATGTTTTTTCTTTACACGTCCCTCAATAAAACGTACACTAAAAAGAAAACTAATAATTGATATATCTTGATATTTTAGAATGACATCTAATTTAGATTAATTATTTTTAGTAATCACGATAACTAAAATGGATCGGAGGGAGTACTATAGGTCAAATGTTATAGAATTACCATTATATATGCAAATAGAACATTGCTTTAGATGTGAAACTTTGTACTGGATTACTTTTTTTTTTCTTATGCAAACATTCAAATAAAACTTTATTGTATAAAGGTCCAAATTAGAGAAGAAAATCAAGTAACATTTTAGAGTTTATTTGAAGACAAATCTTTGACTATGGAAACATTCTTAAATTATAGCCAACACTTGCTTAATGTACATATTTCCATCAATCTCGGATGGAGCCAAAGATTGACTATTTTTTGGCTTTGGAGTATGATGGAATAAAGTAAAATGCAACTTTCGACATTTAGTCTGCGCTTCTTTCATTTGTAAAGTAGCAGTTAGTCAATGCAACTTTCGACGCTCCTCATGGGTCATCTGGAAACAGCCGCTTTATGTTTTTAAACATAGGGGTTAGACTGCGTACATCCGATCCCCCCTCACCCTGCAATGAGCGGGAGCCTTTTGAGGCACTGGGGTATGTTGATGATGTTGATGACTTGCTTAATTGTACAATGGTTCAATAATCCCTTTTGTGATTTAATTAACTTGTTGCATTAGTTTTCCATTTGGAATTATTTCATAAGAATTGCCGTCAAAAAGTTGTGATCAAGTGATGAATATTTATTTATTTTAAAGTAGAAATTTTGATTGAATTTGAACGTTGAGAATGAAATTATTTTTAGTGAATGATTCAAGCATAGGGGTTTTTTTTTTTGGAATTTGAAGATTTGGTAAGTAGAACTCTAACACAATGTGTGCTTGAGTTCGAAAAATTCTTGGAGTTACGAATGCAGATCAAACACTTGTTAAATGTTTAAATTTAGTTCAAAAGAAAATTGGAGTTTTTCCGTGTTTCAGTTCGAATATTTTATTTGTCTTGTCTTCTGATGGTTTAAGGTTCATCATAGGATTAGTCGTGCCTATATAGTTATGTTGTTATTGTTCATCATCGATTATTTTGATACTTTTATTTATTTTTTCTTGTAGAATTGACATTATTCTTCGTTTTTAACCACTATTATACATCTATTGTTTTTTCATCTAATACTTGAAATTGATACATTTGAAATGATGATTTTTCAAAAACAACTTTTTTATCTCCATAAGTTAATGGAAAGGTCTACGCGCACTCTACCATCTCCCTCATTACATCCTTAGTGAACCTATCCACGATTTGATCGCGACTAATAAGCTTCGAATATCAAATGATTAAACTAAAAAAGAAAATTTGCGCCGACCACACATCAAATAGTAGTTTCTAAATGGGAAAGAAATTTAAAGTAAAAAAACCAATATGCTAGAAAATAAATATTGTGAACATAAAAAATAAAGAAATAATTTTTCTTGCTTACGGGTTTTGAGATGAGGGTTCCTAGAAACAACTTCTCTACTTCTCTATGATAGTGATAAGGTCTGCGTACATTTTACCCTCTCCAGATCCCACTTGTGAAATTTTACTGGATATGTTGTTATTGTTGTTGTTTGTCAAAAGGGAAAAAAAATATTTAAATGCAACATAACTTTAACTTCACATGGAAGGAAGTCAAAGGGCAAATTAATGGTCGTAAAAATCACGTAGTATCAAATATTATTTTATTTTTATGGCATTGGATCTCAAAAATCTAAGAACCACAAGGAGTACATTAAAGAATATAATTAACATATTTATTAAACTAATTAGACTAAGTTTTAATAATTAAATGTAGGGATATTACCACTTTGGCCCTCAATTACTATGAAATTTTTATTTTGATTCTTGGGATATATGACTCAACACATTTGACGTTTAATTGATTATAGTTTGCAGTTTTAGACCCTTTAATGATTAATAATTCTGAAAATTAGTAAATATTTACAAATAAATGGATCAAAAGGACTCATTTCAAGTAATTGAAGGTGAAAATGTATTTAATCATATATTATAAGGACTAAATTAGAGATTACAAGTAATTAAGGAACTAAAAATGCTATTAAACCCTTAAATTTAATAATTATGATATACTATCATATAGTAATCATATTTTCATTTTTTGAGATCTGAAATGGCTGTGGTTCAGATCCTTAAAAAACTACAAAAGTCAGCAGCTTAATGCTTATAAATTACTCTTCCAATAAATGCTTTACTTCTTTTCTATTTTTTTTTTTTAAAAAAACCAATCCCCTGTGATGAGTGGTGTGGGGTGGGTGGAGGGAGTGGGGGTAGGGGTGATTTTTCGTGACAAAACAATCCTGAAACGACTTATTAATAGATTGATAGATCACTTCAGAATATAGCATATACGGTTAAAATTTTGAGGTTTCAATTAACTAATGCTATATTTCACATTGTTCGAGGAACCCTAGATGCTGTCGGAATAAAGAATAGTCAACAAGGGCGTTCTTAATCGAAAAAATCAGCTTTAGAATAATGCATCCTCTATGAAAGGCAATACATAAATACTCTCTCTGTTCACTTTTACTTGTCACTGTTTCATTTTTCGAGATCAGCTTGATTGAACTTCAAAGTTAAATTGAAATAATTAAATTTAATGTTTAAAATATAAAATTTAGATGGTTAAAACTATACGAAAAAAATTATAAGTTACAATCTTTTTCATCTTAATATAATTAAAAAATTGCATCTTAAAAATATTAGTCAAAGTTCAATTAATTTTACTTCGATAAATGAAATAATCCATCATCCATTTTAAAAAGGGAAAATTACAGTGTACCATCAAGTTAATAGTCAGGAAATGCATACTTCTAGTATATGTACCATGTATAGCTCGCGAATGTAATTATTTTGGCCGATCAAACAAACGTCGTCTATCGGCCACTTTTCAACCCCTATTCCACATGTGAAACTTTAAAAACTTCATGATAGTAGATAATTTTTCAATTGCAAGTTATTTTTGCTCCCCGCCCGACCTCTCCTTATATGCATGGACGAGAGGTACTACAACAATATAACCAATGTAATCTCACAAATCGATTCTCAAGAGGAAGAAGTGTACGCAAACCTTACCCCTACTTGTGAAGATAAATAGGTCGTTTTTGACCCGCAGCTCAAGTAAAGCATTTCAAAGCAGGGGTAACAACAACAACACAACATACCCAGTGGAATCCCACAAATGAGGTTTGGGGACGGTAAAATGTACGCAGACCTTACCACTACCTCGTAGAAATAGAGAGGTTGTTTCCAGAAAACTCTCGTCTAAATAGGACAACATGCTCTCTATCATTGCACACCAGTGAATAAAGATTCTGATGGCAAAAAGAAGAGACTTCTTTACTAATATGTACAACAATGAATAGCATCAACATATCCTGTCCAGTATGTAGAGAATTGAGTATTAAATAAGGGAAAACAAAAACAATGGCAATGAGCAGTCACTTTTGACCTTTTAATATGATCTGCATTTCCTTCTGAGCATTTTTTTTTCTGCTATTGGTATATGGGAAAATCAATAACTGATCGCCCTCCGAAGCTTTGATTTGTGGTGGATGTTGAGACAATAGCAGAATTTCCCTCTTCGATTTCAGGTACCATCTTCAAGAAATAACTGTGCCTGCAAAAAGAGTGAAAATGTAATTGGCTAGTAGATACCATGTTCCTTCGGGGACATCTAGATACCATTCATGTTAGTCGCAGTAGACAGGCATACCATCGAGTATCTGCAGTTAATTCAGGATGAAAAGCAGTAGCTAGTAAGTTCCCTTGCTTTACAGCAACAATTACTTTCTTTCCAGACTCGGTAGAAACCTGAAGCATCGAAAAATATTATGCTGAGCTGAGTTAAGACAGTTCAAAACTGAAACAAAGAAAAGGAGCACACTTATATGGCCTCAGTTGCGATGATTTGTTGACATGATCATGAAGAATCACAAGTCTTTTAGAAACATCACTGGCAAATATGATACAAATTGGATTTATAGAAACACTAATTCACCAGAATTTATTTTATCGTAATAAATATTTGTCCTTTACGACGAGTTAAGACTTATTTTAATCAGTTTGTAAACTAATTTGTAGCGCACTAGTGTGTTATCAGATTCATTGTTTTCCAATGGCAAAACAGGCCACCGAGTCTTACTCGCGAGTGTAATCTTTGTTCTTTACACATGCACCACTCCTTTACAAGTTTTAGGAAAGGCATAATACATAAACATACATTTAAACTTGGTCTCAGCTGGTAAGTACGTACTCTAATTTTGAGTATGCACATCTAGACACCTCAATTTGTCTCCGTTGTGTCAGCTGAACACCACAACTTACAAAATGATCATTTAGACACCTCTAAACTTTGTGTGTCATGTCAGCATCGAGTGTCCGCGAGACACAGTGGGAAGAGTTGGAGAGTTTAATTGCCAATTGAGACCAAGTTGAGGTGTTCAGATGCGTACAAAAGTTGGGGTTTTTTAGTTTGAGTGTTTGTTTATGTATTATGCCTTTTATATTTTTGTAAAGCACGTTTATTTTGCAGTTAGGACCCTAGATGGATAGAAGGACAGAAGTGAACCTCTTCCTTCTGAATAGCAGGAGTGGAATTAATAGTTTCAATGGCCGAGAGGGAAATGTCTGCCAACACTTCAACGTCTGGTCCTACATCAAGGATTGCTGGAGCACGGATGAAAACAGCACGAAAACTTGGAGGACCACCTTCTTTAGCTACAACTTGAGGAATAGAAAGTTCTGTCTCAAAGCTTTGAATCTGCTCAATTTGACAATTAAGAAGTTACATTAGCATCCTGTAGTTAATAACACAAACCAACTCCAACTCATTCATCACAATTTTGAGCACTTTCTTTTTTTTTATTTGCACCGGGTGTCCGAGTTTCTTAAAGCCCCGACTAATCCCAGGGGTGCACAGGCCCTCGGCAAGGAGTTTCCCGCAAGTGCGCCACGATTAATTCAGGTTTTACCCAGTCCAATGACCCTCAAAAATTGTTTGCACCCGGTGGTTTCGATCTTGAGACCTTGAAAAGGAGCAAACCCCAAGGCTCAAGTCTATTACCGCCAGGCCAACCCCTGAGGGTTACAACTTTGAGCACTTTTTCCATCACTTATCAAGGGAAGGGCATGCTTGATCACCCCCGCCTCCCTCTTTTTAATAGTTACTCCCTCCGTTTCAATTTGTCTGTGGTTTTGACTTAGAATGTAGTTTAAGAAAGTAAGAAGACTTTTGAATCTTGTAGTATTGAACTAAAGATATGTCAAATGTCCTTTAATCCAATGGTCTTAAGCATATTACGTGGAAATGAGACATTCTTTTATAAACAAACCAAAAAGAAATGTAAGACAAACAAATTGAAACAGGGGGAGTAATAAACCTGGTATAAGTGTTTGTTTATCTATGCAAATGAATATCTTCTGTTCTTGATAATCTACTCAGACCTTAAAGAGGAACCACTTGTTTACCTGGCTTCTGAAAAAGTTTCAGTGCACAGTACAAACCACTAGTTTACCTGGCTTCCGAAAAAGTTTCGGTGGACAGTACAATCAAGGCCTCCAATTAGTTCCTGCCCTCCAGTTTTCTGCCCTGAGAAGAGAAGCCACGAAATGTGTCATGAGATCTTTTTGCCTCAATACAGTAAAAAATAGTAAGAAGGTTCATCAAAACGAGTTTTTGATTAATATTCCAGACAAGCTGAGCTTTATTTTATTCTGGATAAGCAGAGAGGGTGAATGGTACTCTACAAGTAATTAGAACAATGAAGCAAAATACCACAACAAATAAAAAAAGGAGAGACGACAAGTCGACAACTTCTCAAAATTTGTGAAACTTATAGGTGCCTTTAGATTAATTGCATAATGTTATTGAGATCAGTAGATTAGGAAATGTAGCAAAATTAATACAACATCATAGCCAATGTATTCCCACAAGTGGGGTCTGGGGAGGGTAAAATATATGTTGACTTTACCCCTACTTTGGAAGTAGAGAGGTTGTTTCCAATAGACCCTTGGCCCAAGGAAAAGCATATCGAAAAATAAATGACAGAAATGAAGAAATCATGGCAAAATAATAAAAAAGCAGGACAAAGCATTCTAAAGAAAAGGAACATTAACTACAACAAAATAGTGCGCTAATCAAAGTACAAAAGACAGTAGATAGTAACAGAAACAAGAAACTACAGGGGAAATACTACGACTACCAGCATGGAGTGATAAGCAAGACAACACTCTACTATCTATTAATCTTCTATCCTAATCCGTGTCCTCCACAACCTCCTAGGCGACACACCAATTTCTCAAAATTTTGTGAGACTCATAACTCCCTCAGTACAAGCCAGTTTGAGTTAGCATGTCCAACAAGGTCCTTCATGTGAAAAAATGAGCATCAAAATACAAAGTTCATGGGATCTGTGAAATAATCCTCATCATCCGTGTCAGTCCACTCAGACCCCTCGCAGTCCCTATTTAAAAATTAGGCTCTTTAACACTAGAAGTTCTCTACATTTTCTATTGGCACACAAAAATATGCCTTCTTTGTAAGCTACACGCCCTAAAGTAACATACAACACGACTAAACCATAATCTCAACTAAATGGTAATGCCTATATGGATATTTGTCTTCCACTGAGCCCAATTTTTCCTAAACCTACATGGATTCAAGGGATTTTAAGCCTTTTGAGACAACTTTTTTCCATGATTTTATGTCTATATTGTCCCCTTTTAATACCTTTACCAAACACACAGCTCAAATGAAATTATCAGAAATATCTTCTATTCTCATTTCTCTGAACTGGATTGAAGTTAGCTTGCTGAATGGTAAAACACCTTTCATGAACTGATGTGAATAATTATACCTTCTGAAGTGGATGTGAAAGCTAGGAAATTTATCAAAGGAATGCGACTACTATCTTCCTTCTTTTGCTGGTTAAGAGATGATGATACCTGGATCATCCATCAGAACTGGTGGCAAGTACATGCACTCTTATATTCGAATACTTAACCCACACATGCAAACTGGCTATATAAATAGGTGAAATAGTTCTTTGGAAAAACAAAATTACGACCCAAAATCTGGCATTATAAGATAATTATGAAGAGAAGCAGCAAAGCCGCTGCAAAGATTGCCCTAAACTGTAAAGAAATATGTGGAGTTAAACACTCACCAGTGGCCTTATTTGCCAAGAAAATGAGACCTGCACATGTCCCCCATACTGGCTTCCCCATTTGAACAAACTCACGCAGAGCAGGGAACTGCAATAGAAACACAATCAGTCTAACATGGACAAAAATTACACCAAACATAACTAACACTAATTAGTTACAAGTATGCATCCATCCAAACTTAGCAAAATTCAACCTTTCATGCTTAGCACTTCTCATGATGTTCCACAAAAACAATTTCAAAAGTAATCATTCAGTAGTTTGTCAAGGGAAAGAAGCAATCGCTCTACTACTCTCCAATCTCAAACTAGTTTGGGCATGTTATGCTAATTCTCTAAAACAGCAATTCCCTTAAATATCATGCCCTTCTTCTTTTTTTGTTGACAAGGAAACCTACAGCCTCTACTGTTTGGATATATATAAGGTATACTCACTCCTGTGCAATAGCCCACAATACACACACGTTAAGTAAACTGCACTAGACAAGCTTCATGCGATGAGCTCGACCCAAAAGGCCAAACCCATGTTGTCGTACGCAAGAAGTTTTGAACTTGACACCTCCGTTATGGAAGTCGCAAGCCAAACCATCTGAGCCACGCCGAAGGTTCAGATGTGAGCCACTCTAATGAATAAAGAGTTGCTACTGAAAGGTTCTGCATTCTCATGGTCAAATCAGAGACCGGGGTGGAGTGACAATAACCATCACATTACACCGCTTCAATAACAACAACTACATAGCCAGTATAGTCCCACAAGTAAGATCTGTGGAAGGTGGTGTTTTACACAACCTTACCACTACCAACCACTTTGTGGTTGCTAAATCTCACACTTATTACCACACAAACTTATAATTTTCAATTTGCTACCCATGCTTTTTATAGTATTTTGCCATGATTTCTTCAATTTCATTATTTCTTCCTCATTCTACTTTTGATGTGTTTTTCCTTGAGCCACAGGGCCTATCAGAAACAGTCTCTCCACCTTCGAACATAGGGGTAAGGTCTGCATACACTTAGTGGAGGAGCCAGCTTTTTCAAGGTGTTCATAGGTGATTTTGATATCAAGGTTGTCCAACAATTAATATATATCAAATATCTATATTTAACCTATATATTCAAAAAAAAATTCCGATAAAGTGTGCTCATGACCATCCTTGAGTGAATACAGTTCCGCCCCTGCTGATACACTCTACCCTTCCCAAACCCCCCTTGTGTCATTATATTGTTGTTTGTTAACCTGGGGTTCAATAAATAACCAAAAAGACTTAGTCTTTCACCTATTAATAGCAACATAAGAAGGTTACCAAATTGTGAAGCTCAGCCAATTTGGCCATGGTGGTGCTCTCCCCACCAGGGATGATTAAGGAACTAACATTCTGCAACTGCTCTGGCTTTCTCACCTCCACACCTTTCACTCCCAATCTTTTCAAAGCTATCAAAACACCAAACACCTAATAAACACCCAAACAAACACAAAAAATCCAACATAAAGAAAGCAAGCACAAAAGGGTACCTGCAATGTGTTCATTGAAAGATCCCTGTAAAGCAAGAACACCCACAACCATTTTTTCAGCTACAAAAACAAGAAACAGTCAAAATCAACAAAAGGGGTTCTGAAAAAGAACCAATCTTGAAACAGTAATTGCGGCTGAGGAGTTTTGGGGTGAGGAAGAAAATGTTTTCTTTGCTTTACTGGTAAATAAATTTGGTTGGCGGCCACATGCGTCACATATTTTTGGAACTCGAAAAAAAGGGATTCTTTTTATTTTCATGTCCATGTTCACGATTTTTGGACGAGGATCTTCTGAAAATAATCTCTTTATTTGATGTGATCGTAGTTCTACATATGTCTTATATTCTTTCTTGAACTTCATTTGTGAAATGTCACCTAGTATATTATTATTGTTGTGTCCATATTCACGTTAGAATCTAACTAATCTAATTTCGTGTCAAATATGTTAATTCTGGTTAAGCGCTTTTGTCAAAAAAAAAGTTCCATGTCCACGACTCGAAATTAAAATACTTTTTTCATCCTAAATTAATTTAATTGAATTTTTGAGACTTTTTTCAATATTCAAAATATTTGAACTGTTTAAAATTCAAAGTGAATGTTTTAGACTTTTTCTATATTTGTCCTTTCATTTATTGAAGTTTTATATTTTACAGGAGATTACACTACATATTTATGATTTTACAAAAGATAATAATGAAAGATATGATATAAATTTTATCTTTAAATAATTTTCTTAATATATATATATTAACTTACAAATTTAATTAAAATAAACCGGAAAGAATATCTTATTAATACCTCTGTTTCAATGATATGCATTTGATTATATTACTACTTCACATATAACAAACATACGTATGCCATTCAATACATAAACTAAATTATATTGAAATTATATAATTATTGATTAAAATTTCAAAAATAAATTTACACTATCAATTAAAATATATTTAAAATTTATTATGAAATAGATATTCATCTTATCGTATATTAAATGTCCCTAAAATATTATAAAATCCAAAATTACTTATAGATCGTATGTAATGCGTGAATAAGTTAACGAATTTAGATATATAATTAATTCATATCAAATTTTGACGCGAACAAGTTAACGAATTTAGAAGTATAACTAATTCATGTCAAATTTTGGTACGAATGAATTAACTAGTTTAGATATACTACTAATTCGTATCAAATTATGATGCGAATGAATTAAGTAATTTAGATATACAATTAATTCGTATCAAATTATGGCGCGAATAAACTAACCATTTAGAGTATAACTAATTCATATCAAATTATGACACGGATAAATTAACTGATTTAGATATATACAACAACATTACTCCAATGCCTCAAAGGCTCCCGTCTTCATATCAAATTATGATGCAAACGAACTAAGCAGTTTAGTTATACAACTAATTCATATCAAATCATGATACGGATGAACTAAACTGTTTGAAAATATAACTAACTCATACCAAATTATGACAAAAGTTCTCAACTGTTAATCAGATATTTTCGGTTTGAAAATAAAACGATCATATTGAAAAAGTCGTTCCTCAAACAAGTTCAATACTCGAATTCAAAATGAAAAAAGAAAACATATTAAAAAAGTTAATCCTCAAATACGATCTCAATGTTTAAATTCAAATTTATCCAGAGCTCCATACGTCGGCCCGCGAAAAAACAAAATGCGTGTACTCCCTAGTATTTTACTAAACAGTCTCTGATGCAGGCTTTAGATTCCCTATAAGGTACATCCGTAACAGTCAACCCTGGCCACATCAACACCCCCCCACTCTACCCCACCCTCACCACCAATCCCTAAAAGTTTGCTCATTTACAGTTCTCTTCTTGTTTTTTCCTCCCCATAAAATTTTTATGTTCCTGTTATAAGCTTTTAGAACATTGAACAGCCAAATTTGTTGGGCAAGAATGGATCTTTCCCAACTTTAAGGTAATGGGGTTCTTTATTTGATGATTTTGATTGTTGTTAAGGAAAAAGGTTGAAACTTTAGATGGGTTTGATTTCCTACAAAGAATGTTGGAAAAAGATTGAATTTTTATTGGTTTTGATTGTTTCTTTATGGAAATTGTTAGGAGAATGGTTGAACCTTTTGATGGTTTTGATTTCCTACAAGGAATCTTGGTAAAAGATTGCTTTTTTATTGGTTTTGATTATTTTTTATGGAGAATTGTTTGGAGAATGATGGAATTCTTTGATGGTCTTGGAAAAAGATTGGGTTTTGGTTGTTTTTATGAAAATTTTGTTTGGAGAATGATTAAACCCTTTGACGGTTTTGATTTCCTACGAAGAATCTTGGGAAAAGATTGGTATTTTTTTGGTTTTGATTAGTTTTCTGAAAATTTGTTTGGAGACTGATTGAACCCTTTGATGGTTTTGATTTCCTACAAAGAATCTTAAAAAAGATTGTATTTTTATTGGTTTTTAAGACGAGGATTCCATGAAACTGGCTTTCTAACTTGTAGTGGAAAGGTCTGCGCATATTCTATCCTCCCCCACTTGTGGAATTCCAGGATGTTGTTGTTGATGGTTTTTATGAAAATTGTTTGGAGAATGATTAAACCCTTTGATGGTTTTGATTTCCTACAAAAAATACATGGAAAAGATTGTGTCTTTTTATCGGTTTTTATTATTTTTATGGATGTTGTTTGGAAAATGATTGAACCCTTTGATGGTTTTCATTTCCTACAAAGAATCCAGGGAAAAGATTGTATGGTTTAGATATTATGGTATTTTGAGTTAATTTGATTCCTTTATGTGGGTCAATATACTCAAATATGCTTTCTTTTTGTTGATTCTTTCAATTGTGGCAGAGGAAACGTTTTTTCTGTGATGAGGCGCCAACGTTGGTGACGAATGGAAGATTCTGGCCTGGCATTGATCTCTTGTCTGTTGTTATAATAATTTGGAACTCTCATGATGTCGTGGTTCAATCGCTCAGGAATCAATTTGATTAACTGCTTCTTTCATTTTGCTGAATGGCATCCGATTGAATAACAAAGTCGAACTCGGGTGGATGCCCGAATAGCGTTTTCCTCTTTTTAAGGTTGTCATCTGCTTTGTTTTCAGTTATATGTTTTTGACAAACATTATATCAGTGTCTTCATCAAGGTTCTGTGGTATATTTTTCCTTGCCAGTGAGCCTCTTTTGAATAGGTGACACTAAACAATTGATATTTGGCTTCTTTATATTTTCGTTTATACTTATAATTATTAGTCTTGGACTAAACATTTTCATTAAAGTTCATTCTTTATTTGCATTTTGCACTTAAATTCCCGTTGGTTTTTAGTGCTTTTTTTGCACTTTTTGCTTTTGATAACACTGGTTTGGTTTATCATTTTGTTGTTGTCTAGTTAATTGATGATAATAAAGGTGTATGCTAATTTTTCAGGTTCTTGAATCAAATTGTTCGATTGTTCTGTATATTAGTGTACTCCATCGGGACATAATTCTGCTGTTTTGGATGTCTGTCATGATGCATTCTGGTGATGAAGTTACAGAAATGGGTTGCTGTGGATGTTTTGGATTCTCTTTTGCACGAAAACCAGGAAAGGTAAGTAGGCCTAATAGGGGGTGTGGAAACAGCTGGTCACATGAGCCATTGTTACAACAAGAGGTTGAAGAAGTGGAAGATGATGGCTTCGGTAGTGGCGATATAATTTATACTGGTACTGAGGATGATGGAGTGTGTCATAGCCCGGTTAAAGGTTATGAAGAGATTCTCAGGGAAAGAGCTCAGAATGGGTTTATGTGCAGGGAAATCCCCGTCAAAGAAACGCACAAAGTTGTGCGCACAGAGGTAGTAGCAGGAGAACTCTTTATACTCATATAACTGAGACGTGGATGGCTCGAACATACATTTGTATAAATGATCACTACTTTTGATTTATCAGGAACAAAGGGAGGATTAATTTGACGCCGTATTTTTTCCCTCTGTTGTCTTTTTGATTCAGGATGAAGATGGTAAGAAGATGGTTAATGAATATGCCCGTGAACACAAAATTGGTGCTGGTAGCTACGGTAAAGTGGTGAGCTCAAAGATATTAATATTATCTTTCTTTCTTTTTACTGGTTGGAGGAATAGAAGTCGATATCTGATCATGTTGGGATGGCACAGGTACTTTATAGAAGTTGCACTGATGGAAAATATTATGCCATAAAGGTAAAATTTCTAACATATCCTGTTAGCATCGGGGAGTTCGCTTTAGTATTTACTTAGTGAACCTATTTATTTAGGTTAACACATCATAATGCTAGTCGTTGAGAGTGGGATTTGAAGCTAAATTGTTTCTTTACTTGGTGATCGGATTTTCTGCATTGTAGCATTCTTAACAGGACTCCGCTCAAGTTTTTGCTATTGTATTTATATTGGTATCTAGAGTATCTGATGAAGATCTTGAAGTTATATTTTTGAATAATCATCGACCAGACTGCCTATCCCAATTCATTCATAGATATGAGTCATTATATGCTAAGGACAATAATATTTACGGTCGTGGAGAAACAGCCGGAAAAGAGAAGTGGACATTAACGCAGAGTCGCGGACAATTTAGTTCACAAAGAACAATTAGTCGTCGCTAGTCATTGAGCACAGGCTTGTTTTTATTGAATGCAGGCCTTTCACAAGTCTCACTTATCAAAGTTGCGGGTGGCACCTTCAGAAACTGCTATGGGTGATGTTCTTCGCGAGGTATGTGCTTTATTTCTTCCTTTGAGTTTCAATCATCCTTTTGTAGGTCATCAGCAAAATATATCGTGTAGCATTAGCTATTAGTCAGCTAAATTGTTTATTTTTCTGTCCCGGAAGTTTCTCAAAGTGACTTTTCCAAAGACATTCCTCAAAATGGTAAATATGGTAGAGAGCAGTTCATATTTGTCAATCTTGTCCGATTACTTGTATTTTGCTGCGGATTAAATTACGTTTGAGATGTACTGTTAGTTATACTTCAGCAATGATATCGGAATTAATGACCGACAATTTGCTATTATTACTCTCGTACTATCTTTTTCTTTGATTTAGTAGTACTTTTTTTTCTTCGGTTATCGTATTATTTGTTGTCACTGCTTGTTCTGTTCTTAATTGTTTTCGACATGACTTACTCACTATTGTATTTGGTATACATACTTGATATTTGATATGCTTGCTCGAGCCGAGGTTAGGCTGCGTACACATCACTCTCCCCGGATCCCACTGGTGGGATTATACTGGGCATGTTATTGTTGACCCGACAATTCCTTGATAATCGACTTGCATGTTAATTCTCGTCACTTTCAGGTTGCGATCATGAAAATGCTGTGTCATCCCAATATAGTTAATCTTTATGAGGTGATTGATGATCCAGAAACAGATCACTTCTACATGGGTATTATTATGTTGCCTTGTCCCTTTTTTTTTCTGGCGGAGTTGTCCAGCTTCTTGACTTATATGAATGCCAATAGCTAAAATTTTCCCCTCTTTATTAAACAGTTCTCGAGTACGTGGAAGGAAAATGGGTTTGTGAGGATTCTGGTCCCCCATGTGTTCTTGAAGAAAATAAAGCACGGCAGTACTTGCGTGATATAGTGTCTGGCTTGACGTATCTGCATTCTCACGTAAGTCCCAGTGGTTCGGAGTTCGGATCTATTTATTTTTATGTATTGCACATACAAGTAGATCATGTCCTCAATCAGGTTGTAGCTCAAATCTCAATCACTTTCGTAAAGTGTTAAGTAATCATAGTTGGACAATCGGCACTTGCAAAAAGAAAAAGATAGATCCATATAAAAAATAACTCTGGATTCGTTGTCCATTTCTAGAACAAGTTTCCCAAAGACTTGACTCCTGAAGAACTGACCGACCCTAGGTCAATATTTTCATCGTAGTTTTTTCACTCTTGCATTTCTTTTAAGCCTGTTCTGGGAGATGATTCTTTTTTAGACGATAGTCTATCGGAAACAACGACCTACCCCACAAAGGTAGAGGTAAGGTTTGGGTATACCTCATCCTCCCCAGACCCTACCGGTGGGACTATATTGGGTATGCTGTTGTTATTGTAAGGTCATGATATAAGTAGTTGTCGAGACAGGTAGTTTCCCATTAATTTCCGTAAAATAAGATAGTTTTAGGTTAGGTAGGAAGGGAATCACATCACTGGGGATCTCTATATTATTAGGAAGGTGAGTGAGAAAAGATCAAATTACTCAACTTGATTGACAAAGTAAATCTACTTAAATGATGTCATAATTTATGCAGCCAAGTCACCGGGATTTTCTTCAACTCCTTTTCTAGAAGATAGATGGACCTTCGGCCGTTGCTGTTGAATACTAACGTTCTCTTGTTTAGCGAGCCTTTTTACTTCCCAGAAATATATCGTTGTTCCATCAGCTATTTGTTTAGTTGCTGGAGCTCCAGTACCTTTTGATGTCTTTCTTTTGCAATGACCATCCTTTTAACCCGAGATAGAAGGACTCAATGTTGTCAAAGGGGCGCTTAAGACCTAACGCGAGGCAGAAAAGATGTTGAGCACATTGTCTCACTTTATGGGTGCTTTAGTGTCGTCATTAAGGCTTTAAGACATGTTTTTCCTTGCCAATGAGTGCGTCCTGAAGATACGACACTAAACGATTTATATTTCACTTGATCATGATATATTTTCAATTTCTTTGTCCATATATTTTCTATTCATGCTTATGATTATCAGCGCTGGACTTGAACAGAAAATTATACACGGGGATATTAAACCAGACAATCTTCTAGTGACTGCCTCTGGCAGGGTTAAGATTGGCGATTTCAGCGTCAGCCAAGTTTTTGAGGTAAGACAAAGCTCAATAATTTATTTATTTTTAAAGAATTTCGTTCCCTAGTCACTTGTAATCTTTTACCATTAAGAACGTTTTTGATTATATGCTTGAAGCAAATTGAAGAATATGTTACTAAAGTCTCTTTTTTTAAAATATCTTGGTGAAAAAATATGACTTGTTTAAAGAAACACTTGATGAAATAACTCTGCAGACTTTTATAGTAGACGAGGTAATTTGGCCTGGAACTTAGAAAAATGCGAAGGAGAAAAGTAACTAGTTGGATTCTTTCTATAATATATCTTTCGTTAGATCAGCTTCCTTGTAACGCAGGCAACATAGTTTTGTCAAATTACTTGTTAAAAATAATTCCATCAAAAGTCCCTCGGTAAACTAAGTATTTCTCACTTTCACCTTTCATAGAGGTTGTTAGTCTTTATACTCAGACCTAGTCGGAATAATGTCCTAATGAGAGGGAATTCCGTTTATTTCTAAATTTTTGGGGCGTAGAGGGTTTGGAGGTGATTGTGTTGATTTAAGTTATTTCCACTTTAAGTTCTCTCTTTCCTCGTCTTTTCTTGTATGTTACTAACATTAGTTGGAACTATTTCTGTTTGTAGGATGATAATGATGAGCTTCGTCGATCTCCTGGCACTCCTGTTTTCACCGCTCCTGAGTGCTGCTTAGGTCAGAGTTTCTGGTCCCCATTGATTGCTGACATCTAAAATATCGTTAAACTTAGCTGACCCTAACTTATTTGGGATTAATACCGTGGGACGTAAATTACTTAAGTTGTTTATTTTCCTTACTAATAGGAGAGAGTTATCATGGAAAAGCTGCTGACACATGGGCAGTTGGTGTTACGCTTTATTGCATGATCTTGGGAAAATACCCGTTTCTAGGAGACACTCTCCAGGATACATATGACAAGGTGCGAGTCTCCTCGTATATGTGATGTACAATGGCGTTGACTCAGACGTTAGTTTTTCCTGATCGTCTAACGGCCTTCATTTTGCCTTTCCAGATAGTAAATAACCCCATCATTCTCCCTGATGATATGAATCCGCTGCTAAAGAATTTAATAGAGGGACTTCTCTGTAAAGGTTTGTCTCTCATCTCGTCTGACATCTTTATCCTGCCATTTTATGGCGATGGTAGCCTATAATTTAACAGTTTTCTCGAATCGAGGGTCTATCAAAAACAACCTCGTTATTCTACAAAGTTAGGGGTAAGGTGTACGTACACCTCACCCCTACAAAGTTTTCTCGAATCGAGGGTCTATCAGAAACAACCTCATTATCCTACAAAGTTAGGGGTAAGGTGTACGTACACCTCACCCTCCCCAGACCCCAAATTCTCGTCCTATTTTATTGACAAGAAGTGTCTTTTGCACAGATCCAACAAAAAGGCTGACACTCGAGGATGTTTCTCAACACGAGTGGTTCATGGGAGACGAAGGTCCCATTTCTCAGTATTCGTGTTGGTGCCAGCGCAAAAAGTTGCAGAAAGATGTAGCTGATGGGGGGAGCACGGAGGATACTCCTACTTGATTTAACTGCAGAATGTTCTAGTTCCGTTTTCTCGTCAAAATGTACTTGTAGGATGATAAACTAGGATGTTTCTTTCCGATAAATTGCACTTGCAGGACGCAAAGAGTACAGGTTATGTAAAGGATGGTAGAAAATGAGAGGTTCAAGTAAATTTTGCTCGGTTTCTGTCATACCCCCGGGAGTACTGGTTCAGTTGCCATGGCGGGGAGACATCGCAATATGTGTTGGTTGTTTTTTTGTTGGTGTTGATGGTGTAGTTTTGTGTTTTGATACTTTAGCAGAAAGCCAGCATGTTTGTTATTGTGGATATTGTATGTTTTATATGAAGAAGCATTTTCAGATGATATTGTATGGTAAAGTAATTAAATAAGCACCATGTTTAGTATATGTCCCTCCTCTCGAGTCGTGGGTCTATTGAAAATAATTTCTCCGCCACTCACGAGGTAGGGATATGTTGTACCGACTCTTTTCAGACTTTATTTGTGGGATCAAACTAGGTATGATTAGTGACATTTTAACCCGAATGAGGCAATCAAGAAAGTCGTGGGTCTTGCCTGCATACGACAGAGCAAGTTGTTGTGGTGGTAGTATTATGAGTCTTTCTTGTTGCGTTCTTAAATGAAGGTTCTAGCGAAAATAATCTTTTCTACTTCTCATAAAGTAAGGATAAAGTTTGCACACGCTTCAATATTTCATACCTCATTTTTGAAATCAACACAGGGTACTAAGTTATTGTAATGGTAGTGTCCCTCTCGTTGCTTTTCTTGAGTCGAGGGTCTATTGAAAATTATTTCTCTACCTCACAAGGTAGGGGTATGTTTTGTATACACCATATCCTTTGTAGTCCTCATTTATGAGATCACATTGGATATTACATTGCAGCTAAGATAGTACTATGTCCCTTTTATTGTTTTTCTTGAGTTGAGGATTTAGCGAAAATAACGTTTATTTATGAGATTATACAGGTATTAGGTGGTTGTTGTGATAATAGTGTATGTCCCTATTTTGAATCGATGGACTGTCAAAGATAATCTTTCTACCTCTTTGAGGTATGTTATCATGAGATCACACTAAATATGTTATTTTTGAATTGCAATTTAACTTTTGAGACCACAATCTAAAAATTTACAAATCGAAAATATTATGAGAAAAATCTAGACCATATAAATATTAAATGTTACTCTCATATTTAAGCTACAGAGTGCGTCTTATGTGTTAATAACCTATTTGTTCATAAAATACATTCAATGAATGCATTTTTTGTGTTAACAATCTATTTGTTCATAAAACGCACTCATTGAATGTGCTTTATGTGTAAATAACCTATTTGTTCATAAAACACACTCAGTAAATTTATTTTTGTATTAATAATTTATTTATTCATAAGACGCACTCAATGAATTTACGTTTTATGTGTTAATGACCAATTTGTTCATAAAATGCACTTAATTTTATGTGTTAATAAACTAGAGGTTGAAAATAGCATTTTGGGAAATCTTTCTTCCCGATGAAGCGCCTTGGAATCTCATTGAGAAGCATGACAATGGATACGACCTCTTGTGAAATCAGATCGTTCAAGCTCTTTCCTACCCTTATCTCATTTTATTCATAAAACATACTCAATAAAATCAGTAAACTACACGTGTATCATGTATTGTCTAATTCTATACCCCTAAAAGAGATAATAAATATTTAAAATCTTTATTACTATGGTAATTTTTTTTATTCTAGTAACGCAAAAGACACGTTAAATTAATTTGATTTATAACTTGTTAATACGTTTATTTTTTAAATATTTTCTATATTGAGTATTCTTATTTTAGCCGTATGCAAAACTCAGACAATTTTAGTTATTTTTATTAAATTTGTGACGCGTCAGTATGTTCATTAATTATATAAATTAGTGAAAAAGATCTTAAACATTTATTATTTTTATTCTAGTAATATGTAAAACACGTTAAATCAATTAATTTGTGATTGATATATATGTTCATCAATCAAAGCAAACATAAATTACTAGCAAAGTAAATTTCTAATATTTCCTATTTATCTTACATAACATTTTTATTATATTACATATCAATATGATCGTCAATCAGATGAACAACAACAAAACAACAACATACTCAGTGAAATTCCACAAGTGAGATATGGCAAGGATAGATTGTATGCAGACCTTACCGTTACATATTAGTATGATCATCGATCAGATGAATTAACAAAAATCTTTAATATTTATATAATGATCATTTCTCGAAAAAAACATTAAATTAATTAACTTTAAACTCGTTTCTACGTTCATAAATCAAATAAAAGTTTATGACGTATCTGTATGTTCATCAATTGGAGCAAAACGCTAGAATTTTATAAAGTCGGGGGATTATACATGCTCAAAATAATATAATAGGGACTAAAATGTGTCTGCCGTCAAAACTTATAGGACCTTTTAATTAAAAATTCTAAAATGATAAGGTGACAAAAGCATATTTGACTTTTTCTTGGTGCTTATCCAATAAAAATACAAACTTCACTTGCGTCAAAAATCCAAAAATAAAAATAATTTTTGTACACTATATTAAAAAATTATAAAGATAATTTATCATTTTATTTTTAATTACTCTTATTATTAGCTAGAATTATTGTTTGCTATATTTTTCAAATTGTTGAATTTACATATTTAGAGGATGATATTATAAAACTGTCATCTATTTATTGCTACTTAAGAAATGTGTCAAGTCAATACTTGCTCAGTAAAAATAAATAAAAGAACTAAAAAGAAAGCAATAGTAAATTTCTTAAACAACTTTCAATTTTTTATTATCTGTTATTTCCTCTATTTTGATTATCGTTTTACTTGTTATTGATTATAAATTATTTTCTACGTAACTTTTTTATTAAAGAAAATAATTATTTTCTACGTAACTTTTTAATTATATATTTCTTTAATCGAGAATCTATTGAGAATAAATTTTCTATTTTCGTTGATATAAAACTATGTTCACATGACTCTTTCCTAAGAATGATCAAAATCATAAAAAGTTATTGAATTATCGGTAACGGGTTATTAGTTTAGCAATGTCAATAACAGTTTTGATTTTTTTAAATTATAGATTTATCAGTTTTTAACAGTTATAGCTTTTCTTTCTTAACGACTTGACGAACAACTCAATAGTAAATTATAAGAGTATAATTATATTATACCATTGGGTATATACAGTTATTAACTTAGAGTTTAGTTTCATTCTTTTATTTTTGTCTGCTTCAAACAGTTAGTTATTTTACAATGTGACAATATTTACGTTTAAGCAAGATGTAGTTTGTTATCACGTCTCTAAAAGATTTTCAATGATTTTTTTTATATCAACTTAGTTGAACTGATAACGATCAATGATCGATAAGCTAAAAATTAATAAGTTAATATCTTAATAATTCTACGACAATTTAGTATGTCCACCAGCTGATAATCGATAAGTTAAATTTATTAATTTCATAACCAAATTGAATGAATTGATATACAATTCTATTTTTTTTTTTTTTTTTGCATGTGATTATATCGAGTATGTTGTTTGAAGTGAATTTTCTAAAAAGAAGAAAATCCAAAAATATAACAATATTCAATCAGCATACTGTCCAAACTAACTTGAAACAATATCATTATGGAGAACAGTAAGATAATAGTAAATAAAATAATATAAAATTAGAATAAAATAATATTAAAAAAGGATGATTTTGCACAAGATCCCTAAATAGTAGGGAAATTATACAACATATTGAAAGATAAGGGACTTATACTGTAAATAAATAAAGTTTCCTCTTTCATTTTCCATTTCTTTTTATCAGTTTCCTGTTCTAAAGAAACCGATCCCACAGTGTCTTTGTCTCTCTAAAAATTTCTCTCTCTAAGATTCCGGTGAGATGGTCGCCGTTACTCCATCTCCGGTGAATGTTCCGGCGATATAGATACCTGAGATCGGATCGAACTTTAATTCTCTCCAGCAATGGAAGCATCACCACACCGGTTTTGCTCTCCGGCGACGCTGATTTTTGGCCGGCAGAAATAAGTAGCGGAGTTTTCCGGTGATATCCAAGTAGGTTTCTAGGATCCGAATCGGTATACATTTCCTATTCAATTTACCTCTTTGCTCTAGTTCAATTGAGTTTGTTATATTTTCTGATTCAAAATAACTTCTTTGTGAGTTTTGGGGAAAATTTTGGAATAATTTGTGAAATTTGGATTTTAGTGGAAAAAAATAGGTCAAAAAATGAGGAAAGTTTGAATATTTTGGGTAATATTTCAAAGTATTTGATTAGAGCTGGTAGAGTTTTGACATATACATGAAGTTGTAGTTGTTGCTGGAGATTGAGAAATTGATGTTTTGATGGGAATTTTGTGTTTTCACATATAAATTTTGTGGCTTTTTTTCAAGTGTGTTATTGGTTGGAGACTCTCGGTTGTGTATGATAAACATGGGTTCTGAAAATAAGAAAGAGTTTGTTAGTTGTGATAAGGTTAATAAGTCTTCTTATGATTATTTGTTTGGGAAGGAAGAGGAGAAGGGGAAGAGACTGAGGTTAGAAGAAGAAGAAGAAGGTGATGATGGTTATTGCAAATTTAGATCAAGTGATTCACTTCTTCCAGGCCTACATGATGATGTTGCTTTAACATGTCTTGCTTGGGCTTCTAGATCAGACTATGCATCGTTGTCGTGTCTGAATGGCAGGTTTAATTCATTAGTCAAGAGTGGTTATTTATATGATTTGAGGAGACGGTTAAGTGTTGTTGAACACTGGGTTTATATGGTTTGTGATCCTCGGGGTTGGGAAGCGTTTGATCCTTTCAGAAATAAATGGTTGAGATTGCCAAAAATCCCTTGTGATGATTGCTTTAATTATGCAGATAAAGAGTCATTAGCGGTTGGTAGTGAACTATTGGTTTTTGGCCGTGAGTTATTTGATTTTGCTATATGGAAATACAGTTTGATTCAAAACAACTGGGAAAAGTGTGAAGGGATGAATCATCGTCGTTGTCTATTTGGATCAGGTAGTCTTGGTTCAATTTCTATCGTTGCAGGGGGTAGTGACAAGAATGGTAATGTACTAAAATCTGCTGAGCTTTATGATTCTTTGACTGGTAGATGGGAAATACTGCCGAACATGCACTCTCCTCGTAGATTGTGCTCTGGCTTTTTTATGGATGGAAAATTTTATGTGATCGGTGGGATGACTAACCCTACCGATTCTTTGACTTGTGGGGAAGAGTTTGATCTACAGACGAGGAAGTGGAGGAAAATTGAGGGCATGTATCCAAATGTCAATAGAGCTGCTCAGGCACCTCCTCTTGTTGCAGTTGTTAATAACCAACTATATGCAGTTGAATATCTAACCAACATGGTAAAGAAGTATGACAAGGAAAAAAACTCATGGGAGGTACTGGGAAGACTTCCCGTGAGGGCTGATTCTTCGAATGGCTGGGGTCTTGCTTTCAAAGCATGTGGTGAAGAACTTCTAGTGGTAGGTGGCAACAGGGGTCCAGAAGGTGAAGCTATCATACTGAGTTCTTGGGCACCAAAATCAGGGTGTAAAGACGGCACCTTAGATTGGAAGGTCATTGGCCTGAAAGAGCATTCTGGTGTCTTTGTATACAATTGTGCCGTGATGGGTTGTTAAGAAGTTCATCCAACAACCAAATGGAGAAAGACGTCACTCTTTTCAACCGTTTCTTTTAGCTTAATTCCAACACATTGTTTCATTTATTACAGTTTAACATCTTTCCGGTGTTTGAGATAAGCAATTGTTCTATCTAGAAACATCCTCTAACTGGATGATTCACTCATTCTGCAGAATGCTTGTTTCCAAGTTTCAGTTTTCATCTTGTTCTTTGAGTTAATATGGTTGATTCACTGATCTACAGGATACTAAATAATGGATATTTTTTCTCTTTATGATCTTGAGACTTCATTAAATTATCTATACGCGTTGTTTTTCTTTCTTGTACCCATGCTATCTGCAGTTTTCTCAGTACTTATGTTTTCCTTCTCTGGACCGAAGGCTTAGCAAACTCTTAACTTGTGTTAGCACTGTGTTTGTCTTCTATTCAACAGTCATATTTCATGTTGTTGATTACAGTTCTCTTTGGTGATCTGTTTTCAAGTCTGTCTTACTGTTCTGGCTTTCCTTGAGTGAAAAGGATACTCATTACGAGCGATGAAGGAGACATCATTCGCTCACTTGTCTTGGTTCCGTCTTTCGACTGGAACAGGCTCATTTGATGTGAGGTCGGGGAATTAGTCGAAGTGTGCAATTATAAGAAACGTTTTGAGATAAGGGTCACAGAAAACAGCCTCTCTACTTCTATCTGTGAGGCAGCGGTAAGGTCTGCATACATTATAGATTATTGTTGTTGTTTGTGCAATTATAAGAATAATCTACATCTCAAGTTCCTAGACCTGCATTGACACAGAAAGAAGAGCAGTACACTGTTGATATTTGTTAAATTCAGTAACTCTGAATTATGCACTTGTCCTCCACTCAAAAATAAATTTTACAATTCTATTTTCTTGAGGACCAAAGAATTAAATCAACAATAAAAGCATCATTTCCTTTATTATTATTTTATTTTTCTGACACAAATTGATGTGCACTTGACCTTTCTCTAATTGTTTAACATAACAAAAGTACAACTCAGTAAGCATCTGTGCTTTCAAACACAAAATACAACCAAAAAAGAAAATGGAAAGAAACTCTTCAACAACTTGTCCATCGTAGAGGTCGATATCATCTTGTCTTGAATATTTTCGATAATAATTTTATCTCTCCTAGTAATTTAATGCGTTCATTTTACCATTTTCATTACTTTCATCTTTTGGACGTATAAACTCTTGATCAGTCATCATTTTGGCTTATGCGATATAAACAAGAACATACTCAATAGGGAAGTCAAAAATGTACCCAGAAAAGGGAAAAGGAAAAGAAAAACAAGAAAGAACGACTAATAATGAAAAACAGATGATAATATAAGATAGATAATGACAATAAAGAATATAAAAATACGACTAATCCTACTATCTTTTTATATTCTAAGATCAGACATCAACCCTATTACCCCTACTAGTTTATCAGTTTGTTACTCTAATTTGCGACCTCCATAAATAACTCCTAAAATCGAAATGAAAATAACCATAGACTAATCTATTATAGACTTTAAGCATAGTAAAATATTCAAAATTCCAAGAAAACAGATGTAAGAAAAAAAATGGAATATTTGTTGCAGGATTTGGTTTTTTGTGATGGGAGTATTTATATCTATGCACATGTATAATACAGTATGTGAAAAAAAAGAAATATTATTCTTTTTAATAAAGAAGAATCTGACTTTAGTTTATGTGAAAAAGGTATGGTATTTGCAGAAATTGTGGGACTCATGTGGCTGTACTGAATTATTAATTTTTTTTTCTAGAAAAAGCAAAATGCCTTATTTGGACAAAACTTTAGTCATTTTTGCCCATTTTGACATGTCATTTTTAGCCTATTTTAGGGAAGAAAGAAAAGCAAATCCCCCTGCTTTTTGGGGTTGTGGGGAAGAAGAAATTATTTTTTTTTAACTTTAATAAGTACTACTAACTATGGACATTGATTTTTCTGGTTTAACAACAACAATAACATATCCAGTGAAATCTTACAAGTGGGGTTTGGGGAGGGTAAATTGTATGCAGTCCTTACCGCTATCTCATAGAAGTAGAGAGGTTGTTTCCTAAAACCCTCAACTCAAAACCCATAAGCAGAAAGAATTAGATATGAAAAAATGAAATGGTTATAAGTTATAACATAAAATAGGATGATTTCCCGTTTAATGATCTATTTTATGTGATACCATTCAATTTTCTGTGATTAAATTATAACTTTTAAATATTTATATAATTATAAATTATTTTGTTAAAGATAATTTTTTTAGAAAAAGTTAACATTTTCTTAGGATGAACTAAAAAAAAGTCACATGAAATAAGATTGAAAAATATTAGTTTATGCTAGCAGACTCAGCACTATTGTTTTTTTAAAAAATTTAGAGTACTAATTCTTGTTATGTGTATTTGTTTTGGAAACTTTCTTTTTTTTTGAATTATTAATATGCTATTCTTGATTTGAGGCTTAGTTTATCGAAAATATTTTTTCTATCATCACGGGTAGTAAGATAATACTAGAGTTATTCTATTTTTACAATATAATAATAAAATCTTTACAGATATATACAATCAAATCTTTCTATAATTGTGCTTTATTCCAATATTTTTTAATTATTGTAATAAATGTTGTATAGTAGAAAATATATAATATATCATACTATAGTAAAGATCGATTTCACATAAATTATAATTATTCATAGTAAAATGTTGTTAGAGAGGACGACAGTTATAAAGAGATCTAATTATACCTAAAATAAACAATACAAAAAATAGAAAAGGGAAAGGCAAACTCCCAATTCCACCTTGAGAGTGGGTTGGGCCATAGAACTTTTTGGGCCAAAATACTTAAGGCTCCATTTGGGTTGTTTTTCTTAGCCCAAAAGTATTGGTCTCGTTTAGAATATCAATCTCAGATAATTCACTCGTGAAGTGTGTTTGTCGATTCAACGATTCTCACCATGTAAATGCCTTTGATCATTTTAATTATTTTTTTTCAATTTCGTAATATGTTAACGAAAGGAAATGAAATAGATTTGAAAAAAAGAAAAAGAAATAATACTACAAAATGAGAAAGAAATACTTTAATTATGTATCACTCATCTTCAATTGATACTAACTTGGTATATGGGGATTTCAATTGGCTTTCAACAATATTGATGCCAGCAAAACAAGCTAAGAATTAATTTGCACCCATTTCAATTATTTTATAAGATATGTATTATCTTTCACCAACACATATATTGAGTAATTCTGTCCATCAAGACGGAAAGAAATAAGAGAAAATCATTAAAGATTTTTGAATATGCTAAGATTTGAACTTGAGCGTTCATGATTCTTGATTCAGTCCATTGATCATTATGACACACCTTTGAATGGAGGATTAAGATGTTATGCGTTTGTATTTTCTTAATTTCTTTTGATAACGATAGTGTCTGAGCGGTAGCTTATATGCGCCTCCACTAATTTCACAATGTATTTAGCTACCTTCTACCAACAATAACATAACTAGAGGAGTCACATAAGTAGGGTCTGTGGAGAGTAAGATGTACGCAAACCTTACCACTAACTTATAGAGATAGAGAAACGACTACCTCCTACCAACACAAAATATTTTCTTCATATCTTTACGAGTTTGGGCTAAAATCATCTCTAAGTATAACAAAAACTTAGATTACATCCTTATGCTATAATTGTGAATTAAAACATGCTTTTATTAACCCAAACATTGCAATAAACATCCTTATGTCAACTTTTGTTTAAAAAAAAACTTTTGCTAAAAAAAAAAAAACTAACAGCTGAAATAAATTCATCCAAATGTGTCAAGCATGTGAGGACATCTAGAAGTTTTGATATCTTGGAGAACATCATGGAACGTTTATTTCTAAGTTTGCATTGCATCCAAAAGAATCTAGTATTTTGGCAATCTAAAGCAAAGGTTATTCAACATGTATAAGTTTTTCAGAGTGGCCAACCGGAGATTTTAGTCTAACTTAATTTCTCCAGAAAGTTGTTTTCTCATAATTGTAAAATATGTTCTATCGTCAGGAATCAAATGCTCAAAAAGCTTATTTCATGATATATAACTGAGGATCATATGAATTTACTAAAGGTATGATGTTTTTAACCCAAAGTTTCTCTTTTTGGTAGAAGTTACATGCTTGGGACACGTGTTTATTTCAGCTATTAGTTTTTTTAACAAAAGTTAACATAAGGGTGTTTCTGACAAAGTTTGGGATAGTTAAAGGATGTTTTTTGTCCACAATTAAAGCATAAGGATGTAATCTAAGTTGGGATATACTTCGAGATGATTTTAGCCTAAAACTCTATCTTAACAATCTTGAATATTGGCTAAATTCAACCATCAAGCAACCAAAATATTATCTTTTTGGCAACCACAAGAGGAAATCACAATAAAGCATAGTTTTTAAAACACATAGTTCCTCCATAGACTTGAAAGAGAAACTTACAGACAAGCATAGTTCCTCCATAGACTAAAAAGAGAAACTTACAGACAAGCAACTCACAAACACAATACATCAAGTGCAGTTCCAGAGGGAAGAAAGTAAGATTACAGTATCAACTTTCAACCTACAACCTCCCCTCTACTTATTCTCGGCAGACGCTAAAGCAAAAGTTGAACAAAAGACAACATAAAATAAAATGCACCAGACTCTTGACAAAACTCTAGTCTCCCCACCATTGATGAGCAAAGACACCACTTCTCCTTAGAGTTTTGAAAAGGCTCATGCAGTCTCCACAGAGACCATTTTTGCAGTCTGCAGCCGAGCAGCGAAGGAACAGTTCATCGACATGGCATATTGATCCAGTTTTGAATAGTTCAGCAAGAATATTTAGCTCTGCTGCTCTAGCATTCATCATGAGGACGACATAATCTCCTTCTTTAACTGTTTCACTAAACCAACTAATAAAGTCAAACCCTTCATGATCTAGCGGAGCACTCAAGTATTCATCAGTGTCAGCAAATGGGAAATCCTCCCCAGTGACAGCGAGTCCTGGATGGTACACAAAGTTGATGCCAGGATTCTTCACATATAAAGACAGTGCAGAGGTGTTATGATCAATGACGAAAACATTGAATAAGTGGTGAGGGATCGGATAATGAGGCTTGAACATTCTTGTAAGAGCTGTTTCAACGAATTCCCCTGCACCAACATTGATATAAACCAGTTTGTTCCTTGATGAAATGTTCAAGAACTTGGGCAAGTATGAGATTTGCATCTCAAACTGTCCAGGCTTCTTTTCCACGAGTGGCTCAAGATACTTCAAGTACGGCTTGTTGTTCAAGGTGGAAGGACAATTAGCAGGCAGCACAGAATGCTCGAGAGATTCAACAATCTCTGATCGTTTCTTGAACATCACTAGAGTATAAGTGCCAACCCCACATACATGAACAACATCAGAACTCTTCAAGAATGATGAAACTGGGGTAGCAGACCTTATCAAGTTGCCCTTTATAAAGTTCCCTGCGTAGAAACTACTAGAACCAACGAGCATAGCACCAATGCCCCCTGGACGTAAGACACGCTCAATCTCAAGCACCATAAGAGCTGGAACAGTGACCTTATCCAGATCCCTCGAGAACACAAAATCGAAAGAATTGTTCTCATAATCAAGCTCATACACAAATCTCCTACATAATAGAGAGAAATATGGATGTACATCAACACCAACAGCATTCGACAGTCCCAATTCTCGCAGCACCACAGCTGCAGACACCGATTTCTTCCCAACACACAATGCATTAGCATTCAAATCCAAGAACTTATTTCCCATAAGCTCCTTAAACACATTTTTAACCAAATTCTTATCATCCCCCTTCATCAAAGACGCCCCAAACAGCGGAAACGCCAATCCAGATACAGGTTTAAATAAACCAGTAACATTCACATACTGGTTACCCCCAAAGTTCAAAGGGCACACACCAAAATTCAACATCATAGGCTCAGATTTCCGAATCATATGTGCCATTTGAACAAATGACACAACAATCATAACACTAACAAAAAAGAACCCTTTTAGAATCAAACGTTTCACTAATGAACCATGAATGATTTGCCATTTCAATACCTTCATATCCATTTTTCTCAACTTCAAATCTCAAATATTTCAAGATCTATAACAGCAAGTTCAGTTTTTTTCTAGATTTAAGCCAAAAAAAACAAGAAACTTAAACAGATTAACGAGTACAAAACCTGGAGGAAGTGTGATTTCCACCCACCAGTAATACCATTGGCATTTGAGATCCAAGCCACACTTTTTTAGGAACCCTTTTCCCCATTGATTCAAACCAGTTCCAACCCATCTCAAAACCCCAATTCATCACCCAAAATTGAGCTCGACCCACATCATATTTTCACATGAAAATCAAAAATTTCAGCCAAGAACTTAAAAGGGGTTCAATGAAAAACAAAAATTTCAACTAAGAACTTACAAGGGGTTCAAGATTTGTGAAAAAAGAATGAAACTTTGGGATCTGAGAGTGACTGTGAAGTGGAAAAATGAAGAAAGTAGGAAGAAGCTATAAGGAAGAAGCTGAATTGTACGAAACTTAGCACTTTGTCGGTTACACATTACGTGTCAAATGATGATTGGTTCCTAAGTTGATGTGGGTCCCACATGAGCTATTATTGAATTAGTTGGATTTTTGGGTTTTATATGGGGTTTGTGTTATCGAAAAAAATATTTTTATCTTTATTTACATCAAGTAATTTACCATAAGATTTTGTTTTTTTTTTAGTTCCATTAATTAGAAAATTTGGATTTGACTTGTGTTTATGAAAATATATCTTGTTAAAGAGTATTTAAATTTTATGTGATGTGAATTCAAATTAATTAAAATTTTAGTAGAATATAAATGCGAAATAATTATTAATTTAGATATTTGAGTACATAATTTATAAATAGTAATAAAGTTTGAGTCATCTCTTAACTTAGATATTTGAGTACATAATTTATAAATAGTAATAAAGTTTGAGTCATCATGTTAAGAGAGCATTAGTAAATAACAAATAGTATAATTTTCAAAGAAAAAAAAAAGTTATACTAAAATCAAAACATAAGAAAACAAAAAAATAAGAGAAAAATATTCAAAATATCCAACTTGACGCAAGTTAAATTTTATCTCCAATTATTGATAGTCTTAAAAATACTTCTTTATCTGACTAATTAATCGATCTATCAAACAACAACAACAACAACAATATACCTAGTGGAATTCCACAAGTAAGGTCTGGGAGAGTAAAATGTATGCAGACCTTACCACTATCTCATAAAAGTAGAGAAGTTGGTTTATAAGAATCCTCGTCTCAAAAATCTATAAGCACAATAAATTAGATATGATAAAAAGTAAGGAACAAAAAAAATACTAATAATAAAAAACACATGACAATACGTATGACAATATCTCATAACTTGATAAGAATTTAGAGATATATTTTACTATATTTGTAATATTAGACACACATTTAAGTTCAGTTAGTCAAGTAAAGGAGTATTTTTAACACTATCAAGTTCAAAAATTAAATTAATAACTTGTGTCAAGTTTACAAATAATTTTCTTAAAAAAATA
This sequence comes from Solanum ossicruentum, assembly GCA_025774065.1. NCBI lineage: Eukaryota > Viridiplantae > Streptophyta > Magnoliopsida > Solanales > Solanaceae > Solanum > Solanum ossicruentum. Next base: position 21,406,073 of record JAOTQR010000007.1, read on the forward strand.
ATAACAACAATAATAGAAAAATAAAATAATTTTCACCTACCTATTATAAAATTTAACTTTAGTCGTTAACTTGCATATATTTTTATATAAAATAATATTATAGATAAATTATTATCTTGTCTAATCATTTATCCGAATGATCAATTCAACAATAATTGAAGAGATAGGTGCGTGTGATGATGAATAAGTTGGGACCGTTAATTTATTTAGAGCATGGTACATAAACAGTATGTCTACCACGTGGTGCATTTATTTTTAACTATTTTTTATAGAATTCTTTTTATTTTTCAAAAAAAAGAAAAAAATTGTTTTTGAATGCTTGATTTATGAAAAAGTACTAAAAATAAATAAGAACTTTACAAAACACATAAAAATGAAAAATAATATTTTCTGTCACACCAAATATGGTCCATCAATTGTTCTTTGGGAGTCATATGAGTATGACTTGTTTCTCAATTAAATTAATTAGATTTTAAATGTTTAGAAATATACTACCCATAAAATTTTCTTTCACCTATTTTTATTTTGTTTTTGAGGTCAAGTCTTGAGTTTTTTTTTTCATGAATCTCTTGAGTTTAGTGCAAATAACTTGCTTATAAAAGTTTTTTCCACCTTTTTTTGATGTTTTTCCATCATTAAAATTTTCAATTGAATGCCACTCTCATTTAATAGGCATCTATTAGATCCTTAGCATGATGAGTCACGCAGTTCAGGCTTGGCTAGATATTTACCTAATGAATGTAGTGAAGGATTCATAACTTCGGTTAAGTTAAAGTTTAAGTATAGAAAGATCTTAATATTGACGTGACCAGGACATGCAAGACAGGACGTGGCTAAGGTATAACAAAAGCTGACAAGCTAAGGATGAGTCTAAGGATGATAGACAGTCTAAGTGGATTAGATCGCAAGGGTTATCCCATATCAATATCTATTTTTTTTTATTTAGTGAAAGATTAATCGATATTTAAATTATAGGTAATTGTACTCTTTGGAGTAGTACAATAATTCGAGTTTGAGACTTTCAAATTGTAGGTGTTAAGTTCGAAATTTCTTACTATTGAAAATAAAAAATTTACCATCTGTTGTACTTTTTATGTTGATTAATACTTTTTATTGTGTTTTTTAAATAACACGATCATTTTAAGTTTATTATGTTAGTTGAACTAAATGTGTTCCATTTTAACAAAATTTAATAGGGAAAAAATAACTGAACAGTAGTGGGGGGTTTATTTGTCACACTTGTACAAACTGCTAAAACCCACACCGCCGTCGAAACAGCGGCAAACCCTTCTTCCCCAATGTCGACGGAAACTGTAAACCCTGAATTGAACTCCGGCGATTCATCGGAGAAGGTTCATTTTCCGGAAACTCTGAATCCTGAATTGAATGGTCAGGAGTCATCGGAGAAGGTTCATTCGCGGGAAACACTGAATCCTGAATTGAACGGTCATGATTCATCGGAGAAGGTTCATTCGCTGGAAACACTGAATGCTGAATTGAACGGACAGGATTCATCGGAGCAGCTCCATTTGCCGGAGAAACGAAAGCGAGAAGAATCAGAAACAGAAATAGAAACAGAGCAAAAACAACGACATCCGTTATGGAAGACGTCACTTTGCTCTTATTTTCGAAAAAATGATGGTTCATGTACTCACGGAGAATCCTGCCGGTTCGCTCATGGTGAGTCGGAGCTCCGAGTCCGACCCGACGGTACATGGGACCCGACTTCTGAGCGAGCGAAGAAGATGTCTAAGAAGGCCGACGACGACGACAGAGAGAACGCAGAGGACAAAGAAGAGAAATGCAATGACGTTATGATGACTGATGCATTAGACGATGAGGAATGTTCTTCGTCGGGTTGTGGGCTGTCCAAATGCTTGGTGAATCTTCCAATGAAGTGGACTTCAGATAATTTAAGGTGTTTCCTTAGAGAACATGTAAGTTTTTTTGGCTCAATGATGAATCTTTCTAGATATTAAACATACACGTCCAATTCAAATATGGAGTTCGAAGATTAGGATCGAAGATTAGAAGATTAGTAGGTAACTATGCATTGTTTAGTTTCCTTAGTACTGTATTTGCTTTACATACTTGATTTTGATATGCCTTGCTTGAGCCAACCGTCTTATCGGAATTACCCCTCGACCTTCACAAGGTAAGGGTGAGGTTCCGTATACACCACCCTCTCCAAATTCACACTTATGAGATTACATAGGGTTATCTTGTTGTTTTATCATGGTGTATTTCTTTTTTTTCCCTTTTTGATGCTGGTAATTCCCAATTTTAAGTAGTGGAAAATGAAAAACTGTTGTAATTAAGCTACAGTAAGAAAATTGGGTTGAAGTTTAGTTCTATCTAATCATGATTTTGGAAGCTAACTTCACAATTGTGTGTGGACTTTGTCAATTCTAGTTTGGTTTTGTGAATTAGACATATATGGATGCTAATGCATTTGTTTGTGATGAATAAGATTATGGGATTCATCAGCCAGAAGATTAGCTGTTGAAAACTACGAGTAGTCTGAAAGTACTATTCCAAAAGTGCAACATCAATAATTTGGTCTCTTTCGAACCAAAGTAACATTTTTAATTTTCTACAAAGTGCAAACATTTCTCCTGTGGTAACTCTGGTCGAATGTGCTTTCAACAGTTCTTTCTTTCTTCCCAGTCAAAGAAGAGTATGGAAACAATTTTTAACTTTCCGCGGCATTGTATTCTCGAACTCCTAGTATATCTGGTGATTCGGAGACAAAAAGGCAAACAGAATTATATAAAATTTCCGAAACGGCAACTAAAATGAGAATGATACCAAAGGGTAAAGGCGCAGGGGTCTGTGCGCCTTACCCTTGTGCGGTGCATGGTGTTAACAAATGCAAATGGAGGAAGTTGCAAGGCAGTGCGCCTTGTAGGTGGGACCTGCCGCCTTCTCCTCTTTCTCATTTTAGTTTTTGAAATAAATAAATAGATTTATTTATTTATGATTTCACTGTCAAGGCATACACTTTTGCGTTTTCCTTGTTCTTGAGTCTTTTTTCACGTTTTGGTTTTGATTTCTTTTCTTGAAAGTTGAAAAAGATCAATTTTTATTGCATACTGCATTTGAAGATTAGATTTTGGTGTTATTTGGTTTCATATCTGCAATACCCATTTGTTGTTTTTATTTCTTTTTCTCAAAGTTGAAGAAAGATTCAAGCTTTACTACTTATTTGCTTTTGAACTTTTGGATTTTGGTGTTATTTGGTTTCATACCTGTAATACCCACTTGTTCAATTTTCTGAAGTGATCAACCCCAGGATGAAAACAAAATCCTAAAGTAAGGCATAGGGGGTTGATTTGATTTAGCGCGGCAAAATTTTTAAAAGAATATGATTATATTATACGTATTAAGTACTTTTTATTATTAAATAAAATATTATAAATTATCATATAATGATTGAGTTCAATTTAAAACTGAAATCAATTATCGGATATTAACTTAATATTTTTTACTGTGCAGTGGATAAGTTAGTGAAAAAATTAAGATAACTATAATTACAATAATTAACAATTTACAATAATATCTCATATTTTAACGTTGCTCTTTTCTTTATTGTTTTATATCTTTTCTTCATACTTTTAATTTTTAATAATTAAAAAAAAGCCTAGTAAATATAAAATTATAATTAAAAATTTAATTTGTTGCATAATAAATGAATATATTTATTAAATAAACAAGCTTGGGTTTGAGAAAGGAGAGGGACTACCGTGTGATACGGCTCGGAGAATTATATTTGTATGATTTATGGGAAATATTTTGAATTATATACCATTATGACTACTATAACAGTGTCAAACTTTAGAAAATGAGGGGATCATAGTGTAGTACAAGGATGAAATTATGTCTAATCGCACCAAAGGGCGAACAAGATGGAAATTTGAGCCACCAATGCGCACAGTAATGGGACCATATGATAGGTCACTCTTAGTTCATTAGCCTTTTAAATTATTTTTTTCCAACTTAAATATATTAAGAAAATAAAATGATGGGAATGATTAAAGAAGAAAAAAGTAAATGAGAAAGAGAAAAAAGGCGGCATGTCCCACCTGCAAGGCACAAGGCAGCCTGCGTCTTCCTCTATTTCCGTTTGTTAATGCCGTGCAATGTGCAGGGATAAAGCTCACGGGCCCCTGTGTCTTTTACCTCTTGGCATTCTTCCCATTTTAGTTGCCGTTTTGGAAATTTGGGATCATAGTTTTGCCCTTTTGGCTTCAGACTCTATATCTGGTTGTACTGAAAATTAAGTGAAGTTCTTGCCCAAATGGTATGAGTTGTGTCAGTTATGACATTTGATGAGGAACTGGCAACTAAGTGAGCTGATCCTCAGGGGGCTTTAAAACAATTAGTATCTTGGAAGAGCTGGTAAATTGAAGAGTAGTGGGATCTTTAGGTTCTTTTCCCTTGGTTTTCTGTCAAAGGTTGATAATGTAACACTTATCTTTTTTCTTTTTTAATAACCTTGGTGACTGGGCTAACCTGTGGGCACCTCGACTAATTTCATGAGGCAGCTGATTTGTCCCACCAGCACGTATACCAAGTAACTTTATTCACCAAGGTTTGGACAGATAGGAAGAAATTACCTAGTATTTTTCTCTCCGCTAGTATTTGAACTTGAGACCTCATGGTTCTCAATCCACCTCATTAACACTAAGCCACCCTTTGATACTCGAATTCATTATTGCCTTAAAGAAGGGCTTAATTTTGTAGACTACTAGCAGTAACACTGTTAATTGGTGTTTGGATTGACTTAAGTTTTAGTGACTTTTGACTTTTAAGCATTTTCTTAGTTTAAGAAGTGTTTGGATAATGGAAGAAGTGCTTTTAAAGTTGAAAAAGTACAAAAAAAAAGTCAAAAGACAAAATGTGAGGGTTCCCAACTTATAACTTTTGGCTTTTCACTGATAAGCCGCTAAAAACAGCCAATCCAAAGACCCCTTATTATCTGTAGAAGTACGTATGTTTGCTCTATGGCTTGACAAGTCTGTTGTCCTGGAACAATTTAGCTTTGTAGAGTACATATCCGTATCTTTATCTTTTTTGATGTATTGTTATACTGTTCTTAATAGATTACTTTTATATTGTGATGACATAGTTGTTGGAATTGACTCCTTCAATCTCAGGGTGTTACTTTTAAATCAGCAAAAAAGAAGAAAGGCATGGCTGTAGGATTTGCTACTTTTGAAAATGCAGAACAAGTAAAGACTGCTGTGAAGGTACTCCTTTGTTGTCAAGTCTGATTGGAGTGTTGTGCAAATCTGCTATTATCAGAAGCTTTATTTTTCAAACTTGAACTCCGCAGGAGTTGGATGGAAAGCCTGCTGGCAACAAGATTTTAAAGGTCGGAGATGTTCTTCCACGGTCATTTGTGAAAAAAGGTAATTTGGCAATACCTTCATTTCCAACCACTCAACAAGGTGAAAAGCAAAACCAAGATGGAGATGGTTTGGAGTTGACTAAAATATTAGATGAAACTGAGGCCGAGGATCCAGAGACCAGTGATTCCGTTTTAAAGGGTAGGTGTGCTCGAGATGTGGTGACTCCTCTTGCTAAAATGCCGTATGCTGAACAACTGGAGCAGAAGAAGAGCTCTTTGATGCGAACTCTCAAAACACTTGTTAGGATATCTTGTCCCCATTATTCGATATTGTTATAACATCACTTATCACTTTTCAGGGATTGTGAAAATAGACTCTTGACCCTTTTTTCATCTTCTATATGTATAGACTCGAAATGCCCGTAAAGCTTGCCCGAATGGTGTTCCACTTCCAGAATGGATCCTCAAATCTAGGGATATAGGTACAATCATTTTTGAATTGCATCGTCTGCAAGGTGCTCTATGTCTACATATATACACACACACACATCTACCATCATTTTACACATCAAGTTCAAATTAGATTAGAGGAGATGAATAGACTATTGTTTCAAGCTTATCATTGAATTTCTTTATAGTATATATGCTAACTAATTCCAAAAGAATGAAAATAATCTTATAACTTTGGAAACTGGAGGCAAAGGCAGACATCACAATCAGACACTTTCTCCTGCCTTTCTTTATAACTCAAATACGGTGTTTAATAATGTCTGTGAATGTATAAAATTGTATACTCATTGACAGATGTTACATGCTCGTGCCCGAAAACTAGTAGCATGTGATAAAGAAAACATGATATAACCTTTAGTTCAATTATTTCTTTGAGCAGGTGGTCTTCCATGCAAACTAGAGGGCATAATTGAATCGCCACTGATTGATGGATATCGAAACAAGTGTGAGTTTTCTGTGGGGTACTCTGTACTAGGAAAGCCTACTGTGGGATTTCAGCTTGGAAATTTCAGGTAGATAAAAGCAACTGCAGTTTTCAAAGTTCCTTGTTTTTTTCCTTTCTTTTGGTAGTTCATTTACCAAAAGTTATCCTTGTACCAGGGAGGGTGTGACAGCTGTTGAGGAACCTGTGGACTGCCCAAATGTTTCTAGTATTGCCTGTAAATATGCTGCTATCTTTCAAGACTTTTTACAGCAGTCAACCCTACCTATTTGGAACAGATTTAATAATACCGGATTCTGGCGTCAACTTACTGTATGTCCAACTGCTTCTATGACTAAATAGTTTGCTCAGCCTCTCCTATCAGGCAGAAATGATTCAATTTGCATTTTTAGTGTGGCTGGACAGATTAACTATTTTTCTTCTTTTGTTGGGGGTGGTGTTGTGATGCTACACTAACTGACTGGTTTCTTTTGGTATATCTACATCCAGGTTAGAGAAGGTCGCATGCCTGGTAAGAATGTAGAGGTTGAAAATCCCAGTGCAAATATTTCAGAGGTTATGCTCATTGTTCAGGTTTTTGTCTAGTTAACTTAGTCCTTGTTTTGTTACTACATATATACCATTTTCATCGGGGAGTCATGGATCAACAGTAAAGTTGTTTCCGTATGACCTATAGGTCAGGGGTTCGACCTTTGGAATCAACCACTGATGCTTGTGTTAGGGTAGACTACCTACATTGCACCCTGTTGGTGTGAGGTCTCCCCAGACCCTTTGTGAATGCAGAGACGCTTTGTGCACGGGGTTGCCCTTTTTATGTCTACCATTCAGCAAAATGAACATCTAGCTGTATGATTGAGACTTGTATCAGTGATACTCTCGGATTCAGTGATGAAGCAATCCATTTTACTTTTTGCTCAGGACTTGCTCCTTGCTTCCTTTTTTTTTCAATTAATCTTACTCCTTTACTGCGTAGGTTTCCACTCTGGCTTTTGACGATGCATTAGTTACTGATGAACTTCAAGGTTTGGCCAAAGCATTTGTTATGGGAGCTTCTAGTGCATCACCAGCATTACCTCTTACTGCCCTGGTACTTCAGGTGGTTGTCATACAAATGTTCTTTCTTTATTATTGTACAGCCCCATCATTCTTCCAATTTTGGTAGGTATTTTTCAATATACAATGACAACTGGGGTGAAGCTTTGGGTTAATTCTAAAAATCTGGCACTTGTTGCTCGCTCATATATAACCTAAGCTGCTTGGTCAAAAACGGAAATAAGCCATGGATATTGGGAGTTATAAAAGCTATCATTTTTGTAACTTATTATCATTATCTCAAATCTTTTAGTACATACCTGTTTCTTGCTTCAAACAATATTCTTGTTTTTGTCCTTTTTCAAGATGCTAGCTTTTTCATTACAGTGAATTATGTACATGATCTGCCAATGGAGCCTTTAACCAACCTTGATGCTGTTACTTTTAAATCCAGGATCACACTGGTATATCAAATGTTGCACCAGCAGATGCGCCTCTTCGTGTGCTTCCATTTCTCAGAGGGGAAGGCTATTCTGAACTGCAGGCAGATAATGCAGTTGCTGAGGCAAAAATTCACGATTTCATTAGTGGACTTAAGTTTTGTATTTCGCCCACGGCCTTCTTTCAGGTGAGATCATTGCTTATTTCTCTCTGTAGCTGATCCTCTTCTTATCTCCCCCTGTCTCTAGCCCTCTTTCAGAAGTTGCAAGTCTTTTATCTCCCCCTGTCTCTACCCCTTTTCCAGATGTTGCAAGTCTTTTTAAGTTCTTTGATTGGCACAGGTGAACACCCCTGCTGCCGAGAAGTTATACTCCCTTGCAGGGGACTGGGCCTGCTTGGGTCCTGATACCTTGCTTTTTGACGTTTGCTGTGGAACTGGAACAATTGGTCTTACTCTGGCAAATCGAGTTGGTATGGTAATGTTCACACTACGTTAAATCCTAAATTTTCTTTTTGAATTTGTTTTATGTCATACAAGGTTAGTTTGCGTAACTCTACCCACTCCAAACCACACTTGTGGGATCACACTGTGTATGTTCTTGTTGAATTTATTTTGCGTTTTTTGCCCACATATTCACTATATCTACTTTTACCTTTTTTATTTTTTTAAAAGTATTCAGTGCACCAGGCTTGCTCTTTTTTTACTTTATCTTTAATGGTACGCTTTTGTTATAACTGCCCAGCATTGCACCCTTCGGATGATCCGTTAGTTTGGACTTAAGAATTTCATGTTGGAGGTCTCAAGTTCTAAACCCCTTGCCAGCGAAAGCAAGAGGTTTGCCTTCTGGACCCGGTTTACCCTGTGCGTACCCAAAGGATAGTGGCTGCAAATTCCCCTTGTCATTGAAAAAAAAAGCTGCCCAGCATCTCCTTTTTGCTGGAGTTACTGTATAATGTTGCCTATTACTGGTAAAAAGAAAGTGCCCTATTTTGATTACCCCATGAGTTGCAAAGCACATCTAAGTAAATTATTATGTTTAGGAAATTAGGTATTTGAAATTCGTTGGCTGTCCCCTATTGGATGTCGTAGTTTGACTCTATTTCTCTCTCTCTCTCTCTCTCTCTATACACACACACACAAAGGTAAAACTCGACAGTGCAAATGCTAATATTTGCTGTGGTACATATGGGCTCATGCATTTACTTTTGTTTCTGGAAAACGAAATAGAGAGAAAGTGGTTCTAACACTCGTAAAGATATATCAAAGGCAATAATTTTTTTTATGTGAACTGAGTTGAATTTTTGGATGTTCCAAAATGGAAAGCTGGGTATAAACCCAATTTGAGATGGAGTAATAGTTTAAAACTAAAAAATAGATGTTTGATAAAAAACAAATATGTCATTAAATTCAAGAAATATAAGTTAGTATCAGTTTGCATTTGTTTGCGTTCATTTGGGGCATTCAGTAAAATAGGGGATCATTTTTTTTTAAAAAAAAAAGATAATAGAAAATCGACAATGCTACCTCATTAGCTGTTACTACAACAACAACAACATACCCAGTGATATCCCACAAGTGAGGTCTGGGGAGGGTAGATTGTACGCAGACCTTATCGCTACCTTAGAAGTAGAGAGGCTGTTTCCTAAAACCCTCAGCTCAAAACCCATAAGCAGAAATACTAGATATGACAAAATGAAATGTAAGGTAAGGGATCAACGGGTACGACAGTACCTCATTAGTTGCTACTGACTTAGTATTTCAATTCTTATTTAAGAGAAGTGTGTCTTATTTGTAAAAAGATGAACTAAAGTTTTTATGCACTTCGAATATGTTTGGATGTTTGAGATGATAAGAAGTTTCTTCTAACTATCAATTTCTTCAGGTTGTTGGCATTGAAATGAATGCTTCTGCTGTTTCTGATGCTCAAAGAAATGCTGAAATCAATGGGATAAAAAACTGTAGATTTATTTGTGGAAAGGTCAGATTGGACTACCATATTTACTGGTTTTCTCACTATTTCTCATCCCTTCCCTTATGTAATGTTGGTCTGTCCTCTGGCTTGTCATACGTAGTTTAAAAAACTAGTCAATGGATCTTGCGCACATTTTAATTTACTTCCTTTTGGTCATGGGCTGTAAACTATGCAGTGATTATTTACTTTTGTTAGAATATGTAACGGCCCCTTTAAACTAGTCTCTGGTTCTTGGATAGACTATCTTTGTCAGGGTCCTCCTATGACTAAAGGTTTCGAAATTTTCTTCTGGCTTAGTTGAAGTAAATTACTGTAAGGTTAAGTAAGATAACAAGAGTTGGAACTGGATTTTACCATGACATCCCTATAGTTCATGTGGGACTCCACTTGCCACTGGATTTATTGTTGTTCCTATAGTTGTTCGAAGTAGGATTAGTGTACCAATTTTAGCCCACGTGGCATTTTTGGTGTTTCGCACAACCATTGAAGTGCGTGAAAATCCCAAAAATTAGTGTAGTTTAGTGTTTCTTTCATAATTCTTTTTGCACTTTTTTTTTCATAATCACGAATACTGGACCATCTTGCGTGCACCGACTATTCCCACAAGATACTTGCTAGTCCCACCTACTACAATAGATACCAAATAACTCTGTTCACCAAGGCTAGGACAAATGAGAAGAAATTTTCCCTTTTTCTCTTCTTCCACCAACCATCTCCTCCACCTCTTCCTATCCTCCCACCAGTCTTACAACAGCAAAACCCTGAATACGCACGTGGGGTGGGGGTTGGCCTGTGGCCAGAAATGTGGTTGTGTCATCTCAGGGTGGCATGGGTTCATTTCGAGCAGGTCCTGCCAAAGTTTAAGTTTCTTTTTGGAAATGATGGATTAGTTCTCGGGGGGGGGGGGGGGGGGGGAGGGGGGGGGACGCGTGTGGTTTTCCGGGTTAAAGAATTTCTTAAACACTCATAAACGAAAGCCGAGGAAAAGGGTCTACAACCTTTCCTACC
>JAOTQR010000007.1:21427910-21447052 GCA_025774065.1 Solanum ossicruentum
CGACACTCCTCATGGGTCATCTGGAAACAGCCGCTTTATGTTTTTAAACATAGGGGTTAGGCTGCGTACATCCGACCCCCTCACCCCGCAATGAGCGGGAGCCTTTTGAGGCACTGGGGTATGTTGTTGTTGTTGTTGTTTGGTTGTTCCTTTTATTATAGTTTGATTTATCTGTTGGTAACTTTATTTATTCCTTTTTTGCTTTCTGTAATTTTTGACGGGGGAGCCTTGAAACAACCGTAAAATTTGAGAGTAAAAAGTTAAGTCTTGTGGTATGTTAAAAAAAAGTACCTATATAAACAGGGCAGGACAGCCTGGTGCACTGAGATCACAATATGCACAGGTTTTAGAGAAGGGCTCGACCATAAGGGTCTGCACAGATTGTTACCTTGCATTTCTGTTTCCACAGTTCTAACCATGAATTACTTAAATCAAAACATTTGTTCAAGCTTCCTTGAAGCGTAGGTAGTCTAGACTGATATAAAGTGCGTATAGGCTGCAATTTTTTTTAATATGGTTGTTGATCAAGTTTTGAAACGATTTCGACAGAATTAGAACCCCGTGTATCTTACTAGTTTACTACAACAACATTACCCCATTGCCTCAAATGGGTAACGGGGTCGGATGTACGTAGCCTGACCGTTATGTTTAAAACATAAGCGACTGTTTCTAGTGTCTTCTAGTTTACTAAACAGCTTATTTCGGCTTCCTTGTGCAGATGGAGAGATCCTCCGCGAGTACTGAGGAAATAACACATGCTAAACATTGGAGGAAACCAAACCTTTCCCTGGACATACCTTCAAGAACATTGGACGCCTCTCCTCAGGAGTTAGTTCAGATTAAAAGGCCATTCACGCCTACACCGAAGAGGGTGAATTTCCTATTAACACCTAGTACTTGTGATTCAAGAATAGCTACTTCATCACCTGGTCCCTCCCCGTGTCGTGGAAAATCAACCATTAGGAATCTTTTCCCCAAACTGAGTTTGAAATCGCGTATGAATTCCGATACAGAGAAGACAACCATCCCAGATTCAGGTCCGGGTGCTGCAGTTGTGCCACAGCAAGAGAAGGTATCCATTTCAAGGTCATGGTCACTTACTAAAATGTTTACACCTCGTATCAAGAGGACCTCGTCTTTGCCCGTTACACCAATTGCACATTCAAATCCAGAATCTATTAGTGGAAGCGTCAACAACTCTCTAACTCTTGGTGTAAGTTCTGTGGACGTTGTTTGATTAATTTCATATTAATATATACTCCCTCGCTCCCAATTCAAGTACCTTACTTTCCTTTTTAGTCTGTCACGAAAAGAGTGTCTCTTTCTATACTTCGTAAGTTTTTTAATTCCAACATCCTGCCTGGTCACAAGATTGTTAGGACTACGTACACGGATCTTCATCCCTTTAATTTTTATATTCCGTGCGTAGTCAAACTAAGACACTTAAATTATGACGGAGGGAGTAGTTGAATTTTGGTCATTTTTTGATGCATTCATTTGAAATATGACATGTTGTTATTACAGACAAAAGAAGCACATGTGTGCATTTCGCGATCGATGTCTCTACCAGTCATTAACAAAGAAAAAGACGGAAGCAATAGGAGAGTAGAATTTTTCTTTCGAGTTATTCCTTCAACTCCGCTAGTGAAGGATGCAGATTCCTCAGTTCCAGCTACGAGTCCAGCAAAAGTACCTGGTAAACAATTGCCTCAAATCTATTTGACTTTTAGAATTCACAGGCTTTGGAAGATGCACTTTGGCAAGTTTCATTATGCTGGATACACGAGCATTGGCGTATTACTAAACATGCAATCGTCTTTATCTAAGGCTTGCAATTTTTTTTTCCTCAGAGGATAATGAGCAGGATGGTGAAGATATACCAGAAGAGGAGGCTGTCTGTCGAATTTGCCTAGTTGAGTTGTGTGAAGGCGGTGAGACGCTCAAGATGGAATGCAGCTGCAAAGGCGAACTTGCTTTAGCTCATCAAGAATGTGCTTTAAAATGGTTTAGTATCAAAGGTAACAAGACATGTGATGTGTGCAAGCAAGAAGTCAAGAATCTCCCTGTTACACTCTTGCGTATGCAAAGTGTTCGAAATGCAAATGCAGGATCCAATAGATTCCGGCATATGGACATAAATGGATACAGGTAAAACATTTCTCCATCATTTTAACATAAGCAACCTAACTGTGTGGAACAAAAAAGATTACACCTTTCTTGCGTCACGTTAGTGAAACTGACATTCATATATAAAAGATACCTCATGTTTGAACGAAAAAGTCACATTCTGTTAATTAGTTCTTTCTTTTTTTAATCAGCACACAACAGTTTTAGACCATAAAAGAAGTACTCTTTCTTCTCGTTCCTCGTAACATACTTCAATAAAACGTCCTTAGCAAGGATGGCTCAATAAAATCCGGTTTCTGACTTTTGCTACACTGGACAGGGTTTGGCAGGAAGTACCGATTCTTGTCATTGTCAGTATGCTAGCCTACTTTTGTTTCCTTGAGCAGCTGCTGGTATGTTTCGAAGATCTTAGCTATAATCAGAAGAGAAAATAGCCGTCTAAGCTATTTATCATACTAAATTTGAAGTTCATCCGTCTGCAGGTTGGCAAAATGGGCACTGGTGCAATTGCTATTTCACTTCCCTTTTCGTGTGTACTAGGCCTGCTCGCGTCAATGACTTCTTCAACCATGGGTATGTGATTTATCATTAACGGTAACATTTAACAAGCATTAGTCTATCAAAAGCATTGGTCGCGTCAAAAAGCTAGTACAATAGACCCTTGTGGTTGGGCCCTTCCGCAGACCTTGCGCATAGCGAGAGCTTTAGTGCACTGGGCTTGTCCTTTTGAATCTAGTAGGAGTTATTTCTCGAAAAATGTTGTCAAGAATCTTATGTCCATTGTTTCTTTTTTCTTTTTTTTTTTTGTATTTTGACTATACTATCTCTTTGTGCAGTTAAAAGAAGATTTGTCTGGGTATATGCATCGGTTCAATTCGCTCTAGTAGTACTATTTGCACATATCTTCTACTCATTGGTAAGACAATACTCCTTCCATCCCATTTTAAACGTCAATTTTACCCAAAAAAGATGTTCCAAAATGATTGTCGCTTTAGAAAACCAAGACAAACTTCAAAGTCTTATTCCAAAATTTAAAAGAATTTTATGGTCAAACATGTTTTCCAGAGTTCTGGCCACATGCCCCCTTAAAATGAGACGAATGGAGTATCTAATGATATTGATGGAAATTGTCTTTTTGAGCTTACTACATATACTGAACTGCTTAAATTTTTCGATCTATATGTACATTAGGTTCGCGTCCAAGCAGTTCTTTCGATTCTGCTATCAACATTTGCTGGTTTTGGAGTTGCAATGAGTGGAAGTTCATTACTCGTCGAGTTCTTTAGATGGAAAAGACGACGAGCAGCCTTGTTAGAACAGCAGCAAAATTCACAGATGATGTTGCCTCCAGGCGGATGGCCACAGATGAATCAACCTGCTACAATGTCTCGCGGAGGTCCTCAAATTCATCAGCACGATATAGAGAACCCCGAGACGTTTAGTTGGAGCTAGATTGTGTGTCATGTTACTGTTGTAGCCTAAAAAAGAGTGAGTGATTTGTTCATACAAAGTTGTGGAGTTTGATGTTTTGTACAAATTAGAAACGTTATGTTTGAAAGAATATGTAAAAAAGTGAAATGCATACGAGTAAAAAAGAGTGTAGAAAGGTGTTTTAAGGAAATGTTACGACTTTGAGTACAATTTTCATTCTATCGATGTTTAAATTGTGAACAAGAGATGTCAGATAGACAAACTTGTCTTGTTCACAAGTCATGTCGGTCGGACTGACATGACTATAGATTTTATTTTACCTATCTTTTTAATTATTCACAAATTGTACCTGATTGATAAATCGATTTATGTTATTTAATTTTTGAAAAGTTATGAAGGATATATTAGACTTGGATAGGTTTTCATTTTACGTTGTTGTCCAATTGTTCACAAGTCTTATCGTATTAACCTAACTGGTTAAATTGACTTTTAGATGAATTAAAATATTTTGAGTTGAGATAAAAAAAGATACGTAGTGTAATTTAATTGAAGAAAAAAATCGTAATTAACTTAATCCTATATAACATTTAACCATTTGGAATTCACTAATTCAGATTCGTACAAACATAAGATCTATCGCTTCTTAATAGAAATCTCTTTATTTTTAAACTCGAATTCAAAATCTCTAATTAAAACAAAAGACGTCTCATACATTCAATCATGTCTCTTGGGGATCGTTTGGGATGCTGCACAAGCATAAATAGTTTTCGGATAAAGAATCAATACTCTCTCCACCTCAATTTGTATACAAAATTCGAATTTTAAGACTCAATTTTTTTCGTTTTGACTGTTGAATTCGAATATACAATCTTTATAATTTTTGAAAAATATATCTATATATTTTAAAAGAAATTTTTTCACATATAGTCACTCAACAATACCTTAATTATGATCCATTATAGTTTGGATAATTACATTTCGTAATTATAGTTATAACAACGTTTGTATAATTCACATAATATTTGTATACGTTTATATAATTCGCTATATAATTTGCAGATTTTGTATAATATTTATATATTTTGCTATACAATTCGTGCAGAACGTTTGTATAATTCGCTATACAATTTTCAATTTTTGTATAATGTTTGTATATTTTGCTATATAATTCATGCAGAGCGTTTGTATAATTCGCTATACAATTTGATTCGCATACAACTTTTATATAACCACGCACAATGTTTGTATAAATTATGCGAATTATAGAAAACTCAAACTGTAATTATAGATAGATGTTTGTCACGAGCCGTAATTACTTCAAAGTATAGTTATGTTAGATAATTAACTAGTATATATTTATTTATCCGCATAATTTTTTTAAAACTATATAAATATTGCAAATCACACAAATTAATAGCGTAAAATATTTAATTCCTATTCTACATTAACCAAATGAGCTATTAAGATTTTTCGGTTTATTAGACCTTATGACATGTTAAGCTCTTGATAAAATGGGGGTTTTTAGTAATTGGCAGCTGAACCTCCAAGAAAATAGGGCATATAAAGATTCCATTTTTGTCTTGAGATAAAAAGCTGCACAATATACACAAAAACAGACCAAAATTGGAGTAGCAGCTTGATGAATGCCACAAAATTAGCCCAAAAACTCCCTCTTTTTAACTTTCTCATATACCCTTCTCCAGGTGCTCTTTGATATTCACTCATCGTTAGTCTTCTCCCCTTTTATCTTCATCTGTATAATATACTCTCATGTTTATAATAAAAATGCATTTTTTTCATTTATCTATTCCCTTTAGGGTGTTCTTGGTATGAAAAAGATGCTTTCTTGAAAATAAATTATGTGATTTTTCTTTTTTACTTGTTTACTTGTGTTTGGTAGGTAAATTAGTATATAGTCAGGTTAAATACTATGAGGATGAGCTGGGTAAAGGTGTGGGGTGGTAGGGATGGGAGGTATGAGAGGATGGGGTTGGAGTATGGTGGATGGAGTGGGTTTGGTATGAATAAAAATGCTATCTTGAAAGGATATTCAGTGATTCTTTTACTTATTTTCTTATGTTTGGTAGGTTAATTAGTATGGGTTTTGGGACGAGGGTTCACAGGAAACAGCCTCTCTACCTCTACGAGGTAGCGGTAAGGTCTGCGTATATTTCACCCTCTCCACACCCCATTTGTGGGATTCTAATGGGTATGTTGTTGTTGTGGTAGGTTAATTAGTATATAATCAGGTTAAATACTATGAGGATGAATTGGGTGAAGGTGTGGGTTTGGGGGGTATGAGAGGATGGGGTTGGAGTATGGTTGATAGAGTGTGCTTGGTATGAATAAAAATGCTATCTTGAAAGAATATTAAGTGATTTTTTACTTGTTTTCTTGTGTTCGGTAGGTGAATTAATATGAGGGTGAGCTGTTAAAGGTGTGGGGGTGGTGGGGATGGGGTGGAGTATGGTGGATTGGAGAGTGCTTGGTATGAATGAAAATGCTTTCTTGAGAAAAGAGCAAGTGACTTTTACATATTTTCTTGTGTTTGGTAGATAGATTAGTTTAATCTACTCAAATACTATGAGGGGGAGTTGGGTAAAGGTGTGGGAGCGGTGGGGATGGGTGCGATGAGAGGATGGGGTTGGAGTATGGTGGAGAGAGTGTACTTGGTATGAATAAAAATGCTATCTCAAAAAATAAGTGAGTTTTTTATCAGTCAAAAGAAAAGTGTTTTTAAACTTATTTTCTTGTGTTTGGTATGTATTTAGAAAATATTATTTCGAAAATATTTGTGTGTAATCTTGTCAAGTACTATGAGGATTAGCTTGCTGCAAATGTGCGGGTGGTGGGGATGGGGCTATGAGGGTATGGGGTGTAGTATGCGTGGTGGGGATGGGGCTATGAGGGTATGGGGTGTAGTATGCGTGGTGGTGGAATTTCACCTCTGATTATGAAATACGAATGCCCCCAACTGTCCCTGTTAACCTATATCGCGATCGGCCTCTATTAGGCTTTTCCTTTCACCCCTAGGGCTACCCCCCGTAATGGGATCGACCCTGGCTAGGTGATTCTTCCACCCCTCAGGTTACCACCCATCAATAAGCAATATACTTTACTCTAACTAAATGACATATATACCCCTTAGATATCATCTTTCTTGTCTTAAAATAAGAGATAAACTTACCCTTTGGTTGGAATGGGTGTGGGGGGTGGGGGGGGGACACAATTATGCGACAATTAGAACTTGTTTTTCTATTTTTACTAGGAAAGTGTTCTGCCTGATTTTCTGAGAAGTTTGTTTTCTTGTTAAAAATGTTATCCAAATACGTGAGCACCAAAAATGAAAAAATTGGAAAACACCTTCTCCCTACATCTTATAATTTTTGTTTCCAGTTTAATTTAGACGTTAGAAAGATTAGAACTTTTTGGTTTCTTGTTTTTTATTGTGTTGGCAGGAGTGGAAAGAATTGGATTTTTGAACTTGTGGGCAAGAAGTAGGAGGAGTTTTAGTGCATTTAGTGTGAAGAAAATGGCTTGGAGTTTGGATAATCCTGATGGGACTGCGGAGACTAAGAAGGCTACTGTGTCTCCGGCGGCAGAAGATTATGCTCAAGAGGCAATTGAAGCTATCAGGGCTGGGAAAGTCATAGCTGTGCCCACTGACACACTATATGGCTTTGCTTGTGATGCTTGGTATGCCTCTACTTTTCTCTTTATCATTTGATGACAAGTTCAACACACCAAACAATGTCATGTTAGATACATAGTTATATAATTTTATGAGCATGCTTGGTACAAATAAATTCGGAAACAACCTCTCTACCCCAAAAATGTACGGTAAGGTATGCGTACATTATATCCTCCCTAGACCCTACTTGTAGAATGGCATTGGGTATGTTGTTGTTGTTGTTGCTCCTAGGTGCAAATAAACTGTTGTTGCTGCTTGGGACAAATAGATTGGAGATACTGTTGTCAAAAGCGCACTTAAAGCGGGTGTAAGCCCTGAAGTGAGGTGCAAAACATGTTGCGTGCTTCATCTTGCTTTGTGGGCGCGTCAGTATCGTCATCAAGGCAGACATACTTTTCCTTGTCAACGAGCGTCATACGAAAGAGGCGATACTAAACAATTGATATTTTAGTATATCGATTTTTTTTCCATTTTCATTGTCCATATATATATAATTATGTTTGGACTATACATACATTTTTGTATTTTTTTCCACTTGTGCGTTTCTTTATTAAAGTCTACACTTTATTCGTGCTTTGCGTATAAAGTCCAAACATACCTTAGTGCTTGTTTGCGCTTCTTGCCTTTGATTACACTGATTGGAAAGGAAAGGGTAGACTTGAATTAAGCATAAGGCTTGGATAGTGAACGTAAGAATTGTGCTGCAAAGTACTCTAAAGTGTGTCGTTGCAGTAACCTCTTGACTGAACAGGAAGTCTCAAAACATTCGTTGTTTCACTGTTTGTTTGACCTCGAAATTCCTCAAAATGACAATTTACGTTGTTGTTTATTATGTATTGAAAGTCTGATTTAATTTTATATGTTGAATTGCTGTAGTTCTGCTGAAGCAGTGAATCGTATTTATGAGATCAAAGGACGTAAGCATACAAGTCCTCTGGCTATTTGTGTTGGCGATGTTCATGACATACTACATTATGCTGTGATAGATCATCTGCCTCATGGTTTGCTTGACTGCTTGCTTCCTGGACCTGTGACTTTGGTCTTAAGGCGAGGTTAGTAGTTTATTGCTCTCTCCGTCCCAATTTAAGTATCTTAAGAGCAGCATGAAATTTAAGAAATAAAGGGAGACTTTTGAATCTTGTGGTCTTAAATAAAGGATGTTTGTAGTATTTTAAATCTTGTAGTCTTAAACTTGCTATTTAGAATGTTGGAATTCAAAAACTTACTAAATATAGGAAGAGGTACTTTTTTTGGGACAAACCAAAAAGGAAAGTAAGACTTTTAAATCAGGACAGAGGAAGTATATGTGACGTCAACAAATGGTGCAGTCTCCGGTATCCTTCTAAGGTTAATATCTCAAGTTACTACTACTTTATTGTAACATGCTAACTGTAAGTAACTTCTAACACACTTGAATAAGGAGGAAGAAGAGTCACTCATGTAGGCAAACACTGGCCAATGTTATCTTTTTCTGATGAATCTTTTGTAGTGGATGCTGAATTCAGATTTTCTGCAGGTGAGTCAAGTATCCTTGAGAAGTCATTAAACCCTGGATTAGAGAGCATAGGGGTTCGAGTGCCAGACTGTAACTTCATCAGGGTAATTGCCCGTGGTTCTAAAAGTGCCCTTGCACTTACTAGCGCGAACCTCAGTGGACAACCTAGCAGCATAGACATCAAAGATTTTGAGAACCTTTGGGAGCACTGTGCATATGTCTATGATGGTGGAATTCTTCCAGCTGGACGAGCTGGATCGACAGTGGTGGATCTTACTAAGCTGGGGAGGTACAAGATTCTAAGACCTGGGAGGTAAGCTTCCAGTACCTAGGGTGTGAACTAATGTCGAGATGAACTGATATTTTTCTGAGAATGCTTCAAAAAAGCTGATTTCTTAAATGAAAGAGCTGAACCAGAAAACACTTGAGTTGATGCTTATTAATTTAGAGAAGTATCTCTCTAGGCATGACAGTCCCTAGAACCACTCGCCAAGTTCAAAAAACTCACATAGGCATAGTAACAGTAAGAATATGACCACTCAAATGTTGTCTATATTTTGTTGCGCAAGTGATTTTGTTTGCTGTCCAATTATTAAGATTTGGAAATGTTCAATCAGTGCCTAGAAGGCTTCTAACTTTATACTCAGCTTTTCCTTTGCTTTCTGATTAGAAGTTCCAGTGCGATTGACATTCCTTCAAATCAAAATGTAATTTTCATTTTTTTTTTTTGATAACTGTGGTGTCCGAGCCAACTTTCGTGCACCTCGACTAATTCTACGGAATACTTGCCACTTCCTACCAGCAACAAGTACTGGTACTAGTATGAGATGACTCTATCCACCGAGGTTTGGACAGATGAGAAGAAATTAAAAAGCACTAAGAAACACCCCAGAGATGCTTTTGGAGGATTTCTCCAAAAACTTTGGAAATGCTTATTACATCCATTTTCACTCAATTCATTCCTCTAACAAATGCCATCTCTCTTATGCCTAGCTCATCTTTTTGTATTTTGTTCTGGTTTGTACATTGTTGATACTTGATTGTAGCCTGGCCATCTTCCCTTTTATAATAACAAAAACAACAACATACCCAGTGATATCCCACAAGCGGGGTCTGGGGAGGATAGATTGTATGCAGACCTTACCGCTACCTCATAGAAGTAGAGAGGTTGTTTCCTAAAACTCTCAACTCAAACCATCTTCCCTTTTATGCTTTTGCAAATTGTTTGTTGTTTGAGCCTTTGAGGGACAAAACAATCTTCATGTATCTAGATTTATGTCTGGTGCAATTCCTCTAGACAATGTCTGTCATGCACATGTTGTATACAACTATTTTTGTGTTGAAACAGCTATTCTTCATCTTTTACCGTTTGGATAGAAAGTCATTATACAACTGTTGTGCTTAGATTTTGATGAATTTGCACTTGTGACAGTGCAAAGGAAGAGACTGTTGCTATCCTTGAAAGACACTCGCTACTGGAAGACGGATCTGGAGATTAGCAAGCTGCTGCTCAAGATGAAGATGTTCAGCAAAACGAGCCTCGTGCCAGAGTTTGTAAAGTACAACTCATAAAAACATGACTCAATGCAATTGTGCTCCCCTTTGCATCTTTGGA
The DNA here is from genome assembly GCA_025774065.1 of Solanum ossicruentum. Taxonomy (NCBI): domain Eukaryota; kingdom Viridiplantae; phylum Streptophyta; class Magnoliopsida; order Solanales; family Solanaceae; genus Solanum; species Solanum ossicruentum. The sequence goes on from JAOTQR010000007.1 coordinate 21,438,270, forward strand.
AAGCTTTTGTGCTTCTATTTGGAGTCCAAATCACTTCGAGTAGAGGAGAACAACACGCGTTTGTTCATGCATTGTTTAGCTTGTTAATGGAAGTTTTCTAATCACTGAATAGGATTCAAATTGTGTGTATCATTTCCTGTTTGTGAGTATTTATAATGTAATGAATCATGTTATAACATGAAAACCTCATATTTTGAATTTATTGACTTTTGAGATGCATTAGAGCGGAAACAGCCTCTCTTCCTCAATAAGGTATTGGTAAGATCTGTATACATTTTACTCTCTCTCCAGACTCCACTTGTGGGGATTCCACTTGTATGTCATTGAGATGCATCCGAGTCTTGCTAATGGATAATGAATGGAAAAAGTTCTATTTAATGATCTTTATTTGCTTAATGTCAAGTTCTTTTTTCTTAATTAATGTTAAGGCATGTGTAAAAGAGAAATACGATAGATAATATGCAATGGAGGAGGAGCAAATTATCTTGAGATTATAGTACAAATATAGTAAAAAATCACATACTAAAATATCTTGAGATTATAGTCCTGATATTTGATGGGATATATTAGATTAAGATTGCGATCAAATTTATATTATTGTTTGTTTGATAGTATAAATTGATAATGAGATAACTTTATACAATCAACCAAATACGATATAAAATTAATCACAAACATAATCGTGCGATATACCACCTTATACTACATACCAAACTAAATTATCCTGGAATTATCATCTATGCACTAATTTATTCAGTATGAGAGATGGGATAAAATAATTTTATATGGAATAAGGTGTGATATTCACGATTAATAAATTCGAAATAAAATTTATACTTCGATATAACGGAAGTAGCCAAAAAGGGTTGAGGTGGCACTTTTCTTGAAACTAAGGGGTGTTATTTGAAATAATTGAAAACAAGCTGGGCTTTTTAGCGCATTTACAATTTTCTCGCTTCAAAACCTCAGTGTTCACCTCCATTAGAGAAGCTTCCGTTAAACCCCAGACAGAGAAGAAGAAGAAGAAGAAGAAAAAGAGAGGCATAAAGAAGAAAAACTATGAAGATAGAAGAAGTACAATCAACAGCCAAGACTCAGAGAATTGCCACTCATACTCACATTAAAGGCCTTGGTCTTGAGGTAATTTCTTTCTTTACACCAAAACCCCTCTTTGTCTCTGCTTACTATTTTTGAGCTTTTATGAAAAAATTTATAGCTAAATTGTTTCTATTTGGTGTTTTGGTTTGTGGGGTTTTGAGATTTGGTGTTAAAATTTGTGTAAAGTTGATATCTTGAGCTGGTTCTACCCAACCCCCTCTTTGACTCTGTGTATTATTCTTGACCTTTTTGGAGGATTTTTGGTTAACTTGCTGTTATTTGGTGTTTGGGTTTATGGGTTTTTGTGATGTGGTGTTAAAGTTACATAAAGCTTATATCTTGTGTTGGTTCTGTTCAACCACCTCTTTGTGTCTGTGTATCGTTTTTGATCTTTTAGGGAGATTTTGGGGTTAACTTGCTGTTATTTGGTATTTGGGTTTTTGAGTTTTGGTGTTAAATTTGCATAAAGCTGATGCATTGAGCTGGTTCTGCCCAACTCCCTCTTAGGCTCTGTGTAGAATTTTCTTGGGGTTAACTTGTTTATATTGTGTTTGGGTTTATAGATTTTGAGGTTTGATTTTCAATTTGCATAAAGCTGTTATCTTGTGCTGATTCTGCTCAACCTCCTCTTCGCCTTTGTGTATTGATTTTGGCCTTTTAGGAATGTTTTTGGGCTAACTTGCTCTATGAAGTAGTGGTAAGGTCTGCTTACATTCTACCCTCCCAGACCCCACTTGTGAGATTCCACTAGATACGTTGTTGTTGAGTACAACATTGAGAGTGTTTGGACTTTGCTGCTATATTTTGTCTGAAGTTATTATCTTGTGCTGTTCTTTAGTTACCAAAAGACTTTCTTGCATTTGATGTTTAAGTTTCATGTATGTGTACTTTTTTTATCATTAAACGCTAATAAATGGGTGATTTGATTATGTTGTGTTATATGCTAGCCCAATGGGAGACCACTACCATTGGCAGCTGGGTTTGTAGGTCAGGCAGCAGCCAGAGAGGCCGCAGGACTTGTGGTTGATATGATACGCCAAAAGAAGATGGCTGGTCGGGCTTTGCTGCTAGCTGGTCCGCCTAGTACGGGGAAGACAGCTCTTGCCCTTGGTATATCACAAGAACTTGGAAGCAAGGTACTTTATACACTTTTGGTTATGGGCTTAATGCTTCGATTTTATCAAACTTATTATTTTTGAGCTCTATTTACCAGCATTGGAATGAAATGGGCTATAATGAAGTGGAATTCAAATAAAGGAATCAATGATTCAGATAGTTGAGCCCAAGTAGCTTAGGCTACAGTCGATCGATTGAATATTGATAATGTCTGACCTGATTGGGCATTTTAAATTCTCCTTGTTTGTTGAGACGAAATTTATTAGGATTAACCAATCCAAAATATAGCTTGTGTCTGTAATTGGTGCATTGACTTCAATATTGCAGGTTCCATTTTGCCCAATGGTTGGATCTGAAGTTTATTCATCTGAGGTGAAGAAAACTGAGGTTTTAATGGAAAATTTCCGGCGAGCTATTGGTCTCCGTATCAAGGAAAATAAGGAAGTGTATGAAGGAGAGGCAAGCCTGTCTATCCCATTTGTCATTTCATTTTGCTGGTCTTTGACACAATGATGCTGCAATGATTATTTTTAATGTGTTGTGAAGTTGATCTTCATTTTTCAAAAACATTTTTGATGTAGGTGACTGAATTATCTCCAGAAGAGGCTGAGAGTGTGACAGGTGGATATGGTAAAAGCATTAGCCATGTTATAATTGGGTTAAAAACTGTCAAGGGTACCAAACAGCTGAAGCTTGACCCTACGATATATGATGCCTTAATTAAAGAGAAGGTAAGTTCTGCAACATATCTGTCAGTGGAACATCAATTTTTTCCAATACACTTGATAAAAAGGATAGAACAAGAACATACTCAGTGTATTTTACAAGTGGGATCTGGGAGGGTAGTGTGTATGCAAACTTTTCTGTCCTACCTTGAGAGGTTGTGAGGTGGTTTCCAATAGACCGTCGGCTCAATGAGATTGAAAATATACATTATTCCCCTCTTTCTTACCATCCGACATTTAACATCTAGATTGAAGCATTTTTTGCTTGAGTAAATTCATTAACCTTCATGTCATTCTTATTAATCATGCGCTTAGAAGTCACTGGGGAAACTGCATTTAGTCTTCATTTTACTCATATATGCGTATTCTGCAAGGGCTCTTATTCTTCTCTGTTGATATCTCTTGCTTTCCATTATATATGTTCAGGTAGCTGTTGGTGATGTCATTTACATTGAAGCGAACAGTGGAGCAGTTAAAAGAGTGGGAAGGAGTGATGCTTTTGCCACGGAATTTGATCTTGAGGCAGAGGAGTATGTTCCACTTCCTAAAGGAGAGGTTCACAAGAAAAAGGAAATAGTCCAGGTTTGTCTCAGTTCTTGTTTTGCTATGACAGAAATAAAGATTACCCTGTTATGTATACATGTAGCTGTTTTTTTGCTCAAATAGTCAATTTAATCTATGGCTTAGCCATGAAATACTCTTATTTTGGGTGCTTTAAAGATCATAATTCGTCTTTGCTAGCTCAGTTGAATGTTTGAAGGGTATAAAATTCTGTATATTATTTGAAGTGGTGAGGAAACAGATTTCTTAGCAAGATTGTGATGACAAGAAATTCAGGTTCCCGCTAACGAATATCTTATTGGTTTGGTTATAGTCCATGACATTAACAACTTAATTTAGTGGACACTTAAAGCAATCAAGTACCTGCTTTTGGCACAAGATTCTTTTAGGAGAAAATCAGCTGTCTCCTAATTGCAATATTTATTTAGTCTTCATGCATCAGATCTTTTGTGGATCGATACGTTCCATGATTGCTTGCTTGTGAGATTTTGATCAAACTAATATGCAATCCAGTATCTGCATTTTTATTCTGGACAAATGATATCACCACTTTAATGGCCTTTGGCGAGGGAAATCAATTGCAAAAAACATAAAAACAAAGATTTCTGTACTTAATTGCATGCAGTATTATTTTCCGTCAGGATGTTACATTGCATGATCTTGATGCTGCAAATGCACGGCCACAAGGAGGACAAGATATATTGTCCCTTATGGGTCAAATGATGAAACCTAGGAAAACCGAGATTACTGACAAGTTGCGGCAAGAGATAAACAAGGTAATTCTGATCTATTGGTTCTAGTATTCTTCTGGATGAATGAGTACAAATTCATTCATGTTGATTACTGTCAAATTGGCTACTCGGATATTTTAATCAAGTGTCTATGAGTGTGAATATAGTTACATAGTGGATTATTATGGTCTTATCTCGCTGCAGGTTGTCAATCGTTATGTTGATGAAGGTGTTGCAGAACTTGTTCCTGGTGTCTTATTTATTGATGAGGTTCATTTCCGATTTGTTTGATAATTCATTTAACATCACCCCCTCCCCTCCAGTAACTAATTGGGGAAACGTCTTTGGCAGGTTCACATGCTTGATATGGAATGCTTTTCATACTTGAATCGTGCCTTGGAGAGTTCATTGTCTCCAATTGTCATTTTTGCCACTAACAGAGGCCTTTGTACTGTCAGGTATATGAGTGTCCATGCAAGACCAAGCTTCAAAAATTTACAAAAGTCGGAAAGTTTCCATTCTATTGATTTCTTTATCTGGGGCTTTTCAAAATTTGCTTTCTGGTTGCATTTTATCATACATTAAACCATTGTATGTTGAATAAATCAATAAAGTGCTCAGAAATACAGGACAATTTTCACTTTTCTATATTAAAATATGCTTACATGGGCCATGTGATCGTCGATTTTAAACTGTAAGAAAATGAGAAGAATGAAAATCTGAACATAATTACCTGTCAGATTTAGTTGCTAAATACTCTCTCCATTTCAATTTGTTTGTCTGTCTTTCCATTTTAGCCTATTTCAAAAAGAGTAATTTCAACTTTCTACATGGTATATTTAAGACCACAAGATGAAAGGGCATTTTGGAATATTCTACATCTCTTTAATTTACGATCACGTGATTAAAAAGCCTTCTTACTTTCTTGAACAACATGTCAAGTCAAAACGAGACAAACAAATTGAAACGTAGGGAGTACTTGTCAGATTCAGTTACTAAATACATGCTTTTGGCTTTGTAGACACCTTAGATGTATGTAGGAGATACATGTGATGTCTGAGATAAATCAGTTGTCACTAACAAAATGCATCTCTTTGCAGAGGAACAGATATGACTAGTCCTCATGGCATTCCACTTGACTTGTTAGATCGGTTGTTGATTGTCAGAACTGAAACTTATGGTCCAGCTGAAATGATACAGGTTCGCGCTAGTTTGTTCAACACTTATTTGTATGACTTATTGATCTCAAGCTGAACACATTCAATGTCATTGCATTTTCTTGATGGATGTTTCTTTCGAGTGCCTGGCCAGATATTAGCTATACGTGCTCAGGTGGAGGGACTAGAAATAGATGAAGAGAGCCTTGCGTACTTGGGAGAGATTGGACAACAAGCTTCTTTAAGGTTGTTTTTAACTTGTTGCATATGTAACGCTAGCATAGCAATTCATTTTTAATTAGAAGTAACTCGATGTTCAATTCTTCCCACTATTAGGCATGCTGTTCAGCTGCTATCGCCAGCTAGTGTGGTCGCCAAAATGAATGGTCGCGACAAAATCTGCAAGGTACTTGGCATGTCACGTCCTTTATCATTTGCCTTTGTGAAGATCTCAACAATATTTACTTAGCTATTCATTTTTCAGGAGGATCTCGACGAAGTGAATTCATTGTACCTGGATGCAAAGTCTTCTGGAAAACTTCTTCAGGAGCAACAAGATAGATACATCTCATGATTTAAAAAATGTACTATAATATCAGTTTTCTAGCTTAATTTTCAGAGTTGTCCATGTCCAAATTGCATTTTGCAACTCAATTTGTTTCATTTAAAGTTTTGCTGTCTTCTGTAACTGATGCAACTATATTTCTCTCATGAGATTGCAATATGACAAGAGGCTTCTAGGATGGGAGGCTCTCTTTTCTATATTTTTATCTTCATAGTAAATCGCTCAATCACTAGCTATGTTGTTACAATAATAGGTGGAATCCCACAATTGCAGTTTAGGAAGGATAAAATCTACACAGACGTTATCATTACCTCAGGGAGATTAAGAGGTTGTTTCTGGAATACTCTCGCCTCAAATCACTAGCTATGTTGTTGAATAGTAAATCACTCAACTTGATTCTCCATAAAGAGAGGAGGGGCATAAGTTTTACAAAACGTGCATGTTGAGTTTAAACATGGCAATTGGTTCCTTGCTTCGATACTAGATTAAAGATTAAAGGTGATAAGATGAACGCAATATGCTCACCTGTTGGTTCATTGCGAGGAAAGACTAAATAAGCTCTTAGTGGACACAATTCTTGTGACTTGACATTTGTACACCGAGAAGCTTGCCTTGGAGTCCTTCATTTGGAACTATCTCCTTTTCCTTTGTAAAGTAGAATTCCTCTTTGCATTCTTCTTTGAGATATTGCCATCATCTACTTTGCTATTAACAGGTGAAATGATTCCATTCAACCTCTATATCAGCAATCAAGAGTCCAAGGCATCAAAGTGTCAAATATGAACATGTTTGTTTTGGTTATACATTGTCCCAAAATCTTAAAAGGACAATTCAATGCATCAAGCGTCGGGAGTGTAGTCTAGGCAACCTACTCTAATATAAGGATTGCTTATTAATTTTACTGTTCGAAGTTGCCACTTATATAGTATATAGATACACATCTATGAGAGAAATATCACAAGTGCAATACACTTTTCATATCTAAGGCTCAAACTCGATAGTTCTTATAAAAAATCTTGGTGTCAAGTGTTAGAAAGACATTCAAAAACAAATTGTTCAAATTGTTTTGAAACAGACAACATCAAACCATATAAAGCCTATTTAAATATGTTTATTGTTTTTGACTTATAAACAAAAGCCATAAATTAAGATTTCTAAGGTATAAACTTTGTCTTAATTTCATCCTTTTTAACTTAATTACCTCAACTCTATCAATATTTTAAAATTATAATTTAGGAGAACTTAAAATAAGTTCATATTATATGAAAAAGTGAAAAGAACATTACATTTTCTTCCATATGTACAAGGTGTAAGACACATACATTCAATGAGAGGGACTCACGTGGCATTGTCTTGTGTCCTTTTTCTTTTTTCCACAGTTTGGTTGTGGCCAAACATTATTAGTTGCATATTTCTTGCTTCTAATTTTAACAAACTGAATTTCAGTCCACAACTTTCGTCACGAAAGGTTTTTGAAAACAATCTTTCTATTTTTATAAGGTACTATCAGGTGTGCGTATATTTTATCCTTTTAAACTTTTACTTATAGGAGTTCACTGAATATGTTATTATTGTTGTTATATATTGAATATATTATTGTTGTTGCTGAATCGAGACTTATTAAATTTTCTCTAATTTCATTTATTGACAAAAATGAAAAATAAATAAAAGAGGATTAGCTCCTATAATAAAATTGAGCTATATTTCAAAGTTTTTCTTTTATGATTCTTTATATTTTATGATTTTATTTGTACGTCTGATATTTAGTTTGACCTGTAATGAGAAGAGAGATTTTTATTTTATTTTTTCGGGTATAAAAAATAATTATATTAACAATAAGAATGTTTTTCCTTCTCAATATTTTCATCATAATTTTTATTCTCATATTCCTTTCAAAAATGATTTTCATTATCTGGTGTCTATCGAAAATAATTTCTCCATTCCACGAATATATAGAAGTAAAGTCTAATTCCTCCCATTTCATTTTTATTTAATGTTAATATTATAATAATAGGTGTTTGGTACTAAATAATTTTTTTTGGGTCGAAAAATAATTTGTGTTACACGTGAAAAATGGCTTTATGTGTACAAATAAATATAAGCCAAAATATAGCGCCTAATTACAAAGATAATCACCAAACCTTTTATACCATTTGCAAAATTTTTGTAATTAAATATGTCCACTAATTTTTCACCATGTGTATGTGTATGTGTGTGTGTATGGCCAGAATTAATAAGAGCACTCCAATAACAGAATATGCCTGCAGTCTCTCTTTGTCTTTATTCTCAGTTGCCTAATCTGTTACAAGTAAATTTCATTTTTTTCTGAAACCCCATTTCAAAACAAGTCCTTTGATACCAAATTCTTTGAGCTTCTCTCTAGTCTTGGTCTTTTGACTCTTGATTTGGTGAGTGCTGTTATGTTTTTACTCTTAACTTGTCTTTTTGTTGAAACCCCTTTTGGATTTGAGGAAGTTCTTGAAGAAAGTTTCAATCTTTTATGTTGTTGAATTGATTTATGGATCATAATCTTAAGTTAGTTGTTGTAGTTTTGTGTTTTCAGCTGAGGCTACTTTGTTTGAATTGTCCTGCTCATATCTTGGTTTGTTTCATTTTCTGTTACAGTAAGAATTCAGATACTTCAGTTTTGTTCAGCTGTGGAAGATATTAACTTGGTCCAAAAGGGATTTGAAAAAGATCCTTTTTTTTGGCTTGGGGGGAGGGGTGTGGGGGGGAGGGTTGTTGGCTGACTGAATTGTGGTGAATATTGAGAATTATAGAGTCCCAACGAGCTTGGGATTGGGGGGGGGGGGGGGGGGGGGGGGGGGGG
>JAOTQR010000007.1:21450157-21477164 GCA_025774065.1 Solanum ossicruentum
GCCTCCACATCTTTCTATCTAAGGTCATGTCTTCAGTGAGGTCGAGATCCGCCATGTCCTTTCTGATCACCTCCCCCCCAGTATTTCTTTGGTCTACCTCTACCCCTACGAGTAGCTCCCACATCCAACCTCTCACACCTACTAAATTATAAATCAATTCCCAGCCAATGAGGCAAATCTTTTTTGTTTTTGAATTTCCAATGATTTGCATGTTGTATCTGAACGTGCCTCTCTAATGAGCTTGAAAACCTAAAAGACTAAGAAGTCTAACCATGATGCTAATTCCTGTTTATACAGGTGATGAAAATCGCTGATGCAGGAGCTGATATAGTTCGAATTACAGTCCAAGGGAAGAAAGAAGCTGATGCATGTTTTGAAATTAAAAATACTCTAGTGCAAAAGAAGTAGGTCTTATTTTCCATCAGTATATCTCGATATTTGATGGATTTGATGATATGAACATATTTTATTTCAAAAACGTTCTGCAAATGCAGTTACAACATCCCTCTGGTGGCTGACATTCACTTTGCTCCTTCTGTTGCACTTCGAGTAGCAGAATGCTTTGAGAAAATACGTGTCAATCCTGGAAACTTTGGTATTTCATCCTCTTTCTATGCGATGGTCTTTTGGAAGAGCCAGGAGAATAGCTATGATCTAATCAGTTAATTTCTTTCAGCTGACAGGCGAGCACAATTTGAGCAATTAGAGTACACTGAAGATGATTATCAGAAAGAACTCGAGCATATTGAGGAGGTCAGACTATCCCGCACTAGTATGAATAATGTATTCATTTTTTACTTCCAGTACACGTAAAGATATTTATCACGAGGTAGCGGTAAGGTTTGCGTACATTCTACCCTCCCCAGACCCCACTTGTGGGATTCTACTGGGTATGTTGTTATTGTCTTTTTCAAGAAGTCAGTAACATGGTGTGAGGATCTGATTTTCAGTTCATTTTCACTTTTCCTTTTTTCCTATAAGATATGACTAATATTGATTTAATCAGGAGATCCTCTTTTTTCTTTTTCCCTTTGACTGCCGTGCAAAAAATAAAGATGCGGCAAAAGTTGCATCCAGTATGCTAGCACAGACAATACTAAACAGAATAGGTCATCAAGCTGACACTAGGTCTATAATCATCGTTTGTTGGGTACTCTGACTGCATATTATTCTTGTTTTAGGATGATATTTCCCCTTCTGTTATGTTGCATATTCCTGGACTCAACTTGGTTATGACGTCTAGCATTCTGGCTCTTTCCATAGTCTTATCCATTTTTGCTTTGAAATGCTTCAGGTCTTTACACCACTGGTGGAAAAATGTAAGAAGTATGGACGTGCAATGCGCATTGGAACAAACCATGGGAGCCTTTCAGATCGCATTATGAGCTATTATGGGGACTCACCGAGGGGAATGGTGAGTAGTAACGGGATTACTTATCTAGAATATTCTGTACTAGTGATCGTTGTCGTCTTCTTCAATTTGTATCAACTAAATTTGGAACAGGTTGAATCAGCATTTGAGTTTGCAAGAATTTGTAGGAAGTTGGACTTCCACAATTTCGTGTTCTCGATGAAAGCTAGCAATCCAGTAGTTATGGTTCAGGCATATCGCCTTCTTGTAGCTGAGATGTATGTTCAGGGATGGGATTATCCTTTACACTTGGGAGTTACTGAAGCTGGTGAAGGTGAGGATGGAAGGATGAAGTCTGCAATCGGTATTGGCACACTTCTCCAGGTATACTATTTTTATCCTAGATGAATGACAGTAAAGGGTGAGTATTTTTTGAAAAGTAACACCGTTATTCATTTTGATGGTTCCAACTTCATATAGACAAGTATTCTAGATATACCAGATATTTTGTACTCAGTGAGGCATATTCATTGTTTCAAGCAATAGGGTATTTCTCCAACATGATCCTAGATAGGAAGGTTTGTAGGTCGATGATTAGGGTAGAAGGCTAGTAAGTATCTAAAGAAGAAATCTATTTATGCAGGATGGTTTGGGTGATACTATACGGGTTTCTCTAACTGAAGCTCCAGAAGAGGAGATAGATCCCTGTCGACGATTGGCAAACCTTGGAAAAAAAGCAGCCGCGCTTCAGCAAGGAGTGGTAATCTTTTCATCACTAATGATTGCTTATGAATGTTCTTTAGGACTTTAAGTTTGACAAAGTAGTAAGATTTCTACTTCCTTTATCAGGCCCCATTTGAAGAAAAGCACAGACATTATTTCGACTTTCAACGTAGATCAGGGGAATTGCCAGCTCAAAAGGAGGTTGGTTTTAAAACCTGAGTAGATTTGGTATATGAGGCTTCAGTTTGTGAAGCAAACAAATGTTTGATTTTTGTAACAGGGTGATGAAGTAGACTACAGAGGCGTGTTGCATCGAGACGGTTCTGTTCTCATGTCTGTCTCTTTGGATCAATTAAAGGTCTTATCTAACACTTCTCTACCATTACTTTGTAACGGATGATTCTATTATTCAATTTCTATGCATACCAATTTGCTAATTTTCTAGCTCCTCAATTGTTTTCTTTATTCTAGTCTTCCCCGTCTTCTGCTTGTGGGGCTTGTTTTTTAAGTTGAGGGTTTTCTGGAAACAGCCTCTCTATCTCTATGAGATAGTAGTAGTAATGTTTGTGTACATTTTACCTCCCCAAACCCCATTTGTGGGATTCCACTGGGTATGTTGTTGTAGTATTCTAATTTCCCCCGAAAATTCACATTATTTTTTTGGTTTTGCAGACCCCTGAACTTCTGTACAGATCATTAGCCGCAAAGCTTCTTGTTGGCATGCCATTTAAGGTCTATTCTATGGCTTTCATTGCAGTGTATGCTAGTCCGATTCTTCTTCTCTTGTTGTGCACTTCTTCGTGCTAACTTGTAATCAGTGTTAATTCAGGATTTGGCAACTGTGGACTCCATCCTGTTGAGAGAACTTCCACCACTAGATGATAACGATTCTGTAAGGACCCTTTTCCATTTCGTTTACTGATACTGTGAGAGTGACTTGATTGTCAATTTTTTTGGTTGCACATGAACAGCGTCTAGCTCTCAAGAGGTTGTTCGATATAAGCATGGGAGTCATTGCCCCTCTCTCAGAGCAACTGACAAAGCCATTACCCAACGCCATGGTCTTGGTTACTCTGAAGGAGTTGTCTGGTGGTGCTCACAAGCTTCTTCCAGAAGGTGTGTGATAATTGTACTTGTTCTGTAAGTTCTTTGAATCAATTGTCTTCTATAGGTTTGGTAATCAGGCTAGACCTGGAAACATCCTTGTAGGTACACGATTGGTTGTGTCTGTGCGTGGCGATGAATCACAAGGCGAGTTGGAAATCCTGAAGAGCTCTGATGTTACTATGGTTCTTCATAATCTGCCATATACAGAGGAAAAAATTGGCAGGGTTCAAGCAGCCAGAAGGTATGCTGCATCTCGATTAAAAACATCACGTTCGCTTACAGTATATCAGTTGGCATAACCAAATATTATACGTTCCATTTGTATAAACTTTCTCGAAGGCAGACATTACGACAGAAAACTACTTAGCTGCTGCTTTTTTTCGACACTGTTAACTTGAGCATATCTGCTTTTGCAGGCTTTTTGAGTATCTTTCTGAGAATTCCTTGAACTTTCCAGTGATTCATCACATACAATTTCCCAACGACACCCACAGGTACGGCACAAGAGACATGCTCACCTACAATCAGACATGTGGAGGTTTTTCTTGTGTAATTTAGCTTACGACATTTTCAACATGACAGGGATGACTTAGTGATTGGTGCCGGGACAAATGCCGGAGCCCTCTTGGTAGATGGGCTTGGAGATGGTGTTCTCTTGGAAGCTCCAGACAAGGATTTTGATTTCCTCAGAAATACATCTTTCAATTTGCTTCAAGGTTGCAGAATGCGGAACACAAAAACGGTAATGCAGAGAGAATGGACACAACAATAATCGGAACAAAATCAATAGTACAATACTCATTTTTCATACCTGTGTATCTCTTCCAGGAATATGTGTCATGCCCATCCTGTGGCAGAACTTTATTCGATCTTCAAGAGATAAGCGCTCAAATAAGGGAGAAGACGTCACATCTGCCTGGCGTTTCAGTAATTACACGATCCTAGTACTTACTGTTGGTATATTCTGATGACAAATAAAAAATGACTCGTCTTATGTGTCATTTTCATTTTCAGATTGCCATCATGGGTTGCATTGTGAACGGACCTGGGGAGATGGCTGACGCTGACTTTGGATATGTTGGTGGTGCTCCTGGGAAAATTGACCTTTACGTTGGCAAGGTACCAAGCTTTATTTCCCTTGTCTCAGAACCTCAGTAAGATGAATCTGGCTTGCACTATTCACTACAACAAGTTTTTTTAGAGAAAAATATCGTTAAAAGTATAAATGACGGAGTCGATCATCATCTTTAGCCATCATACAGTCCTGAAAGAGAATATAAAAACCTTTAGATGCACGTATTCTATATCTCTCTGTGGCGATAGTGGTTAGTATCTCGCAACTAGCTAAAAAGAATACTTAGTTGTCCTCAAAACTTGCTTGTGATTAAGGCATAGTTGCTAGTTTTCAAATTTTGTACCACCTGGCTACTATACCTCAATCCCAAACAAGTTGGATCGGTTATATGAATCCTCTTTGACCATGTTTCCCCATTTACGCTCAGTTCATGTCACTAATGTGTTTTGGTTAAATAAATTTCTACCAGACGGTGGTACAACGCGGTATTCAAATGGAGCATGCAACGGATGCATTGATCCAGCTAATTAAAGATCATGGCCGCTGGGTTGATCCTGCTACCGAGGAGTAAGATGAAATCGCAGAGTCCAACAGATGGAGGTGATGCAGACTATATCATCTGGATAATAATACAACTAGCATAGCAATTCCAGAGAGCTGCCATTTCTAAGGAGCAGAGATGTTGGCTTTTTATATGTTGTAGAATTTTATGTATCATGCAAAATGCAGAACTTGGTTGATTCATGTATTCAATCAATAAAAGCTCCTAGTCCCCTTCTTGGGAATCTAGTGTAATAGGTTGACCTTCTTTGACAAGAGAGAGTTGCTCGGAAGATAAATCCTTTTTCTTGACTCTACGAGTGGAACCTTTCCTGAATCTGCAGGATGTTCAACCCCATCCACTTATTTTTGCTTTGTTTCGGAGCCCTTACAGCGGAAAGGCAGGCTTTCCGGGAAGATCCACTCCTTTGCGACTTTTGTAGAAGCCTGTAGTTCGTTTTGTTCGAGAAGCATTTTTGCTTTCTGATGCAGCGGAAAGGGCATTCGATCTCTCTTTTATGGGCTCTTTTCAACGTAGATTAGGTCCCAGTGCAAGTAGGTGAGTGCGCCTTCTGTTCGAGCAGACTTAACGAGGGGAATTGATTGAAACAAAGGTCATGAGGTTCGAGTTATCACATAAGGGAAAAACATGGAAGCTCCTACAAAGAGTTTATATATTACTTTATGTAGTATAATTTATATTATAACTTTTTATTATTAATCACGATAAATAATCTACATCCTGCAACTCTTTCTTATTTATTAAAAATAAACATCTAAACGATATATTTTGAGTATAAGCAATATATCAACCGGACGATCGATTCCTTTACGCAAGTAGTAGTATTATAAAACGAAAAATAGCTAAATAGACTTCGTGCCCGTAAACATATTTTATATGCTTTAAGTCAAAATAAGTTATAAACTGCTTATAAGTACTTAAATATTTATGTCAAAAGTCATAAGTTAGATAACTCAAAAGTCAATCCAATCAGTCTTCTAATTACAAATTCATTTAATTTATAACTTTTGATGTGAAATATAGATATAAGAAAAAACATCCAACAAATATGAATCCATAATTATAACATTAGTAAAAATTCAATACTGAAAATCATAGAAGTTTGAACTTATATTTGATTCAAATTTTTTCTTTTCCACATTTGTAATCCATCTTACTTTCATTACACTAAACTTATTACTTAGTAACATTATTATCTGATAAGATCTACATACTTCCTTTTCTATACAATAATAAAAATAAAAACGATTATTACCCATTCTAATTAATATCACAAATTCATGAGTAAACAAATGGACCGAATTACTACAAAATAATAGGAGTAAGTACTCCATTGTTGTTCAATGATCAACAAAGAATCAAACAAATATAATGAAATTCTCAAATATATTCATAGGATATATATATATATATAAATGAAGCATGCAACTCAAAGAAAATCTCTCCGGGCAGCGTACCCGAACTGTGCTCGTCGGATATTCTGCCGGCGTTTTTTGTAAACCATTGCTCCGAGACCTACAACACACGCCGCCGCCATCACTCCGACTGCAACTCCTGCCTTCTTTCCTCCGTTCATTCCACCATCGGACGATGATGATTCATTCACCTCCGCAGTAGTACTCTCGTGGCTTATATCACTCGCAACTGCATCACCCAAAGCCGGAGCCGGAGAAGGAGCTGGAGGCTCTGTTACGTTAGCCGCCGGAGTATCATCATCTCCTTTCACAGGTGACGGCGCCGGAGCAGAATTAGGAGAGCGATCTGCCGGCGAAGGTGACGGAGGAGAACTCAAACTAGCCAAAGGTGACGGTGACGGTGACGGTGACGAAGTTTCAGGAGCTGCAGCGATCGGTGATGACGAACCTAGATCTCCTCCAGCTTCCGGTGCCGGACTTGGCGAAATACCCGGCGAATCTGCACAACTACATTGTTGCATAGACAAAATCGCAAGGAAAAACGTGAAACAGAGCACACGAAGCATCGCCGTCGACATTGTCAATAAAACAGTACGTCCTTTCCTCCTTTTTCAGAATTCAAAAGATCTGTAATATCAAAAAGTCAATCAACTCAATTAACAATCTAATGATGCATTATCAAACACACAGATCTGAAGATAAATAGAGTAATACTAGTAGTACAAGTTAGTGTAAAACTGAAGTTTTAAGGCTGCTAAGTGCTAACTACGAAGAGTAAAATGAAGCTAAAGGCGCAGTTTGACAAAAGCATGTCACTTACTTCCTCCTCCTCCGTCACAATTTACGTGATACTTTTTTTAATAAAATTTTATATTTGCATTCACGATCAAAATTCAAAGGATTTATACCCGTGGAGAATGAGATTGACGACGACGGCGGATCCGGAAGTGAATACGCCAGATTAAAGGGGAAGGTTCTGGACTTGTTGTTGGTTGCGTGAACCAGAGAGAAAGTGGAGGTGACCTTCGTTAGTTGGCAAGTTAGTTTGTTGCGAAAGGGGGAAAAATAAAAATGCAGAAGGTAGATCTTCCTCTAGGGTCATGTACAAGTTCCACCGCTAAAATTTGGACATGGTTTATCTAGTAATGAACAATTAAAAAAAAAAACTTTGTATAAAATTATACGAATAGGCATATGTATCCTAAATGACATAATACATATAGAACGCCATATTAAATACAAAATTGTATATAAAAGAAATATGTCTATTCATTTAAATTTTATACAGTTAAAATATACTTATGCAATGATAAAATTAAAGATCATAATTGTCAGCTAAAATCATCTTTAAGAGTTAAGGATTATATTTATGTATTAGGATCAATCATCTAAGTATTGAATTGAATGGGCAGACCTTAAATATATATAAGAAATAAACTAGTCAAACAATAACAACATACCATGTAAAATCCCACAAGTAAGATCTGGAGAAAATAAAATGTATAAAGACCTTACCACTACCTCATAGAAGTAGAGAGGTTATTTTCTGAAAAAAATAACTAATCAATTTACAATAAATATAGTCATATTTTATTTACACAAAAAATTATCAAAAATCATAAAGAATATATAATGACTATACAATATGACTTGCTGAAGTCATAAAAACATACACCATGTATAAATTACTCATATATGATTATACACTAATATACATTACCCCGGCCCAACCCAATATATATATATTTGATTTTTTAAAAAGTTGGACCTTCTTAAGTGGCAATGCCACCACACAATTCATTTGAAGGTGTACTCTCACACCCAAAAAATATATGAAATATATGCATACTCTAATAACCCAATGAAAAAGGTTAAAATCATAAGTTGTTTATCAAAGAAGTTCAATAACCACCCATGATTTTTTTTCAAAAAAATCCTTACAATTTTATCACGCTTTAGTGATAATTAAATAGATGACTCATATACTAAGATGTATATAACTTAAACTCTCAAACTAAAATCATTTATAGAGAGACATAAAACTTTATACTCAAAACAAATAAGAAAGAAAACGAAAAAAAAAATCCGTTGCTATTTTCTAGCCTAGTCTATCTAGTCCTACTACAAGAAGCTGGGAGAATGACAAAGGAAAAACAGTTAACACTGGTATGTAAATATCATAGTTCATCTTTTCCATGGCTAGACTCGACGTTGGCACCTTCTTTGGCTTCCGAACTCTCTGTTGTAGTTGTGGATGAAGCTGGTTTTGGAAGCTTAAAAGGAATAGTTGCATGTTTCTTGATAAACTTGTACAATGCCACTACAGTTCGGTCAGCATCAACTGGGATCTGTAGGATCATACAAAAGGTATTACCAAAGGTATTTCGCGTATTTTACATGGAGACGTAAAACAAACAAAATAACCATCACTTACTGGATCTGCGCTCTTGTTCCCTGCTGGGAAGAAGAGGAGTGTGGGAAACCCTTCAGCCTGCAAAAGGAGTGGAAATGACCTTCCATTCAACAATTTCAACCAAATTTACTGAAAATGAGAAGTAAACTTTGGGTCTAACTCAATCTCAAAAAGTAGCTCCATGAAGAGAGGATCATTCAAAATCATGAGGAGACCAAGTCCCTCATCTTACTATGAAGTGGGACTAACAACCCCAGAATCCCATGCCTGCCAACGGGCACGTGAATATTGGGTCCTGATTTCAGATAAACCAAGAACAGGGATGGATCTGCACTGATACCATGATAAGAGGTGAGAATTGTCCAGGGTCAATAAGTAGACCAAGCCCACCCTCTCACCCCAATGTGGAACTCAACATTTATTTAATGTCGTAGCCACACATCTCAACCAAACATATATGAACAATGTAAATCAATAAACTATAGCAGCAGATACAGTCAGGAGAAGCAGCAGTCCGTGACCGAACTATGACACTCTTGCTCAAGTAAAAGATTTAAAACTACCTTTCCCTGAGGGTGCTCATTCGTTGTACCATCCATTTTAGCTATGACAAGAGACTCAATGCCACGTAAGTGCTTTGCAAGCTTGTTATATGTTGGTTCCAGAGATTGGCAATGCCCACACCACGGAGCGTATATCTAAAAAAAGTAATAGTAGTCACTACGAAAAGAACCCTGAGTAATGAAAAGAGAATCAATAGAGAGAATCCAATGTGAAGCCTTTACTAGTTAGCTTGGATATACCTCCAGAAGCACATCTTTCGACTGATCCAGAACAATGTCATCAAAATTGTTCCCCACTACTATCTTCACGTCCCCCTCATTCTGTAATAATCAACACGCAAAACAGAGAACTGAATCAGCACAAGTACACGGAAAACAATAGACCAGGAAGGGAAATCAACTTACATCCTCAGGAATAGGGTCTGATTTATAAAAAGCTTTGAGCTTGTCGACAAGAAAATCCTCTCCAAATGCCTGATTGACAGAAAACATAAGAACAAGCAATTTAGAGCTTCCTGACTGGAGGAGTTAATAAGACGTATCCGACAAACACAAGGAGGCATTCCACCTTCAGCTTCTCAACAGTGATCTCCCCAGCAAATACGTATTTCCTGGGATTCTCATTTCCTGTATATCCAATAACCTACCGGAAATAAACAAACAAGACGAATTAAATGTTCAGTAACCTCCCAAAAAGGTCCTATTATCAAGCCCATTGTGATTTGTTGATTGTTACCTTTGGAGAATCTCCAGTGGCTCCAAAATAATCTGACACAGGTTTTCCAACGTCCTCATCATCCATGTTGACAAAAACAAAGATAAGCTGCATTTATCCAGGAAAAGAATACACGGCTCTTGTCATTTGAGAGTATCTTAACTATCCATTTTTACATAAAGACAGATATGCTGCATTGGCCAGGAAAATAACACAAGCATTTAATTTATAACATGATCTTTTCCTTCTAGTCAAAATCATTTTCCTGCTTTTCATTTTTATTCTTCATAATTGAAGAAGCTGTCTGAAAACCGAAACGCATCATCCAGTAAACCAATCTAGAGTACAGAGTATTCCAAGTTTCAAATTTTAAGTTAATTTTTTCAATTGATGTGGAAGTACAAACATTCAGTTTACATTTTTCTTCTTGTATGTGTATCATAACCACCATGGCTAACACACTCACCTCATCTCACTCCTCCAACCAACATAAATGCTATCAACTTCAGAAATGCGTACACAAGGGTAAATATGTATGTAGCTGATGCGTATTTTCATGAAGTTGGTTGTTGATGTCCAGGCCAATCATAAGGATTCACGAAGGAAATTCAGATGGAAATTCATTGGTGACACAGAGAGCACCTTCTTTTTAGTGAAGATGTTCTAAAATCTAATCTTACTTTATGTTTTACTCAATACAATGAAAAAAAAGATCCCTATGAATATCTGTCGTGGACTTAAGTGCTTGGTATATACTGATTGCACTCCTATTGATTTTCTTAATGCCTACTCTTAGAGGGCAAGCGGCATGATTTATGGATAAAAAGCATTCTTCTTCAAACAAGAAGTTATTATAAGTGATGATTCCACACAATACAGCAGTCTGTATGAAACCAAAGACCACATTTATATTCTCAAAGACTCAAACATAGCTTAATTACCTTTCCCTTAAAAAGTTTTGCAGCTTCTTGAAATGTTGGGAATACTTTATCTGTATCATTTGTTCTGGCAAAGAGCAAAACCTGAGTAGAAAGCATTAATAAACACTTCCATTCCAAAAGTTACATTCATTATGCAATATCATATCTGTATTACCTGCTTCTTTATTGGACTCGAGAAAATTGAAGCTCCACTTTCTCTAGTAAAAATAGTCACTAGAGGAAGCTTGTTGGCAGATACAAACTTAGTAATAGCAGACTTGGTGAACTGGCCATCTGGAGGCAAAATCAAAGGAAAGGATAATGAGGTATCGTTCTCTTAGGCTTTTTAAAATTTCTTCTCTTGAACTTCAATGGATTTCCCGGAAATAGCCTCTCTACCCCTGTGAGGTAGTGGTAAGGCCTGCGTACATTTTACCCTTCCCAGATCCCACTTATGGGATTCTATTGGGTATGTTGCTGTTGAACTTCAATAGATTATAAAGTAATTTATCAGCTAGCCTGGGGTACTAAAATTACCTATTAGACACTCTCTATAAATTCATGTTTGACCCATTTAAGACCAAAGTCGATAGAATTACAAAATGATCTTTGATTGTTAAAAAAAGCTATATTGGACTCTCCAAAAGATCCTCAAAAAATGCATTACTTTTGAAGGCTCCAACATGCACCCGGTGGGTATTTTGAGGAATCCAACCAACATAGGTCATAAGTATACATAAGCAGAAAATCTTATGTTAGCACACCCCAAAACTCCAGTAGATATAAACATAAAATATTGATACTGGCAAAAAACCGAGTTCCATTTGCTTTGATGATTTGAGGAAAGAACATGTGTGCATAAAATTCGATTTTGCACATAAGTTATGTAGGCACCCAGTCTCAATATAATGTAAGAAATTTCATAACCTTCAATGAATTTTAAACTTCCAATTTGTATCATGTGAACTATATGCAATACATTAATTGAAAACTAGATGAATCTAAAACACTTGCTACTATAAATTTGCCGATATGTCCTAAATAAATAAATGTATGAACACGAGGGAAGAAATAAATCAAGTGGCCGTTGAAGCGGGAGATCCTTTATTTAAAAAGAAAATAAGAGGAATAGCTAACCATAATGCACCACTTTCTCCTCTTCCTTTTTAAGCAAGACTAAAGCTGGGCGTTTAGCAGTGTCTTCAATGTTGAATAACTTAGCCACGTTAGGATTTGTCGTCTGGTAAAAGTTAAGATCATCCTCAAGTTTTGAAGCAGCAGCAAGTTGCTCAGTTTCAGGACCCTATAATCGTTTGGACATTCATAACATGAGAAAAATGATTCAAAAGGGAAAGTTATGCCAATGGATAATTGCCAGCAGCCCAGTACAAGTAACCAATAAGAACAGATTATCACTAGCATGCTAGAGTAAGCAGTACATACCACCAAGGACTCAAGGAACCCTAAAACGACTTTGTTTTCAGAGGTCAGTACATGCTCAGCGTCCTCTGTTGTTGTTATATTGTAAATGCCAGGTCCAATCTTCTTCTTGATCCAAGTGACAATTGCATCTCTAGAGATAAGATTTATTAAATTCAGATCAAACATGCCAGTGCATTTGATAAGCCACGAGCCAAAAAGAAAAAAGAAATGGGAAGCGGAAAGGGGAATACACCTCCATTAAAGGGAGCATGACAAATAGACAAATTCCTCAATGTTAGCCCTTCTGCGGCTTGGTAAATTAAATAGAGTAAGTTATGAGAAGAGTAACAACAAAGCAGGAAAATTTCCTCCATAATGATTTTGTAACGTTTTCTCCTTTGAAAAAATGAAACTGAAGATCCCATATTTGCAAGCTAGCTACTGCTTCTTTTCACCCTCGCGAAAACAAAATGCTAGCATGATTTGCAACATCTTATTCATATAAGATAATGAAACTAAATATCCCATTTTTTGCAAGCTCGCTACTCCTTTCACCCTCATACAAAAACAAACGTCACAAGACACAAATGATAATTGCCTCCACATCAGTGCAACAATGCCATCATAAAGTAAGAAGCATAAAAGCCCAACAGTGCTGCTAACACAATTTATTGCTCAACTACATAAGACAAGAAACATACTAGTACATCAGAAAACTCATAAGTAGCTATAACTCTCCATGTCAAAGAATAAAAATACCATTTTGAAATTAGCTAAAAGCCTAAAGCTTTCAATAGTTTACGAATTCTTGAGGTACCAAATATCTCTAAATTAAGTAACTTCATAAAACTAAGAAAGTAAAATCATGTTGGAAGCTATAAAGATATGGCAACCAAGCCTAACTCCACCTCAAAAGCTAACACATGAGGTAAGGATCTGTCCAAGTCCATATAAGCCAACCATCCGTCTATTCCCCAACTATTGTGGAACTCTAACCCACTCAATACCCCCTTCACAGCCAGCCCAACGGGAGCATGGATTGGAAGGATTGTCCAAATCTATATAAGCCGACCACCCGTCTATTCCCAACTATTGTGGAACTTTAACCAACTCCAACAACCCCTTCGCAGCCAGCTCAACGGGAGCATGGATTGGAAGCCTAAACGGGGGTGGACTAGGCTCGCAATCCCAAAAACTAGCTAATGAAAGGAGTATTGCTCAAGTACATATAAGCAGATCACCTGTTCATTCCCCCAACGAATGTGGAACTCTAACACAATCCAGATTAATCGAACTCCAAAAAACAACATGAAGGAAGAAAACTCACTTGGTTCTTTGGCCACTGTAAGTTTTGTGCTCACCATCAACAAAAAAATAAATAGTAGGAAATCCTTGAACCTCATAATTCTCCGCTAGTTCATTCTCCACCGTAGCATCAACTTTAACCAACGACACATTCTCCGCCTTTAGCTCCGTCGCTGCGGCGGCGTACTCCGGTGCTAGTTCCTTACAGTGACCACACCACGGCGCATAAAACTCAACCATCACATACTTATTATCCTCGACGAAGTCACTGAAGTTCCTATCCGTCAAAACGACGACGTCTTTATCGTCGAACTTAGGAACCTCCGCTTCCTCTTCCTTCTCATCATCAAAAGCCGACGGTACCTCAAAATCGTCGTAATTATCAAAGTCCTCATCGTCGTCGAAGTCTTCGTTGTCGGAGAAGGTGTCTTCGGGAAAAGAGTGCTTCGCACCGGCGTCGTTTAAGTCGTCGGCTTCGAGGAAGCTGAGATCTTCATCGTCGTCATCGGCGCCGGCGCCTGTGCCGGCGAGAGATGGGGTGAGTAAGAGGGAGAAGAGAAGAAGGGAAGCCACAGAAAGGAGGAGTATAAGCCGACTCGCCATTTCTGAGTGAGTAACGAGTTGACTCCGATCGACGAGATTTCTGTACTGAGAGATCGGACAGACACTTGAGCTTAGACCAGTGTGCACAATTCCCGGCGTCTCTTTCAGCAGTTTCAAATTTTGCAATTTGACCCCTATATTTTGCCAAGAGTTACATTTTAGTATCTATCATCGTCGTTTATTGTATTTTGTTAAGTCGAAAGTTTTCTGAAAATGATCTTTCTACTTGTATGAGGTATTGAATACCCCTTAGTTGTTGTGATTCAAAGTATGAGCTAGTAACAACTTTTATCACCTATCTTTCTAACTCCAATAATAGAACTATCGAAACTCAAAAGTTTTCAACACTATATAATTTAGAAATTCTTTACACAAGTCTATGAATACATCAATTATGAGTTGAGGGCACTTTAACCATTCAGCAAGTCTGGACGCTAGAATGTTATTCGTTCTAACGATGGACTCCAAGTGTAATTCTGATTCTCAATTTAGTTTTCTATAATATTCTGAAATATGAAGAGTCACATGACCGTAAGAAAAGGAGTCAAACATCACTTGTGAGATTGTATCCAAACATAACTTCAATTTCTAAAAAAAATTATGCTTAATAACACGTATGTTGATTGTTAAATGGCAAAATTAATATAAGCTCAAGTATATAATTTTATAATTTGATTATTAAGATCTTATTAGATTAACTTATTTTAAAATAAAAAATAATATTAAATACATCTACGATGTTTGAATAAAATAACAATAAATACTTTTAAATATTTATTTGTCAAGTAAAAAATAAAAATAAGTTAAAAGCTTTTTAACTCCCTCCAAACCAACGGTCATTAGTTTGGATGGAGGCTCACCTTAAAGCCCATTTATGCATTTTGACTTAGGCCCATTAAGCCCATATTTCTGATATGGGTCAGTTCTTCCGATGAGAGAATAGGCGTCATTTTCTTCTTCGAAAGAAATCGGAGAGAAGCATCTCGAAATTCGACATTTTCATTTGTGCGAAAATTCAATTGCAAGGATGATCAGCATCCTTACTCAGGTATCAGTTATAGATTAATGATCATCACTTTTTTGTTTTACTTTACGTTTTTGATTGTTCAGTAATCGATTTTGAATGAAAAATTGTTTGATTCTTCAAATTGTATGTATGGAAATGAACTTGTAGAATTTTGATTATGGAATATGCAGGAGCGTCTTCTCGGCGCTGCTTTAGGTACCGTATTGACAAGCGTGGTGGTGTTTGAACAACGGAAAAGCATTTATAAGAGCATCTCTGAGAATCAATCTAGATTTTCTCCTCAATCTCAGGTATGTTTCCCCCTTGGTTGTGTTTTTACTTTTGTGATTTTTACTCTTTGTTTGGATGGTTGTAACCTAATATGTTGTGTTGTATTTTCTTGATGGATATAATATTTGGATAAATTGTATCGTTTCTATTGTTGCATAATGTCGTACATGAGCAGTTTGAAGGGCAAACCTATAGGAAAAGTACGGGATGTAGTAGGACTATTGTAAAGTTGTTACATATGGTTTCACAATGCATCTTATTGTATCATATTGTATTATCTTGATGAATGACAATATGTGGGTAGATTGTATGTTTCTTATCGTTACATAATGTCACACATAAGCATTGTAAAAGACTCTAGCTCTGGAGAGATTGTAAAGGGCTCGTAGAGCAGGATCAGCGCTCGGGTCTGTGTACGTGTGATTCCTCATTTGGTTCCTAAAACGGGAGGTGAGTTGTAGATTCTACTCTTGGAGTGACTCAACATATGCTTCCAGAAATTTTCGTTGAAAATAAGATATAAGAAAAAAAAAGGCTAATAGATTACAAAGTACCTATAAACTCTAAAATTTGTGCAGCTTCTTTTGTCCCTTCTTCTTTACACAACAACAACAACAACAACAACAACAACAACAACAACATACCCAGTGGAATCCCACAAGTGGGGTCTGGGGAGGGTAGAATGTACGCAAACCTTACCTTACCGCATAGAAGTAGAGAGGTTGTTTCCTGGGAACCCTGGTCTCAAAATTCCATAAGCAGAATAAACGAGATATGACAAAAAGGAAAGAAAAGGGAATAGAAAGGGCGACTAATAACAAAGAGCACATAACGATAAAATTTACACACATAGACAGATAATGACAAATATGATATAAACATGACTATTCTTGCTACCTTACTAAACCCCAAGGCCAAACACCATAAATAAAACGTAGTCAAGCTGTTCCATTTGACCTTTTCTATTGAATTAGCCTTGTTTCCGAAGCATCTGCTATTTCTTTTTTTCTCGATAGACCACTAAATGCAGGATGGTATTATACTTTCACCACTTCTTCTTAGATTTTGTCCCCCTCTACTGATCCAGCAACCAATCAGGTCTGCTGTAGCTCAGGCATAATCCATTCTGTATGTCTTAGTCCCAGAAAAGGGTTCCACAATTCTGTTGTTACTCTGCAATGGAGGAACAGATGGTTGTTGGTTTCCTTAACCTGATTACAATGAGAGAACCAAGAGGCAATATGGAAGCCTCTCCTTTTCAATCTCTCATGTGTGGAGCATGCTCTTCTGGCAACCAACTAAGACAAACATTTTATCTTGGTTGGCACCTTGTTCCTCTAAATTTGTTTCCAGGGGCCAAGCTTACTACCTGGTTGCTCCTCCACCTCCTTAACATATAGCTTGTGAACAGAAAGGGTTCCATCTCTAGAGTGTTTTCATTGGATAGAATCTTTTTCTGCTGATAACCCATTGAACGCATTTAAAACTATTAATAGCTCGGCCACTCTCCCAATCTCCCAGTCATTTAAATGCCTTCTGAACACAATATTCCATCCATGAGTAGATCATACCTCAACCACTGTTTCTTCCAAATTGGTGCACAAGGTGAATAGATCTAGAAATAAGACTATCAGTGTCTCCTTTCCATACCAATTTTCCTCCCAGAATAGGAATTTAGTCCTATTTCCCACCTTGTAGACTATTTTTCTGCTTAGATCAGTCCACAAGTTAGAGCTATTCACAGAGCTGGAGACCCAATTTTCATTCAACCCATACTTGTTGACTATCATCCCCCTCCACAGGGCCTGTTCCTCAGTGTTGAACCTCCATAGCCACTTGATGAGAGGCATCTATTCTGCAACTCTAAGTTTCTGATTCCAAGTCCGCCAGATTGTTTATGTAAATGTGCAGTCTACCATTTGACTAATTGCAAGCCCTTCCCTCTACTGATACCCAATCTTCTGCCACTGTCTGAAGATATGGTTGTTTTTGTGGGTTACTATAACCTCCTGTCATTATTTATCGGTTTTGCTAGTTGGCTTAAAAGCATGAGGCCTTTTTAACAAGACAAAGTGATGATTCATGAGTATGACCACTCGCTGGTTCTAGATGGGGCCAAGGGAAGTATAACTTACAGCAGATATGTGCAAAAATCTCATGGAATGATATGTAATTGCATCATAGAATCAAGAGAAGGAACTTATTTTGCATTAATAAGTTGCTAGTGGAGTACATTATGAAAATTGCATGGGGTGGTTCTTGTGAAGAGTCACAGAAGTGGAATAAAACAACCTAAGTGAAGTGTGAGGCAACTTTTTAAGTTGGGTTCACATAAATATGCATACCAATTAAAAGAATGAAAATTTCTGTGAAGCAATGTGTGCTTATTTAACCAATTATTGCTGTGAAGTTCTGCCTAGTTCAATCAATTTGCTTAAAACAATTGTTCCTTGTGTGTGGCTTGACGTGTATTGGTATTTTTTCTTTGTGATGTCACTAATTAACGTGAGAGCTTCAACAAATGTCTCCAACCAGACCGGCCAAATAAAAGTAAAATCTGAAAGCTACTAGTTAGATGTAAGTTTGATGGCACATTGACTTTCACTGTGACAGTCATTCTTTGTAATATTTTTTTGTTGAGCTTGTCTTACTCCTCTACTTTTCCAGTGTGGTGAATTAGTTGAAGTGGTGATGGACAAAACATGTTGTTTGAAGAACATGTTTAACTTGACAAGAATGTTTTAATTTGAACATATTGCTATATTGCCTTGTCCTCCAAATTATCATTATCTCAGTTGTGAGCTTGTGATACACATGTTACTCGGTCTATGGACAATATGTTTGAAATTTCAAAGCAAGATTTATTTCTTTGTGATAATAGATAAATCGAATCAATTCAACTCCTTTCTTTGCTGACTGATTTTTGGATCAATTTGAAAAATTTTCAGAAAACAGTGTACATTCCAAAAAAGGAGTCTGACATAGAGTTTGCACACCTATGGAACAAAGCTGTGGATCAGACGTTAGGGCCTCTCATCAAGTCCCTTGCATCACACGGATGGTAAAGGTGTTATGTGATTCTACAGCCGATCTAGGATTTGTCTCTTGTATCGTGTAAGATTCTTACAAGCACAGATGCAAGTGCATTCTCAATTCTAGATGTTGCAGTTCTCGCAGATACTATTTTAATACTGTATTATCTTCTTGTTGATGCTATTGATGTTTCTTTCCCAACTTTGCTCTGTGAGGATCACTTGACAGAATTTTTTATTTGTGTTGCAAAACTTACGTGCTCCATTGTATCCTGCTTTTAACTAGACCCCTATTGCTTTGGGATGTACCTTAGTAAAGTAAAGCTGTACTGTGATGTGGGTTGAACCAGAATAGAAGACCATTCTCTATCGGTATCTTACCCTAGTTGGACTTGTCAGCAGTTATTGTTGGACAATAAGTATAATCATCACGTTATCGTTCCTCCCAGACTTCCCACTCTTGACAATACTTTTTTCCTCATAGTTTAACTGTTCTTATTTTAAGTAAGTTGTACTCTGAAAGCTTAAGGGGCGGGAAATACCTACTTTAAGTCAAGAAGTTGGAACTTTTCCCTCTGTTTCATTCATATTTCACCAAATCAGTATGTGTAATGGGCAAGGTCAATTGACTGCTTGTTATGGGAACCATTTCATGGTTAACTCTTTTTTCCTACATTCATATGTGCCTGTAGTATGTGGAACAAATAATAGGGTGTGTATATTTGCAATGGCAGTTTACAGGTTCATGCTCAGGGTATACAATAAACTATAATCTTGTATAGAAGCATACCAACAACATAATACGCAGTGTATCCTACGAATGGAGTCTAAAGAGGGGTTGTATGTACGCAGTCTTTCTTCTGCCTTGTGAAAGTAGAGAGGTGGTTTCCACTAGATCTTCGGCCAGGTAAAGCATATCAAAAATCAAGTACGTAAAGCATATCAAAAATCAAGTACGTAAAGCAAATACATACTATGGTTGATTTGGATACAGTAAAGACTAAATAATGTACTATTATATCACCAAGTGCTGAACTGATACAAACAATAGTTACATATCACATTCCCAAATCATACAACTATAGCAAAGACAACAAACCAAAAAAAGGAGATGGTAAAGTGAGATGAAACAGCAGGGATGGATAATAGTAAAAGCCTCTTGTTATCTATGTTGTCCAGGTTCTTTAAAAATGTTGGTAGGTGTATGCCGAATTCTCCAAAAATCATGCATTTTGAGGAGGTTCGACATGATGCGACAACATTTTTGAAAAGTCAGACATTGAGCTGGACAGGAGCACCTTTGCTCGCGTTGCGTTTCCGCACAATCGCCACATAATAAACACTGAATGCTAACAAAATGGCAAACATTAATCCAAGAGTGATCCCAACTATCCCACCTGCTCCCATTTGCTTCTCGCCTTCCTCGTTGGTTGGCGATAAACTTTCATGTGCCAAATTAGACTGGACACTTGATGCTGTGGGAAATCTTGAACAACCTGATGACTCTGATTTACTATTAACATCACATAAAGTTTCACTAGTAGTAGTGTTCTTTTTTTGAGTCTCAGGGTGGAAAAATGAGTATGCTTCTGGTGAAATTGCTACAGGGCTTTCATAAGCAAGGCCATGAGGTGACCTTTCTTGAGCTTTAACAATAAAGGTTAGGCAAAAAACCAAGAAGAAGAATAGATTAGAAGCCATTGGTAATATTAAAATTGTTTGAAGTGACAATGATAAGGTAATAGAGCAGTGTCTGACTTGATAGAATTAAATCCGTCCTGTTTTTTGTCGTTAAGGTGGAGAGCAAACCAAGAATTTTGGTTTGAAAGAAGGAATGTTTGCACTTGGAATGGGATTTTATAAGGTAATGGAGCAGTGCTGTATACAATAGAATATGATTGATTGTATATTCTGTCGTTAAGGTGAAGAGCGAAAGTAAGAATTTTGGTTTGAATGAGGAAGTGTTTCACTTAGAATGAGATTTTATAAGGTAACAGAGCAGTGATCGATCCTATTTTCTATCAGTAAGATGGCGAATTAAATTGAGAATGTTGGTTTGAATGAGGGAATCTTTGCACTTAGAATGGTATCTTAGAAGGTAATGGAGCAGTGCTAGACACAGTAGAATCTGAACGATCCTATTTTCTGTTGTTAGGTTGAGGAACTCAACTAAGAATTTTGGTTTGAATGAGGGAATGTTTGCACTTAGGATGGGATTTTATAAGAAGAAAAAAATGAGGGAAGTGGAGGTTGCTTAGAATTGAATGTATTGTGAAAAAGAGGGAACCAAATGATAGAAATACTATCAATGGCTATAACTCCATTAAAGTTGTTGTCATCACTCCCATGGGATTTTTTAGTAGCAAATAAATGAAGTCATGCATGTTAGTTCATAGTACCAAGGCACTCTTCCAAGAAAGTAAAGATTGTTTGCTTAAGCAATTGGTTACACAAACTTATAGTAATGAATTCTCCAGAAAAGTAATTTCTTTCTTGGTATTCCATTTCACTTTATGATTCATTACCAACAACAAAATTATAGGAATTAGCAACAGAGAACTTTTATCTCTAAACTTTTGGTTCCTATTTAATGATGGATTATTAAAAAATTCTGGTGTGTGTGTCATGATTGGATGATTCTTCTTATTTCTTTTATATATATATATATATATAGAGTCCATAGAAGCAGCTTAAGCAGGCAACTGTTGGACGACATGCCTGCTTCAGCTGCTTGCTTGAGCTGTCTACTTCTCCTCTTCCTTTATTACGTGTGGTTCAATCAAAAAAGTATTTTGTTGACTTTGACGTACCTGCTTTAGCTACTTAATTATATTCCTTCAGTTGTTTCTCCTCCTCCTCTATTACATGCAGTCCAATCAAAATATTTCGTCGGCTTTAACGTGCCTGCTTCAGCTACTTAATTTTATATTTCTTTAGGTGTTTCAACTATGATTTTACAATATTACCCATAATAAGACATTTTTATTGGGCGCGTGCACTTAATGTCTAGTAGTTTAATAAGTGTATTTAGTGTTGTTATCCTTCATTATGATTGGTTCTTGATCTGTCTGTATTCTTGACAGGATGGATAATTAAATGGAATTGTGTGATGAAGAGCTGGTAAGTTATTAGGCTATTGATTGACATTTGGATTAATTGAGTAGTAATATATGAAGAAATAATGAAATATTATGGATAATGATTTTAAGCCTATATGACACTAAAAATGATATAATACTAATTGTAGTTTCAATTGCTTGGTGACATAAAGAGACTCTTTTGATTTCATGATGCTAATTAGTGATATGCAAATTTTCTTGCATGAAGATGAAATTTAAAGCAAAGTTAGAGAGGTTTGCTTAGCTTAATGGACCAGCAAAGGGCATTAATTAGGCACTAAAAATTGGTACTTGATGAGAGTAATGATGCATGTGACTAGTACACACTCATGCATAGTTCTTTAATTTATTGCAAAAGGTGGCATGAATGGGCATGCTAAGTAGAAATCAATTCATCCTTAGACCCCCACCAACCCTCTATTTATTAATAAGATATTATTCGAATTCGATATTTATGACAAATTGCGTATGGATTTTGAGATGAGGTCATAGGAAACAGCTTCTCTACTTCAGTGAGGTAGCGGTAAGGTTTGCGTACATTATACCCTTCCAGACTCCAGTTGTGGGATTCGACTGGGTATGTTGTTGTTGATATTTATGACAAATTACCAACTTTTCTATCTCTATGACGTAGTGATAGGGTCTGCACATATTTTATCTTCTCCAAATCTCACTTGTGGGATTTTACTCGGTATGTTGTTGATATTTATGACAAATTGATGGATTTAATCTTAGTAGTGGAAAAATAAAATGAAAAAGATCTCATGTCGATATGATAAAGTAGTGATAAACAATATGTATGAAAGTATCTTGTATCTATTGATTTGATATAAGTATTGCATGTGGTTAATTTTTACCAATTCCTCCTTTCCCTCACCCTTGCTACCACACATAGCGGTGAGGATACATCCGTCCCATGATCGTTAATTGGATTTCCTTCACTGAAAAATCATACTATCTTATTTTCCGATATAAAGGAAGTTTCTACAAACTGGGAATAGGGTTTTTTTTTTCCTTTTCAGATTATGGCTTGGACTTCAAGTTCTTTAATCATAGGTGGAGCAAGAATTTAAAGTATAGATTTTAGTTTTAAGATAAAATATCATATTTTAGTACTTGAGATCTAATTTAATTTTTATATGTTTTTATTGGATTATTCCTTGAGTCGAGGGTATCTCGAAAAACCGTCTCTCTATCTCTTAAGGTGAAAGTAAGATTTACGTACATTTTACTTTTTTTTCAATCACTATTTGCGGGATTACAGCCAAACATAGAATTTGAACAAAAATAATTTGAGTCTGTTCGACCCTTATGTGACCTTCTAGCTCTGCTCCTAGCTATAGCAATAACATTTTAGAATTTTTTTTAAAAAAATTGTGTATCATTCTGTCTTTGGCCCTACATACACCACCTAATAAATATAAAATAGGTATTATTACAAGTTATTACAATCATGCTTCTCACTATGTTGTCTGCCAAGTGACAAATTAATTTGCCTTATCTGCTTTTAATTTTGTGCCACTTTTTGTAGAGCTAAAGATACTGCATGCGTGGCCTGTGTAAACATTAACTATTTTTTAATTCATAGGTTCGAACTCAAAATCTCTAATTAAGAGTAGACGATTCTCAAATCAGAAAGACATTTAGCTTATCGAGTGTGAGTTAATAAGAGTGCAATACTTTTTTTTGTTCTCAAATACCATTTTCTCATTGAAATTTTTCACTGAAAATAGTTTAGTGGCTATTTCATAGATAATTGATCAAATCAGTGAGGAAAAATTAGTCTTTGGGGTATCGTAGGGTTATCATGTGCTCTCATTATCTGTTGTATTATGTGTTAGTTTTATTATATTTATTTACTATCATGTGCTATTCATTATTAGTCGCACTTTTTGTTCCCTTCTCTTTCTTTTTTGTTATATCTAGTTATTTCTGCTTATGGGTTTTGAGATAAGGGTCCCCAGGAAATAGTCTCTCTACTTCTATGAGATAGTGGTAAGGTCCCCGTACATTCTACCTTCTCCAGACCCTATTTGTGAATTTTACTGGGTATGTTGTTTTTCTGAGGAGAAAATATAAATTATAAATCTTCTCTTTGATTCAATGAAAAATGAATGAAAAAGTCATTGCAAAAAAATTTTCTAATTCACGATATAAATTTGTTTATTTATTTATAGTAGTGAACCTATATTGATGAAAGGCCACACTAATTATTTCGCGAGTTTCACTTATGCACCTCTTTTCTTTTATTTTTTTTTTGGGTCACAGTCCTCTCTATACAAACTACTGAAAGTAGCCTGGGCATCGTTTGACCTAATAAATATATTTGATTATTTTTATATTCTTATTCGTATGATTAATTTAAATTTAAAATATGAAATTTTATTCATTTTGATTTGTTTGTCCTCTTGTTTTAATTATCTAAAAATATGTCTCTTTCCTTTTCTTTTTTTTGGCAACTTTTAAAATTTAAGTTTCTACGTAACATGTTACCATAAAGATCAAACAACATGTTATCGGATCTCCAGGCAATGCCATCAATCGTGGGCTAACACTTATAAAAAAACTGCTCAAATCGCCTATTTCCCGTTGCTTGGCCTATAAAAAACTGCTCAAATCGCCTATTTCCCGTTGCTTGGCCTATAAAATCCTACTAGGCTTCCTGCCGCGCCGCAGGGCCACCTGAGCCTCTTGCTGGGATCATTATAGATGAGTCAGTGTAATTGTTTAGGAAAGTTGGCCCCAATTCCGGGCAGCACCACAAACTGTAGGCTAATACCCACGAAAAACTGCTCAAATCTCTTGTTTCCTATTGCTTGGATCATAAAATTCTATCAGGCATCATGTAGCGTCATCAAGCCACTCGGGCATCTTGTTGGGCTCGTTACGATGGGTTGGTGTAATTTTTTACGAATGTTGGCCCAGATCCCTAGGCAATGCCATAAATCGTGGGTTAATACCCAGGAAAAATTGCCCAAATCACCTGTTTCCTATTACTTAGCCCATAAAATTATATTAGGTATCCTGCGATGCAGTTGGGCCTCCTAAGCATCTTGTCAAGCTCGTTACAGATGAGGTTATCCAAGATCTCTGGGCATAGGCTAACACAAATAAAAATTTGCCCAAATCGCCTGCTTCTTGTTGTTTGGCCCATAAAATCCTATCAGGCATCTTATGGCGCCATCGGGACACCTGGGCCTCTTGTTGGGCTCGTTAAGGATGGGTCGGTGTAATCTTTTGAGAATGTTGGCCCAGATCCTGGGCAATGCCACAAACGTGGGCTAATACTTATGAAAAATTGCCCAAATCATCTGTTTATTATTATTTGGACCATAAAATCCTACTAGGCATCCTGTGGCGCCACTGGGCCTTTTGCTGGACTCGTTACGGATGGGTCGGTGTAGTTTTTCAAGAAAGTTGGTCAGGATCTCCGGACAATGCCACAACCCGTGGGGTAACACCTATGAAAAACTGCCCAAATCGCTTGTTTCCTGTTGTTTGGCCGATAAAATCCTACCAGGCATCCTGCGGCGCCACTGGGCAACCTGGACCTCTTGTCGGGCTTGTTACGGAATGGTCAATATAATTTTTTGAGAAAGTTGTCCCGGAGTCCCCGGTCAGCGCCATAAACCGTGGGCTAACACCTTCACAAAAACTTTCCAAATCGCTTGTTTTTTGTTGCTTGTACCATAAATCTTACCAGGCATCCTATCGCGCCACTGAGCCACCTGGGCCTCTTGTCGGGATCGTTACGGATGAGTCAGTGTAATTATTTGGGAAAGTTTGCCCGAATCCCCAACAACGCCACAAACCATGAGCTAACACCCACGAAAAAACTGCTAAAATCTCATGTTTCCTATTGCTTGGCCCATAAAATCCTACCAGGCATCCGCCAACGACGCCGGATCATGTCGGGCTCGTTGCGGATCCACCCGCATGATTTTTCGAGAATCTTGTGTCGGAGCCCCATGCAGCCCAAAATCCATGGACTAACACCCACAGACAACTGTCGAAATCGTCGATTTCCTATTCCTTGGTCCATAAAATCCTAGCAAGACTCCGCCGACGCCGCCAGGCCACCTGAGCCTCTTGCGGGGCTCGTTGCAGACCCATCTGTATGATTTTTCGAGAATCTTGCATCGTAGCCCCAGAATCCGTGAGCTAACACCCACAAAAAACTATCGAAATCACCAGTTTCCTTTTCCTTGGCCCATAAATTCTACCAGGCCTCCGCAAACGCCGCCAGGCCACTTGGGCCCCTTGTTGAGCTCTATGCGGACCCACCAGTATGATTTTTCGGGAATCTTTCGTTGGAGCCCCATGCACCCCCAGAATCCATAGGCTAACAGCCATAGAAACTGTCAAAATCATCTGTTTCCTGTTCCCTGTCCCATAAAATCCTACCACGCCTCCGCCAACACCGCCAGGCCTCGTAAGCCTCTTGCCGCGCTCGTTGCGGCTCCACCTATACGATTTTTCAGGAATCTTGCACCGGACCCCCATGCATCCCCAGAATCCGTGGGCTAACACCCACAGAAAACTACCGAAATCGTTTGTTTCCTATTCTTTGGCCCATAAAATTCTACCATGCGTTCTCCGGCACTGTCGGGCCACTTTTGACTCTTGGCGGGCTACCAGACATCTTCTAGTGTTGCCAGGCCACTTGGGATTCTTGGCGGGCTCCTCATGATTTGGTTGGTCTAAATTTTTTGGGAAAAAAGGGCCGAGTCGCGAGCAGGAAACTGTGGGTTAACACCCACAAAGAAATATTGACCCACGGAAAATGGCCGAAATCGCCTGTTTCACCTTCCTTGGGCCATAAAATCCTACCAGGGCCAAGCCAACGCCCGCCGACCACCTGGGCCGCTTGCCGGGCGAGTCACCGAACCACCCTTATGGGTTTTCAGGAATCTTTGCCCGGAACCCCAGGAAGCGCCAAAATCCGTGGGCTAACACCTACGGAAATGGCCGAAATCACCTGTTTCGCCTTCCTTGGGCCATAAAATCCTACCAAGGCCAAGCCAACGCCCGCCGACCTCCTGGGCCGCTTGCCGGGCGAGTCGCTGACCCACCCGGATGGTTTTTCGGGAATCATTGCCGAGAACCCCAGGCAGCGCCTGAATCTGTGGGTTAACACCCACGGAAAATGGCCGAAATCGCCGGTTTCGCCTTCCTTGGGCCATAAAATCCTACCATGGCCAAGCCAATGACCGCTGACCACCTGGGCCGCTTGTCGGACGAGTCGCCGACCCACCCGTATGGTTTTTCGAGAATCTTTGCCCGGAACCCCAGACAGCGCCAAAATCCATGGGCTAACACCCACGGAAAATGGTCGAAATCGCCTGTTTCGCCTTCCATGGGCCATAAAATCCTACCAGGGCCAAG
>JAOTQR010000007.1:21477264-21514844 GCA_025774065.1 Solanum ossicruentum
TAAGGGGGGAGGATGTAACACCCCACATTTTACATGTACTAATGCTATGTAAATGAATCATGTTATGGTTTGGTCAAGTTAGAATCAATTCTTGAAAGTGCGTAAATCTCGTTTTAATGGGCGATATGTGAATCTAAATGCTTATGAGAGTTGAGGATATATATGTGTTGGTGTTAATTTGAGGATATATTATCCCTTAACTAACTAAAAGAATTGAGGTTATTATATGACTTAATAATCTAGTAGGTGTATCCTATTCCTTAACCCTTAAAATACTTACATGCATCGTCCAACACCGCCAGGATACCTAGGACTCTTGACGGGTTTATTACGGATCGATTGGTGTAATTTTATGGGAAGTGTAAGCCCAAGCCCCAGGCAGCACTAGAAGTCATGGGCTAACACCCATGAAAAGCTACTGAAATTGTTTTTTTCCTATTCCTTGGCCCATAAATTACTATCAGGCGTCCTCCGGCACTATCGGGCCACTTTGACTCTTGGCGAGCTCGTTATGAACGGTTAGTGTAATATTTTACGAATACTGGGATCGAGCCCCGGGTAGCGCCAGATATCATGGGGTGACACCCATGAAAACATGTCGAAATCGCATGTTTCCTGTTCCTTGACCCATAAAATACTATCAGCCGTCTTCCAGCACCACCAGCCACCTAGGACTCTTAGCGGGCTCGTTATAGACGTTTTGGTGTAATGTTTTTGGTTAAAATAGGCCCGAGTGCAAGAAGCAATAGAAACTGTGGGCTAACACCTACGAAAATAGCCAAAATCACCTGTTTCCTTTTTCTTGACCCATAAAATGCTACCAGGTGTTGTCCGGCACCATGGCGCCAACTGGGACTCTTGACGGGTTTGTTATGGACGGGATGATGTAATTATTCAGGAAAAATGGGCTCGATCCCTAATGGAGCCAAAAATCGTGGGCTAACACCCATAAAACTATCGAAATCGTCTTTTTCCTTTTCCTTGGTTTATAAAATGCTACTAGGCATCGTTTGGCACCGCCAGACCTTCTAGGACTCTTGGCGGATTGTTATGGACAGGTTGGTGTAATATTTCGAGATAAATGGACCCGAGCCCGGGCAACGCCAAAAACCATGCACTAAAATTCACGAAAAACTACGAAAATCACTTGTTTTCAGTTCCTTGGCCCATAAAATGCTACTTGACATCATCCGGTGCCGCCGGGACACCTGGGACTCTTGGTGGACTCGTTACGGACAGATTATTATAATTTTTTGGGGAAAAGTGAGCTCGAGCCCCGGGCAGCTCCAGAAACTATGGGCTAACACTCACAAAAACTATTGAAATCGTCTATTTCCTGTTCCTTTGCACATAAAATTATATCATGCGTTGTCCGGCGTCGCCGGGCCACCTGGGACTCTTGGCGGGCTCATATAATTTTTTGAGAAAAATGGGCTCGAAGCCACACAGCCTTAAATTTGTGTGCTACCCACGAAAATTTGTCGAAATCTTTTGGGTCCTGTTCCAAAGCCAATAAAATGCTCCAAGGCATCGTCCGGTGCCACTGGGCCTACTAAAACTCTTGGCGAGCTCGTTACTAACGGGTTCGTATAATGTTTTAGAAAATATGGGCCCGGAGTCCTGGTAGCCCCAGAATCTGTGGACTAACACTCCACGAAAAACTACCTATATCGTCTTTTTCCTGTTTCGGAGCCCATAAAATGCTCCTTGGTGCCGTCCAGTGCTGCCGAGTCTACTGAGATTCTTGGCAAGCTCATTTAAAAATTGAGTTGATGTGTTACCCAAATTGATTCTAGAAAAGTCTTATCGAAATACTTTTAATTTTTTTAATTAGATGTGTTATATATAGTCATTATTAAAAACTAATAATTTTATCATATACTAACATGTTGTAAAAGAACAAATAGGACAACTAAAACTTGGTAAAATTAAATTGGATTGGGTCTTGACCCGTTTATAACTCATTACTCAATCTATTTTGATCCAAGCAAAATTTAGACTAGATCTTGACCCGTTTGTTATCTAGACTCATTATTACTCAATCCAATTTGACCCGATCCACTCAAATTTGACCCAACTCATCGACTAGTCATCCCTAATCCATCCTAAAAAATCATAATGCATGCACTTGATACACAACTAAAAGTTAAGGCTCACTCTAACTAAACAATCTATAAAAACACCAACTCACTTACATTAGAAAGAAAAAAAATGAATAGATAAGAGTTGGGAAGAGATGAGCAACGGATGAAGGCGAGAGATAGGAACCCACTAACCCTTAAAATTGACCATATGATACACTAAACTTTTGTACATGCACTCTTACTCTAAATTTTTATACAAAAAATATTTTTTACGATTCAAATATATGATCTTCTAATCATATGATATTAATTTTACACTCAGATATATTATTACTCTATGTAGACCTCACCTAACACGTTACATGACACTAAATAAAGGATTGGTAGGTAAATAAATGCACTAATCAATCATAGCACTTTCGAGAAGCATCACTCCCAAAACTAGTTTTGATATAATATATGGTTTGAAAATGGAGCTTTTGAATATTATATTATATTTAGTATAAAGGTTTAAAGATAAGAATGCTTGAAACAAGCCATAAGTTTAGGAACACAACAAATAAACATTGGTTAGTAATTAAACAATAATGATAAAATTTAATTTTATATGTGGAGTTTAGAAAGTGAAATAGAAACAGATTTTATAAAAAAAAATTGTAGAGTAGAAAAATTATTTTTTATGATGTATAATTTAAAAAATACTGTAATTTTTTGTATCAATACTAAACTAAAAACGAAACAAGGTGAAGGAGCAAATAAGGTGCTCTAAATTAGAACAATGCTCTCCCATAAAAAACGAAAGAAATCAATCTTCTATCTGCTAACTTCTATCTTAATCTTCAATCTCCATACTCTCATATTTACATTTCATGTATCTAATAAATTTACAATATGTCGTATCATATCTAGTCACTTGTTCTCTGTTCTTCTCAATCTATCTCTACATGTCCTTTGGGCTATTACTGTCAACATCTCGTACTTCCTCAACGGAGGATCGACAACCTTCCTCTTTAATTACATTCAAATCATCTGAATCTAGCTCCACTCTCGCATTATCTCATATGTTCTTATTTTTAATTTTATCTCTTTTAGTATGCTCACACATCTATAAAATTATTATTTCAAAAAAAATCATATATATTACACTACTTTTTTTATGACAGTGCGTCTATAATTTATACATTAAAAAAATGAACCATAACCTTATCGTCTTGGTGAAAATGACAGCCCTAATTAAATGAATTTGCCAATATTTCACTTTAAAGATGCCTTCTGCAGGTAGCATGTTGCTTTCAAGATGTGTTTGTAAGACCAAAAATATTTTTATATTTTTTAATACTTATTCAGTCAAAAAATTTAATTAAAACCTATTTTTCTAGGAAAATAAATAGAAATATATATAAAGAAAATAAAATTCACCTATAGTGGCTAGCATATTAATTGTGTCCTTTGTACCCTTCGACACCCTTCAACACAACCCATTTTTACCCCATCTTTGTAACCCTTACAAGTTTTTTTTGAAATAATATTTTTTACTTACATATCAAACACGCAAAAATAAATAAGAACATTCACTTATTTTTCTTCAAATCGAGCAGATCGTTTATTATACTTAGTTGAAAGGGATATTCGTTCAAATGTGTTTATATTGACAACATACCACAACAATATATCCTCATCAAGAGAGAGGTAAGAAGATAAAAATATACGTAAATCTTATTCTTATCCTCCGAAATAGTTGTCTAATAAATCCTTTGTCTCAAAGAGATAATATTACTTTTGTCTCATTTTATGTGACATTCTTTACTTTTATATCTTTTATTCTTAATGAAATAATTTCAGGCATATAAATACCTAAAAATTATTTTACACCAGAAATTATAAAAATCTAATATTATGAAAGAAAATGGAAAAAGAATTTAAGGAACCCAACATATACACCATATAATTATAATGTACATGGAATCAACAAGAAATACAAAGAGACAACTAGATAAAAATTAAAAATAGATAAAAAGAGGGGAAAAAAACAAACATACAAACAGATTTAATTTAAATACATCCAAAAGCAAAGAAAAACAAAAAATAAAAATAAATCAAAATGACAGCAAAGTCAACACTCTTTTTTCCCCATTTGAAATAACAGACTGATGCATAAAAC
Source organism: Solanum ossicruentum (assembly GCA_025774065.1). Lineage (NCBI taxonomy): Eukaryota > Viridiplantae > Streptophyta > Magnoliopsida > Solanales > Solanaceae > Solanum > Solanum ossicruentum. Next base: position 21,481,510 of record JAOTQR010000007.1, read on the forward strand.
ATTTGGTTTGATGGATCGTTACACAAACAGTTTATCTACAAATTTCTCAGATCCATCAAATTATTCAGTTCATTTAATTAAGCATTGCTTCTGAATGAACCAAGAGCTTTAATTGCTCCGGCCCGGAGAATGTACTGGTGGTAGACGGCGGCGATGAAAGCTCCGACGAATGGCCCGACCCAGAAAATCCAGTGTTCGTCCCACGCCTTGTCGCCGTTGAAAATCACCGCTGCTCCGAAACTTCTTGCCGGGTTGATTCCGGTGCCGGTGATAGGAATAGTGGCAAGGTGAACCATGAATACGGCGAAACCGATGGGAAGGGGAGCCAACACCTTTATTTATAATTTAAAAGAAAAAAAATAGTCAAAAAAATCATAATTAACTTCTTTTTAAAAAATTGTGTACTACAAAAATATAACAAATAATTTAAGAAAAATAATATAAATAGCTATTACTTATTTTTTTTAATTCATTATATAAATTGAGATAGAAAAAAAAAATTGAAAATAATTTTTTTATCTAAAAAAATAATAAAATCTGCATACATTTTATATTTTCTACATCACAATTACCTCTTAGAAGCTAATCAAATCACTTTATTAGTTAGTGTTTTCTAAAGTGTTTAGTTAGATTACCTCCCCTTTATTTGTATGGTAATAATAATAATAATAGTGGGTAGGCCACTTTATAATTAGCACCACACAAAAATACTTCAAAAGTCAAAAAGATAATTTGTCATTATAGCTCACACCATTGATATCTAGTGGGGAAATTAATCCTATAGTAAGTGGTACCCCCTATATAGACAAGCTAACATTAGACTAGAGTATACTAGATAAGAAAAACCAAATAGCCTAGACAAAATTGGTTCTAATAAAAATGGAAATGAAGTGAAGGAAATGAATTCTTGGGACAATATCTACATTCAGAATTTGAAATCTATGAATTCGTAAATGAATTTATAGGTTCAAGTTAATTAAGCTTAGCTAAATTTAATGGATTCAGTTAAATCCTCAATAACTATGTCACAAAAATAACATATCAGTGAAATTCACAAGAAATTTAAGAAGGATAAAACCTTCAAACATGTAAATCATTGTAAATGTTAAATTCTGAATTCGCATTTACTTACTGGGACATGAGAGTCTCTGGCATTCCTCTTGGGATCAGTGGCAGAGAAGACAACATAGACCAAAACAAAAGTACCAATAATCTCAGCAGCCAAACCAACACCCTTGGTGTGTCCTGGTGCCATAACATTAACACCACCACCATATCTATTGTAGTAAGAACTTTGGAAAGCCTTCACAAAACCTACACCACAAATTGCACCCAAACATTGTGCTACCATGTACAATACTGCCCTAATCAATGATACTTTCCTTGCCAAAAATAGCCCAAATGTCACAGCAGGATTGATGTGTCCACCTACAATCATACACATGTTGTCAGTAAGTATAATTTAATTTGTTATAATAATCATAAAAAATTTTATGTTTAATTTTCCCTTTTAATAGTTGTTGGTAGTAGACATGGATCCAAAACTTTAGTTCTAGGAATTTGTACGTATGCATAAATCGAGTACTGGATTCAGATGAATCGAGTCTAGTACCTCAAATCTTCATTTGCGCCCTTGTTTATTGGTCCATACAAGCAAAATCGAGCTACTTTGCAAGCAACGAACATAAAAAACGAGACTTTCCTTTCAACAAAAGGCAAAATTGTTTCATTTCTCTTAGTTTATGGTCATTTTTTACCCTTCGCGTTACTTATTTTTATACTTTCTCCGTCTCACAATAATTGAATTTTTGAAATTTTTTTCAATATTCAAAGTAGTTATTTTTCAAAGTTCAAGATGAATGTTTGAAACTTTTTTCATATTTGCCCTTGCATTAATTAAATTTTTATATTTTCTAAGAAATCAATTAGACTATATATTTATGAACTTACAAAGGGCAGTAATAAAAAAAGCATGATGTAAATTTTATCTTTAAATATTTTTTTAATATGTGTATATTACCTTATAAATTGAATTAATATGATACAAATGGAGTATCAAACATAAACTATATATCCATTTTTCAACAAAACAACTAAGGACACTAATAAGGCAACCCAAGGTCATAGTTATAAGTTCTTTCAAACTTAGTAATTTTCGTTCAAACTTAATATGTATATGTAATTTATTCAGAAGGAGTAAACTCGAAAAAAAACACACCTGAAATACCAGCGGTGCAGTAAACAAGAATGAAAATCATGCCACCAAAAGCCCAGGCAATACCAAGAAGACCAACACCACCACAGATATCGCCTCCGGCTTTAGTATCCGCTTGATGTTTGTATCCAATTACGGTGAGAACCGTAATATAAAGAAATAACAGAGTAGCAATGAACTCCGCAATTGCTGCTCTGTATAAAGACCATTTGGTCAATTCCTCAAAATCAATCAGAGGAGCAGGCGGCGGATCAGTGTAATCCTTCGCGGAGTACTCTGCCGCCTGCTCGTGAGCTGCCTCGACTTCTTTTGTCATGACGGGAGGGAAATTGGATCAGTAGAAAAACAGAGGAAAACAGGGGAAAACAGAGGATGCTCTGTGTGTGTGTTTTTGGTGTAGTGTGAGAGGGGGAGTGGATAGGTATTTATGTTTGATTAAGAGTGGAATATGGAGTTTTTTTTTAATAAAATATTTTTTGTGAAATTAATTTTTTGAGTTTTTATAATTAAAGTGGACCCAAATGCAAATTATTGGGGGAATTTATGAGCTTGCAATTGGTCCCATGGCCAACAATTACATCTTTGTCACGCAACGGCTCTAACTCATATTTTTATGGCTCGCTTTTTGATATGAGAGGTTTTCGAAAATAATTTTTTTATCTCTATGAGATAATGGTAAGATTTGCGTATTTTTATGTGATATTTCACTAGATATGTTATTATTGTTGTTGAAACTTTTTATTAAGAGTGAAGGGATTCGAAAATATTTCACTATAATATATTTAGTCGTCAATTTTGGGGTTTGATTTTTAGACGAGGGTTTTTCGCAAACAACTTCTCTATCTATATGATATAGTAATAAGGTTTGTGCATATTTATTCTTTCCAAACTCCACTTGTGAAATTTCACTGAATATGTTATTGTTGTTGTGTTTAGTAGTCTATTTAAATTTTTTTGTATGATGACATTATTGTTAGGTTAAAATAGTTTAAAGTTTATGATGTGATATTATTCGCTTAGTGGTATATTTAAGTAGCTTATTTAATTTTCTTTTCTATTTTTGTGTTGGAAAGTTTATGGAACAGTAGAAACTCATATAAAATAATTTATAATAAAAGATTTTTTGCCATAGCATTAAATCATTTCAAAAATTTATTTACACATAACTAACAATCTCCTATTTCAACTAAATTCTACATCAATTGTCATCATTTATAGACTATTTTGGAGATTAATTTTGGGCCACGTATATAAATCGAGTATTTATGGTCATTAAAATTGCCTAATTTTATTTTTAAAACTATGAAAAAAGATAGCAAATTAATTTGTTAAATTATATCTATTTGATTATATATATTTTAAAAAATCTTACACGAAAGGGTGTAATAATAGGTAATAAAGTAAAAGAAAAATGATGAGATTTCAAGTTTGAAATTTTAAAAAAAGACAAATAAATATATAAAACTATAGGACTATCCGATTATTTAAACTAAAAAATAATAATAATTTTAATAAAGATAATTGAATTACGTATAAATTGATTTAGATATAATTTTTAATTAGAAATTCACAAATGGAATTTGGACCCCAAAAAGGACGTATCATATTGTGCAACGGTATAGAGCTAGCTGGATTGCAAAAACAAATTAAATAAACTTTATAAAAAGAATTAAATTTTTTAAAAAAAAAAAAGTAAGAAAAAGGTGATGAACAATACTTTTGTTTTATGTACAAAAAAATAATAGTATGTTTTAGCCACAAAAATGTGATTAAAAAATTGGAAACTTTTTAGTTTTACAACAAAGAAACAAATATGTTTTTCCCTGGTATGTCAGTATGATAAAATATAAAATATAAGAAAAAGATAAGGTTTGATAGGTTTGACTACGAAAGTATTAAAAGAACTACAAATAGTACAATTTTATTGTTCCCTGCTGAGATAAATCGTTGAAGCAGATATATCGTTCAATAATTATTTATTTTAATGATTTCATAATTTTTTATTATATCGTAATATATAGATGGTATATTTTAATTTACTTTTTATAAGAATATAAAAGATAAATTAAGAAAAAACAAATTGCTTTGAGCACCTTATGATTAAGGGGTTTATGTAAACTTTCTTTCGTAAAAATTATAAATACTGTTCATATATGGTTATTGTTAAATAAAAAAATGGATAAAATAACTTTTATGTATATCTCGATTAAGTATGTTGGATGTACAAATTCCTTTCACATCGACAGACGAGAGGAAAATGAACCTATTTAAATAGGTTCAACCCAACTCATTACTATGAGGCCTATTGGGAGATACCCAAAAATAAATTTGTGAGGATTTGATCCAAATCGGACAATATCATACTAATGCATGAATGGGGTGAAGGTACGTGCAGTTCCTATAAGAAAGTAGTGTGTTTATTTTTTAAATTTTGAACCCCTTTAATTAAAACTAAAAAAAAAATCAAGTATGTACTCAAGAATGTCATTGGTTAAAAAATTTGGCTCATTTATATCATTTTCGTTTGAGAAAGAGTTTCTCTATGCTATTATTTTAACTTTGATTATGTAAAACCACTCAAATAACTTTAACTAATGTGTTTCAGTTAGAGGTTTGGATTGGATGTACTCTTTTTATTCCTTTCTTCTTTATGCGCTTTAATATTTCAACTTTTTCAATTTTTCACGTAATTACATCAAATTTCAAAAATGACATTCTTCAAAATCAAATATCAAAATTTAATATCTTTTAAATTTAAATTCAATCTAACTTAATAAAACACACTTAAAATTCCTTCAAACAAGATGTGTCGCATCAATAAATAGAAATTTAAAATAGAATTTTTATTTTAGTCAAATGAATCTAAGATTAATGAACCAAATTAAATTGTTAGTCATGTCATCTAGAGTTTTCTTTTTGTCTTTAAGTTTTTTTAAAAAAATAGTAATCATTCGTCACCATCTTTTTAGGCCACACATTTTTAGTACTATTTAATTATCAAGAATATTAAATTAGTCTTTTTTTTAATTTTGTAAGTAATAACTTCTGAATTTCTTCCATTATTATGTGAAAGTTAATACATAGTTGAATATTGTCTAAAAATATTTTTTAAAATATTTATTTGGTTATAAATTTTGATTTAACTTTTAAAGATTAATTCATATAAGAATTTGAAAATCCAAAATTTTTAAATATTTTTAAGTTTTTCTAAAAACTAAACTTTTTGCCAAATTGCTTTAAACTATTTTACTTGAATCATAATTTTTTAATAATAATATTTATATTTTCATGAGGTAAAAATAAGATTAGCATATATCTTAATTTGACTTTATTTATAAAATTACATTGAATATATTTATTTATGCAACCAATTCTGACATATTTTCTAATTTCCTGATAAAGTTTTTTCATTTTTGTTTTCTTTCCTAATAAAATAAAAAACATTATATAGGATGGTTCTTTTTCATATTTTTAAAATTAACAGTTACTACATACAGAATTGTATATTCCTCTAATATGCGAATCCTTGTTGGTAAATTAATATGATTAAATCCGCGGAGATTATCGTGAAAAGATAAATATTCTTTTATTTATTGTAAAAACATTTTCAAATTCAAATTTTTAAATATGAATCCATTATTAGTAAAGCATATTTTACTTTAAATAAATATTTTCAACACTAATTTAAATTGATTAAGTCTTAAAATAAACAACGACAATAATAACTTATTAAGTAGAATCTCGCAAATAGGATCTGATGAGGCTAAAATATACGCAAATTTTATCACTACCTTATAGAGATGGAGAAATTAGTTCTGAAAAAACCTCAACTAAAAAATTTAAGTCTTAAAAATTGAAGATATTAGATGTGAAAAAACGACTAAATGCAGAAGTCTTAAAATAAATATGGATATTAAAAAGAAGAAGTGATAAGAATTTGAAATTGTTAATTTGATTAGTGAATTGTTAATCTTATCACAAAACCATTTTCAACACTTATCCAACTTTTTAAAAAAAAAAATTAAGTGGTGGTCCCAAAATGATGCCAAATTATTAGATGGAAAAGAATTAACATAATTTTTTTTAATTTTTATTTTTTTATTTTAATATTTTTGATGGGGACAGAATGTTGTCATAGCTATGGTGCCAGATAAATTTATCTGGAAAACATACTTAAAAAGCACAAAAAAATAAAGTTTAGAAGGCCACAAACAAATTATTTTGTAGCATGTGGTAGTTAAGTTATAGGTTGTAATTATGAAAAGGAAAATTTGGATTATCATAATCAAATTTATCTAATCACTCTTAAACCCTCACTAACTCTTTTTTTAATGTTCAAATAAATGGATGGACAGTTAGGTCCAACAAGGTTTTTGGCATAATATCAGTGTCAGAATCAGATTTTTCATAAAAAAGAAGTTTAAAATATAAAAAAATAAAGGCATACATAATTTTGTCTAAAAAAAGAAAATTCAATATATACTTATACATTATACATTATAATTTTTTAATAAAAGTATATTAATTAACATTTCTTGGACAAGGATAATTCAGACGCTGTATCTCATTCGACCAAGTGGACCATATTTACAAAATCGTAATATGAATCTTTCTCTCATTATAAGAATAACAAATTTAGTGTAATTTCGCAAATAAGATATTGAAAATATAAGACGTAGGTAGTCCTACTCTTACTTTGATGGAATAGAAAGATTGTTTTTGTATCCTCCTTCTTTATCCAGATTGAGACCGCGACAATATAGATGAGTTCAAATCTCAAAATATCGTTGTCACGATTATAGATGTACGAGGTCGAATAATTTCCTGATTCTTAGTGATACTTTTAAATTCAAAGATACGGAAAAAAATATATTATTTATCGTTTAAACCACAACAACAAAAGCTATTCATGTAATATTAAATCAACATATGCAATATAACTTAAATATTTCTTGGAGGTCTTTCATATACTTCAACAATTAGTAAATTAATTATTTACTAAAAAATTTACATTAGCCTAAAATACAACTAAATGTACTTGTAAAATAAACTAGAGGACCACACCCTAAGTCACAAACAACCTAAAAGAAAAAGGAATGTCATAATAATGTCTAAGATGTATACTACAACAACATTACCCCAATGCCTCAAATACTTCCGTCCATTGTGGGGTAAGGGGGGGTCGGGTGTACGCAACCTGACCCCTATGTTTAAAAACATAGCGCGACTGTTTCCGGATGATCTATGATGAACGTCGAAAGTTGCATTGACTAACCGCTACTTCACAATTGAAAGAAGTGCAGACAGTTTAAAGAGTAATTTTGCTTTATTCTATCATATCCCAAAACCAAAAAATAGTGAATCTTTGGCTCCATCCAAGATTGATGAAAAATGTCTAACATGTATAATATATACCAAATATTAAAATTTTAATTGTCCTTTTAATTAATTTCATCTATAGTTAATGCACACCGTCCAAATAGCTAATCAATAAAGATTAGGTTAATACTAATTGAAATAATTAACCGTCCAATATTTGTTTAAGTGTCCACCTGTCATGACTCATTTATTCTTTTTATACATTAAAGTCCAAATATATATGTATCAAAATTGCATCATTCATCCTCCACTCTTAATTTAATATCGACAAACATCGAAATCTTCTTGAATTAGTATAATGTTGGATGTTTTCCATTTTTGATTAAGGAAAAGGTGGGCCCAATGAGCTCTCGAGAAACCGGGTCGAAAAGAAAGATGGCACGAGGTAATTTTGGGTACTCATATTATTCGGGTCGTTGAGAATGATTCTGATCAATTTTGATAAAAAATTTTTGAACCAAAAAAGATAATAATTAATTTGATAAGAATCGAGTGATATTGTTTGCTCTATACGAAATTACTTTTAAGAGTCATTCAATTACCAACAAAAAATAATAATCTTAAAATTAATCTTATATGAGTTAATCAAACTCATATACATAATGAAACATATTATTATTTTAATCGGATGAATCGATAAAATTTATTTACTAAAGAGCATATGCACATAGTTTTTTTTGTTTCTCACTCTGTGTCTGAAATTTGTGGAGCTCCAATTAAATTCGGATCGTGCACTACAGGGTTCATTCAGGAGTAGCGCTCCCAACAGAATTTTTTTCATTCCCAAAAATCAAACTCGAGTTTGTACGCATGGTGATTATGTTTCATTGTTTAATTTCTTTGTGTTTTTAAGTTGACATTTTCCTTTTTGCTTTTATATATATACACATAGCTCAGGTTGAATGTAGATGAGCTTAATTTAACTACCTCATTAGTAGTTATATCACCATTCATGAAGCTCTCACTTCTAGAAAATTAAAATTAGAGGTTTGAATCATTTCTTCTATTACTCTTTTTCAAATTTGATAAATATCGATTTATGATATTTTTAATTCCAATCTATAGTTTAGAGTTATTTCCTATTTAATTTCTCTAATTTATATTTAAAGTTGTTATATATAAAAAAAAAAGAATCGATTCAATATGTTTACACAAATTCTATATATATTTGTATAGAGATTGGACCGCCAGCCCAAGAATATTAGTGACTGGGCCTGAACTTTTGAGGTCCAAAAATTGGAGCATATGGCCCAATTGCATAGATATTCGATATTCAGATCACTTTATATGTCTATCCACTTCAAAATAACTTTAGCGTTATACCGTCTAAAACTCCAGAGTAAATTATATGGCTAAAGTTCAATCGTTTTTGCTTAAAGTTTACTTTTTGGCTAAATTTCAACATGACATGTTTTAGAGGGAGACACGTATACCAACATCAACCATTTGAGTAAAGAAAATTATCCTATGAAAAATATCATATAGGAGATAGTTTGGTTCGTACAATATTACATCTCACCTTCACGTAAATTTGAAAAAAGATCACATTTTAAAAGGATTATAATACAAGTAGTCTATTCTGACATAAATCCGAATTTATGATTATGAATATCTTTTTTGTGTATTAGTATATAGTGATTTTTCAAATTTGGTTGGCGGACTCTATTGAGCAGAAATTTATTCGTCCGTCAAAAATAATTTAATGGCCAATATTTACAATGATAAATGTATTTATTCACATTTTAGGATTATGAAATTCAAGAATTTATCGTTATGGGCGTATTTGTATTTTTCTAAATTAATTGGATGAACTCTAGTTAAACAGCTTGGTGATAAATGTTAATTTTTTGACATTTGGAGGTCGTGCAATATGAATTCATTATTTAGAGTATTTTTTTGTATATATACATCATGATTTTTCTGAATTTAACTGACGAACTTCAACGGTTATTACCATAGGTGTTTGATTAATTTTTTTTCCTTTGATTACGAGATTTCAATCCTTAAATTTTGTTGGTCCATCATACACAACACGATGGCCTATCCTCATCATGATAAAAGTAGATTTGCGTACGTTCTATTCTTTTCGAACTTCACGTGTGAAATTATACTACACTGCATATATTGGCGTTCTTATATTTTTTACATTATTAATATATAGAACTTTAACTATTTAACCAATACACACACAAATTCATATAGAAGATACCACACTGCCTCTCTACTTCTATAAGGTAGCGGTAAGGTATGCGTACAATATATCCTCTCCAGACCTCACTTGTGGAATATCACTGGATATGTTGTTGTTGTTAAGCTTTAAAGGGAAGAAGGAACACTAGAGAGGTTCTTGAAGAAAGCTAAAATGAGGGATCTTCATTTTTTTCTTCTTTGATTGTCTCAAGATTTGGAGAATGAGAAATCTTTGTTGGTAAAATAACAAGTGGTGGTGCTACTTCAATCCATGGCTTCATATTCACCATCTTTTTAGTCATTCTCTCATTATAACATGGGAAATTATGAGAGACATGAAATTCAACTAAGGTAGACATATTCTTAGAAAACTGACTCGAACACCACGATTGTTAAAAAGTATCTTCAAAGTACTTTCAACTAGAGCTTGTTGGTATTGCTTTGGAGAGTGAAGGATGAAGAAAAGCAAAAGGATTTTGAGGGTTTAAATAGAGATGAAAATAGAAGATTCTTGGAAGTGAAAATATTTTGGATGGTTTCATGCAATTCCACGTGTATGGAATGCCATAAATGAATGAGAAAACATAGATACTTTCACTAGAAAGCTAAAGCTTGGCTTGTTGTGAATGAATGGGTTACTCACCTAACACATGTCAATTTCTTAGAAGAGGAGTCTTTGATTGAAATGTTAAAAATTGAGATTATACTCATGTGGTGACATAATCCGAGGTATATGTTCAAAATCCGAGGATAAAATCATGTGGTGACATAAAAAGAGTCAAAATTTAAGATAAGGTATATGTATCCTATACTTGAAGCAATTTGTATTTTGGTGCCATTTGGAAATGGAAGCTAGTATGTACACTTGATATCTTTTGATAAATGTATCAAGAACTGGAGAACTAGACCAATTATATTAAAAAGAGAGCTACCCCACTTCATATTTGGACGGTCATTGATCCTTCAAGTGTTCAAAAGGAAGATATTATTGACAAGTGACGAGAAAATATGCATGAAAAGAGATGAGATAGTTTAGGCACGTAATTGACAATTTACCGTGATGTCTACGTTCAGTAACTGTGTGAGAAGAACTCCAGAGCCTTTATGCTGGAACAAAACACATTCAGCTCTACTGTCTACAGTGGATCACCATTGTTAGCCATGAAGAAAGCTTTGTTCACTTTCTCGAAAAGTGAGCAGCAGACATCACACCATAAGGAGTGAATGCCTGACAACACAGTAGAAAATGATTAACACAGACCAACCTTAGAAAGTTCCACACAGAGGGTTGCAGAACTGAATATCAAGTAATGGCAGAGACCCTCTTTGGCAGAAAAATCCACAGATGAGCAAAATTAATATTGAATGTGCCCCGAGAGGGAAAGGGGGACGTATCGAGCCGGCAGGGCTCTGAATTTGAAAGCCATATTTCGACCCCTTTTTAATTAAACAATTTTGATGAAGGTTAATATTATTTGTGCAGTTTTTATTGTGAAACAAGTCATGTAAGATCAATTTTATTTAGTCAACTACCACACCAGGAGTAAATTGGGAACAGCCTCCTCTCAATCTTCACAAGGTCGGAGCAAGGTTGCATATACACTACTATCCCCAAATCCTACTTGTGAAATTATATTGAATAGGTTACTGTAACTATTACACAGAGAGATCTAAATGTTCTTTCTACTAGGGCAAGAAAGATCTAATTGTAATGGAGATGAAAAGCAGTCTTAACCTCCATTTATATGGTACAACCAAAAAATTGCAACAGATCAGACACCTATGAGTATGTACGCAGAAATTAACTATATAGCATATTATGCCATATGTTAAGAATTACCAGAAACAACAATATTCAAGCAGCAGAGTCACTAGTGCTTTAGACAAGGAAAAGAAAAAGGGACTCATGAAATTGTGGAAATGTACCCGGACACACCATACATTTACATGTTAATAAACATCTACTTGGACAAATATGTTCAGTCAATCTTTGGCTCAACTGGACAAGACAGCCAAAGCAAAGGCAAAAGGAAAAGTTACATTAGCACAACACAAGGTAGATTACGTGCAAACCTTACCATGAGGGCAGCTCAAGTTCCTCAAATCAACTCGTGAACGAGGGAATACAACAATGAAGAAAACATGACAACTTATACCGAAAGCAATACAAAGCACTTAAAAATGGAAAAATAGCATCATATGGTACCAGATATCAAAAGGCAAGGCACGCGTGGTAATCCTGACTACCTTCTATCCTAATACGTGAGCTACTAATCTCCATTACCCTACTATCAAAGGTCATGTACTCAGTGAGCTGCAGTGGAGAAGTGACATCATTATATTCAGCAATAGAATGCCACAGATTATATGTTAATAATGCTGAGAAAATCTTCAATTGTTGAAACTAATCTTGGACATAGGATCTCCCTAAGGTTGCTATGTTCATACACTACAAGGTACATATCCAAAATAAAAACAGCATAAATGCAAGATCAATTTTTGAACATTGCAAACCATAAAAGAGCAAAATTGCCGGTTCATATGAAGTTATTGAACACTGAAAACAGAGGGTATTCAGCATACTTAAAGCTGCATTCAAACAAAATTAACAAAATCCAGGCTACATTTAGACAAATGATCATCCAAATCTTAACAATGCGAAATGAAATCAACATTTTTTCATATTAATACCAAAAGTATTCTCTGATAACATTCCTCTCAAAAACAAAACGACATAAATCCAAATTCTAGAACTATTATATTGAGAGAAATACAGAATTTAACCTCTTCCTGCAAAGCGGAATCAACCTTTTACAGGATTCCCCTCTTTTCTACTCTTCAATTCTCAGGAATCTCAACATCTCCATCAGCAATCTCTTGTTGCAAATCCTTTGGATCCTTTCCATCAACCGTACAACCAACAGAAACGCAAGTACCTAAAATCTCCTTCACAGTTCCAGTCAAATCCTTAGCCATAGATCTAGGCTGCATAATTTTAGCAATCTCAATAACATCATCAAGCGAGATGTTTCCATTATGCTTGATATTCTTCGTCTTCTTCCGATCACGTTCCGGTTCCTTCAAAGCCTTGATCACAAGTGCTGCAGCAGAAGGTACAACTGATACCTTAGCTTGACGGTTCTGGACGGTGAGTTTGACAGTGACTCTGAGACCCTTCCAGTCCTTTGCTGTTTCCTTAGCAATGTCTTCACCGATTTTCTTCGGAGAAAGACCGAGTGGACCGATTTTTGGAGCGAGTGAACTCGCCGCACCGACTTCACCTCCGGTGACTCGGACGAAAACTTCGACGACCTGAGAAGGATCGAACTTTGGCGGCATTTTCACGGAGTTGTGAAGAGGAAGGAGCTAGGGTTTTTGTGCGCTTATTGAAATGTGGAGAAATTAAAGTTATAAAGCCTAGGGGTTTTAAGAGCTTAATGGGCTCACATTTCATTATTGTGGGCAATTGATCATGCATGGGCTTAGGTGGATCGTTCGCGATTGGAATAAAAATTGATTCAAATTAAAAAATAATAATTAATTAATATTTTTTAGATTTGATTTAAATTTTTGATTTAGTTCAAAAATAAGTTTTTAAAAAATGAACTGAATCAACAAATGATATGGATGTATTTCGTATATGAATGTTTGTGACATTAACTATCTTTTATATGTTTTAACAAAAATCTATTTATGAACATAAAAAGGCCTTTATAGATTTTATGTATATGAGTGTTAATGACAGTTTTTGGTGGGGACTCAGAATGTCTAGGCCTCTTTCTTGTCCAGGCCGAAGTAGTAAATTTCAAAGCTTTATTCTCGAGTAATACTAGTAGTTCAAAATATATTTTTTTAATAGATCATTTTCTTTTTCCCTTTATAACTTAATCGTTTCTTCTATTTTTAAGTATGATAATAAATGACTGAAACAAATCGAAATGAATAACTACATGGATATATAGATTTGGTTTAGTTGTTATAAATTTGAAAATCGACAAGTTGTGATTTTCGTCAACAACCAACCGTGGCGTCACCCCTACCCATATTAAATCGAGAGTATTGAATCACTCTGAATAAAATATGCATGCAATTCACTGTTTAATGACTCTATTTGGGAAACATGTTGTGATAGAACATAGTGATGGTGATTTAGAAAAGAAAATATTAGAATAGCCATTGGCAATTTAACGAGTAGTTAAACAAATGAGATGTGTTTTCAGGAAGATCCACACACAGTTGGCCTATATAATGCAGTATGCCAAACTGTTATGAATGCGAACAAACTCTCTCGACACGTTAATCATAATTGTGAAGGGGAACTCAGGAAGATCCACATTGAGCTGGGAGAACTGGACACACCAACGCAATCCAATTGATTTTAATCAACGTAAATTTCATTTAAGGTCACTCTCATCCACCCAAGACCCTCTCGGCAAAAACTAACAATTGGTAGAGAGTAATTAATGAAAGAACAAGACTTGTGATGTTCCTTTTTAGGGAATTGTGTAGAATCAATTTGCTTTCAAGTCGAGACAACACCACCATATGAGGAATGAATAAAGCATGCATTCCAACAGAAAGACATCCAACTTTCTTTTTCCCAGAAAAGTTGGCAACAAGGAAAATAGACAGTGTTAAGATTGAAAGCACGAAAGTAACTGAAACTCCAATTATATGAACAATAGCAGCAATCAAACCATTGAAGTTTGAACGGGTTACTATTAGCTCTGCTCATCTCAACCCAACCTATTTCAACCCATTTAAAATTGGATTAATATGCAACCAGAATTAATTCGAGAGTAATCTTGTTAAAAAAATTTCAAAACACTTTTTTTCAATTTGATATGTTTTATATAGTCATAATAAAGAAAAATACAATTTAATTAAGTACTAATATATTGAAAAGAACAAATAAAATAAGTAAAACTTAGTAAAAATTGAGTCAGGTTGGGTCTTAACCCGTTAATCAACCCATTTGACCCAACTCATTTTGAACCAAACAAATTTGGATTGGATTGGGTCTTGACCCTATTGGTGTCTTGACCCATAATAACCCATTGGAATTTGACCCAATCCGCCCAATTGCCACTTCTAGTCGAATATAAAGAGGTCAGACATACACAAACCTTACAGCTACCTTTGGGGGGTGGGGTGTAAATATATATATACAGTGTGTGTGGTGGGGGCAGGGATGGGTGGGTTTAGAAAGGTTGTTTCCCATACATAATGGGCTAAGATAAGTGTACCAAAGCATAACTGGTGCCTAAATGGTACAAGTGAAAAATTGCAATAGAGCAGTCATCCATCTCTATTAACTAAAATGAATAATTTATATGCAGAAAATAATGATAAAACAGTGTGCTTATACAGAGGACAAGAATCAACAGAAACAGATGAGTTCATATATTACATATTGTGCTTCGACACAGGATAACAATCAGAAGAAACTGACGAGTAACCAAAAGGCACGTCCAAGCACACTTCAGACAAGGAAAAGAAAAAGGTACAACAAAACCTGTTCGATGATCAAATATTGTACCGAGGGCAGCTTCAAGGCGAACACCTATGACAGGAATAATATCTTCAACTGGATGAAAAAAAGCATCGAACTTTCGCAATTTGCAGAATAAAAAGCTTTCCCCAGCCCTTTTTTCCCCAATAGACTTCACCCCTATGTATTCTCTAATCTCAACAGCTTCCCTCTTGCTCAAGGAAATGTACCCCATCATCGCTCACACATTCACATTTTCCATATCAAAATCTTGCCTTGACTGCACATACAGCAAAATGCAAGGCTAAAGTAGAAGTAACTATCTTATATACCACAATAGATTAATCAAAGGATGCATCTTTACATGCTACGAGCTCTTCCCTTGTTCATATATCATCTCTAACGTAATAACTACTATTACAATCCTTAATATCCAAACTTATCTAAAACAAACAGCAAACGCAAAATTTAACCACATCAAAAATGCAACGCACAAAGAATGCCTCACATTTGCAAGATTTATCCTCCAACGATATGAGCTTAACAAGTTTCAGGTTCATATCAACACTGAAAGCGAAGGGCTATTCAGCGAATTCAACTACCATTCATCTAAAGAGATTTGAGAAAATAAACATTACAAGCATTCAAACAAAATTAACAGAATCCAAGCTGCATTTAAATATAAATTCGAGTCCTTGCTTAACAGAGTATTCTCATCAGATATAAAATCAAAATTATCCTCTGTTAACACCTCTACCGAAAACAGTACGAAAAAAAATCCAAATTTAGAACTACTATATTTAGAGATATTCAGAATTTCACCTCCACCAGCAAAACGGAATAACCTTATACACGATTCAACTCTTCAATTCTCAGGAATCTCAACATCTCCATCAGTAATCTCTTGCTGCAAATCCTTTGGATCCTTTCCATCAACCGTACAACCAACAGATACGCAAGTACCCAAAATCTCCTTCACCGTTCCAGTCAAATCCTTAGCCATAGATCTAGGCTGCATAATTTTAGCAATCTCGATAACATCATCAAGCGAGATATTTCCATTATGCTTGATATTCTTCGTCTTCTTCCGATCACGTTCCGGTTCCTTCAAAGCCTTGATCACAAGTGCTGCAGCAGAAGGTACAACTGATACTTTAGCTTGACGGTTCTGGACGGTGAGTTTGACGGTGACTCGGAGTCCCTTCCAGTCCTTTGCTGTTTCCTTTGCAATGTCTTCACCGATTTTCTTCGGGGAAAGGCCGAGTGGACCGATTTTTGGAGCGAGTGAACTTGCCGCTCCGACTTCACCTCCGGTGACTCGGACGAAAACTTCGACGACCTGAGATGGATCGAACTTTGGCGGCATTTTTGTGAAGCGGAGGAGAGCGGCGCTAGGGTTTTTGTGTGTTTTATTATTTGGCAGATGAAAATGAAGAGAAATTTTGAGTTATAAGCTTAGGGCCTTTCAAATCTCTATGGGCTTGTAATCCATTTGGGCCATTTATAACTCTTTATGGGCTTGAAATCCATTTGGGCCACTTATTGGGCTTTACAAATCTTTATGGGCTTGTAATCCATTTGGGCCATTTATTGGGCTTGCTAAATTTACTAATTGGGTAGGATATACTTCTTATTGGACCTTTTTACAAGATAAATGGGTTCATATCGGATGAATGAAATGTCTCACATTGATAAATGAATGGAATCATATGCTCGTTACAACACTTCGACAATTTTGCTATTCTTGAGCTAATTTCTTAGAGTTTGAGTTAAGCCCAAAATGTAATTTGACATGATATTAGAGTCGTGTTTGATGTGGGGTTCCTAGGAAACTGGACAGTTGCAAGGGATTGAAATACCGCTTGACCATGAATGTGCACGCATGAGATCAGGTGATGGAATACTAGATAAAAATATATCTCAGATCACTTAATTAATGAAATCCGAGGCTTTTTTATGAGATTTAGATAATCATTTTTTAGGATGTCGATAAATGAATGGAATCGTATGCATTTTAGGATCTTGGGACTTGAATTAGGGCAAAGTGCACAAATATAGCTTTTGGCGTAGTCGTCTAACTTATATCCTGCTTTTTTTTAGAAGAAAAGGAAATCGAGTTTATCAATTGACTTTGAACATTTTTATCTGAAGTATAGCCGTGAAGGCAAAAATAGAATGAAATAATTTTACATTTTATCCTCTTAACAAAACAATCCCTTAACTTAAAGATCATCCTTTGTAAGAATTAAAAGCAGATTCAGAATTTAACGTTATATTTTCGAGAAAAGTATAACTCAACTTATAAAATATTTTTTAAAATAACTCTAACTTGTCCCACTTTTTATTTATCAACTTCAACCAAATATTATTTAAATACGTACCTACATATATAATTACATTATTGCCTGGATTCTACTAGTTTTCTTTATCCTTTCAGCAGCAATGGCAGTGATCATCAGTACCTTTATAACCTTACACCAATTCTAACAGAAGAAACATTGAACCTAGAAATGATAATTTATTCGTTTTAATTTGTTTATCTTTTTTTATTATATTTCATAAAGGATGTTATTTTATTAGTATTTTTTCTTTATCTTATATGTTTTTTCTATATTAGTTATCGTATTTTCTTTTTAAAACTTTTTTGATTTGCTATACTTCCAATTTTTCACGAAGTAAGGGAAGATATGCGTACACTCTTCTCGCTTCAAACCTCCACTTGTGAAGTTTCAATGAAAATGTTATTATTGTTGTTGCAATATTCTATATGGCCTTTTGATACTTTGCACGTATCTTTAGTTTATGACTATAAATGTTTTGAAAATATTATTTCCTCTGTCTCATATTAATTGAATTTGTGAGATAATGCACACATATTAAGAAAAATATTCAAAGATAAAATTTACATTATACTTTCCACTATTGGCCTTTGTGAAATCATAAATATGTAATATAATTTATCACCTAAAAAATATATAATTTCAATTAATGAATGGGCAAATATGGAAAAATTTCAAACATTCTTTTTGAACTTCGATCAATTTAACTATTTTGAACATTGAAAAAAGTTTCAAAAATTCAATTAATTTGAGACAAAGAAAGTATATAAGACGAATAAATTAAACCGAATGAATAATAGTTTAATTTTATTTCTTAATATTAATGATGTTATCCATGGTTTTTTTCTCCATGGAAGCAAATTGCAATTGAATATGACAGCTAAGTTCTGAGAATGATCACAGAAATTCCATCATTTTCATTTTACTTTTTCTTTTTTTTTGGATAAATAAGAAATCGAAATTATTAAAACTTATACTTCACGTGAAACGATCTCTGAGACTTTAGATGAAGAGCATGTGAATCATTTCAATAATTATGATGTAGATCCCACTAGATAAAATGCATAACACATTAATTAGGTTTTCAAGCTGTGCAAGCTACAATTACTTAACACAATAAAACGGTTTAGTTGATAACATAAGGAATAATAATTTCAAAACGAAATACATAATTGCCTTCTCTGATAAAATCTCTCTATCTCTGAGATAGTGGTAAAGTATACTCACCTCTAACCTTTCCAGATCATACTTTGTGAGATTGAACTGAATATGCTACATTATTGTTGTTGTTGTTGTGAGAAGTGATGTTATTATTGTGAGAAGTGTTTTCTCTCGATAGATAAGTTTTTCAATAAATATTCCACACGTCAACAATCTTCTGTTATCATTTTCTTTAAAAAAATAACTTGAAATTATATGATATATACCAAAGCAGTAGTTTATTACTATCAAACTTTTCTATAACAAACAACTTTCATAATAGATAATTTTGTTAAATTTCAATATATAATGTTATAATACTTGATAAGTTGGGATTAAGCAAAATTCAATTTGGCATTGTGAAATTATTACATCTATTTAATATTATATTCTCTTCCTTGTTAAATAACATATGTTTCGTAACACGAAATGATTAATAACTTCTTATTATAGAAGGAATATCACATGGATGACCTAACTTGTAATCCCCACAAGTTAATCTAATGAAGGAAGCTAACCCCCACCCCCACAAAAAAAAGTGTCGGATCGTAAAGACGAATTGAGCTAGCTTTAAATTGCATAAAATAATTTAGTTAGTAAATAAACGAGTTATTACTAGCCAAAGGATTACTTGGACTAAGACATGGTGAATCAATGCGAGCTAAATAATAATGAATCATAACCTTACTTGTTCAACTCTTATAATATACTATAATAAGAGCTATTTAATTCTTCGATATTCATCGCTATTTATTTCTTCAATATTCATCAATTCGAAAAGTGAAAAGTTTATGAAATGAATGATCGCTGAAAAGTAAATGAAAAAAAATTCTATTATATATTAGTATATATATGATAACAAAAAGTAGGTATATTTCTTCTTAATTTTCTTAATTAGATTACTCATCCAACAATTTGAGTTATACACTATGTCCAAATCAACCAATTTAAAGGTAATGGATGGAATTTGGTCATTCTAAATTACTGAGTCGTTAATCCATTCAAATTTAAATAGATTACGTGAATCATATTTTCATGAGCTAACTGTAATTTTTAATTAACACAGCCAATATTTTTTCAAAAAGAAAATATAAAACCAAAAGGATTTAATTTGATCTTGATTCTTGGTGGAGAAACAATCAACAGTAAAAATTATTATAAATAAAAGTGATTAACTTTATCTTCTAAAAGAGACCACCAATGCCTAATTAACATGATTAAACAAGGTGCTAGGGACACCCAATCAAGACTACAAGTTGTTTTTTATTAAGAAACAAAAAAAAAATTAGTTGTAGTGATGAATTAAAAAGTGATTAGAGCTAATGACATGCCTCATAAAGTGAAGCAAAGCTTATCTACTTGTGGGCCAATACGAATTATGATGGAATGATTAAAATTTATCTGTTCTTAATCAGATGTTTCAAATTTAAACTTCTGAAAACAAAGAAAATCTTATTAAAAACATTTCCTTCATAAATAACGTCTGCAATACACAATAAATAACAATATATCCAGTGGAAATTTTACAAGTGAGATTTGGGGAGAGAAAAATGTAGGCAAACCTTACCACTACCTTATATAGATAGAGAAGTTATTTCCGAAAGATCCTCATCTCAAAAGCATCACCACCAAAAGTAGAATACTAGATATGAAACGATTAGAATGAACAACAAATGAAAAAATATAGAGACAATAAAAGTATATTATCAAAATAAATGGCGAAAATATATAACGAGACGACTACTAACCTATTATAACACAGGGCCCGACATCATCTTACGTCTGCTAGCCTTTTAACCTTTGCAATATATGAATTCGAATTTAATCAAATCTCAATTTAGAACCAGAAATCGAGAGATAAACCTTTTAATTAATGCCATAAAAAGCATCATTATTGGCTAAATTAATTTAATTCTTGGATCAAGCATCTATACTATAGGTAGGCATAAAACAATGCTACACTTGTACTATATCTAACAATATAATTTTTAAAAAGCAAGATTAGCTTGTACTACTATATTATATATATTTATATTATAAAGTTTTATTTATAATTATTATAATATATATTTGAAGAAAAACAAATTAAGATTGGATCTCCTTTAGGAAAAGGAGAAGAGTTCGATCTAAAATCCTTTCAAACATATAGATTTTTTTTGTTAACCTAATGAATATAATTTATTTATACATATTTAAAGAAATGTTAGTAATGTTAGGAAATAAAGGAAATTTAAAAAATTTAAAAATACATGAAATAAAGGAAATTTAAAAAATTTAAAAATACATGATGGGTAGATATTTTGCATCAATATTCATTTTTATTTGTTTTCGATGTGTATGGACTTGTTATATATTGCATATTTTTTAAAAAAAGATAATATCTCTAGGAATATTTCACCTTCTTCTTTCTTTTTTATTCTTCTAAAAATGAAAATTGATTAACTTTTTTCAAATAAATAAATACCATTATCACGAGTAAAGTGTGATGCAATTCAGTTCAAATTTTCAACCAAACTCAACAAAACTAGGAAAATAACAAAAGTTTGAAATTAGTAATTCTTAATTGCTAAATTATACACATCATCTTTAATTAATTAAAATATACTAGAAGTTTAAGACTTATCGAAAATAATAACTATTAGTTATATAGAGTATAGTAATATATTTTAAGTAATTAATTTATTCACGTGGAGGACAATTAAGAATATATCTAGAAGTTTTTTTTTTACAAAATTTGAGTAAGAAAGTATAATAAGAAATGTTTTATTAGATGCTCCGAATGACTTAGAATATAGTCTAGCTTCATGTGATGTAGCGGTTCTTCTGTACCAATTTAGTTGCCTGGCGCTGCTACTGGCATAACAATCGGTACGTGTTACCTGTTAGGATGCAAATTCATCTTACATTAGTTGTGAGAGAGCAAATGATCAACTTATAAGGTTGAACACAACCTCATTAGTATGAGTCTCTTTGGGAGGTGCTCAAAAACAAATCTCTGAAGGCTTGACCCAAAGCAGATAATATCATACTAATGCGGGGACAAAACTCTGGATCCTCCTTGCTTGCAAAAATGAATGATTAGTCGAAACAAGTTATAATTCCAGAATATATACAAAATTTAGTACCAAAGTTAAAGAGTTATCGATGTATACCATCCTCCCTGCTTGGTCGAAACAAGTTATAATTCCAGAATCTATATAAAATTTAGCACCAAAGTTAAAAAGTTATCGATGTATACCAACTTGTACGAGTGCAACATATATTTCATATATGAACAAATTGAAAATATAACAACAATAAAAACAATTCAATCAAGATTTAAAGCTTAGGAACACGATTTTTAGACTCATTAAGTTCATCAGATTCTGAACTAAATCTTGCTTATATAGTTAATGAATTTCTTAAGAGAACTAACTATGGATTTGACAAAACTCGTAATCCTCATACAAGATTATTTCTTTATTACTATCTCATAAAGATAAAAAGATTATCCCAGATAATATTCACTCGAATAAAAGATATTCAAATTAATATATAAGAAAATATTAACAATAAAAAACAACAACAACAATAACATACCCAGTGAAATCCCACAAGTAAGGTCTGAAAAGGATAGATTATACGCAGACCTTACCGATACCTCATAGAAGTAGAAAGACTCTTTCCTAAAACCCTCGGCCCAATTAACAATAAAAAAGCTATCTCAAAAATAACAACAATATGATGGTAACAAATGGATTATAAACAAGCACGTGTAAATGTACATTAAATCTATATTTATTACGTGTATATATTACTTATTTATAAAAAAATTATAAAAAAAACAATATTACTTATTTTAATTAGAGGACAAAAAAAAGGCAAAAGTGAGCTGGCAATATAAACTCTACACAAAAATACAAACAAGTTTAATGGGTCCCACTTCACGTGCCCCCACACCCCCACAGCTCGTTTAGGTTTCATGAAGCCACGTGTCCATCTGCCAGCTAATCAGGGACACGTGTCCGGTTATGGTGACATAGCTTAAATAGGGACCAGCACCAGGTGAGTCTCCCTTGGACATTCGGTATTCAATATTTTATTTGAAAAATTTATGATTTATAATGTGTACGATGAAATTGAATAAACAACATAAAGTAAGAATTGCAAGTGATTTATATAGTTGTAAATTATTGTATAAGAGATAAATTATTTTCTGCTTTAAAGTCATTCATTTTGGTCTTATAAATGGGATTTATGTACTTAAGTTTTATCATTATCTTATATATATAAAGAAGTTATTTTCAAAAAAAATTTATTATAAAAATGTACCATATAAACTAATACTCAAAAAATTCAAACTTTCAAGTGTGACGTTATACAATAATAATATATTCAATACAATCTAATCTTAATAATATCTTAAGGATAATTTCAAAAATATTACAATATATCATAATTTTTAATTCGATTCAATAATTCGATTTTCAATGACTTATACAGCTACGAGTCGGGACAAAATGTTTTTTAAAAGTTCCTCTTTATTTGGGTTTTCTTTTTTCTTTTTTTTCTTTTTCCAAAATTCAGTAAAAGACAAAAGCGTTGTTCCCAAAATACCCTTTTGCTTTCTTTTTTGTCGTTATCCTTAAGAAACTTACCACCTGCCCTTCTTTTTGTAGCTCGACACGTGGCATTTATTTGAGGGGATTAAAATTAATGTGTATCGTACCGGTCGGAGTCACAATTGAAGAGTGATTTAGTTTTTTTAAAACAAAAAAGGTAGGAAGTTATTTCATGCATTTAAATTTAAGGGGTTTTAATATATCTAATGTCCTTTGATCTTATCAACAAATTTAAATACACAAAATTATGGTGGTATCAATTGAATGTTTCAATATTGGATAAAATATTAGAGAAAAGAACACAAAATCACTTCTAAAATGATTTTAAATTTTTAAAAAGATATTTTAATTTTGCGGGTATTCGATTATGTTACAAAATTAATAAATATCTATGTAAATAGATTATTTTGATCAAAATTTTTATCAATGAACCCGCACGTAGTGCTAACCTCCTTTTAGTTAATTATTTTAACTTAAAACATGAATTAATCGGACCTGAATCGTTTTAAATATAAAATTCTTGATAATGCTTAGCACGTGAATTTCTCTTTCAAAGTTTCAATATTTAATCAACAACCAACAAAATTCTAACTCAAATTTATAGGTTATTGTGAAATTTGTCTGATTAGTTCGTTCAGTAGTGGAAGTTCTGAGTTTATGTGTTTCACCGGCTTCGTTTATTGAAGTTGATTGGTGTCTGATTTGCTAGTCCTGTGGTTTAGAAGGTCATTTGGGGAGCTATTAGTCGGGGGGTTTGGTGTAGCGAAGGAGAAGAGGGACAAAAAATGGGCTTGTTTCGTAGTTGTGCTAGTTCGGAGTTTGCTGGCTTACTGGAGATGGCGACAGAGAAAGGAAAACAATGCGGTTTTATTTGCTATTTCAAGTGGTTATTTGGCAGCGAAGGAGAGGAAAGCGTGGTGGTTGCAAATAGGGAGTTTGAGGCTGCCAATTGTTGGTGACTTGTCGGAGCTAATCCAAAAAATTTTAACTCAAATTTATTATTATTTTTTTAAAATCAAAGTTGGACCGTAGACCCGATTTAATTAAATAGAAGGGGAAAATAGGCTTAAATAGAGCATGACAAAAAATGAGTCCAAAATGAAAATAAAAAGACTCGTCCAATAAACAAGGATTTCCTAATCTAGACACTTCCTTCATCTTCTCTTCTTGTCCGTTGCTTAAGATGTTTCAGTGGCCACCAACCAAACACTTCATTCTCCTTCATTTCTAGGTTATGGTCTACCTTCACCTTGTTATCTCGTGGCCATATGTTTTCAGCTATCAAAGGTAAGTAGTTATTGTTTGCTTCTGATCCTATTAGTAGACTAAAATCTTTCTTTTGTTGTCTGTAAGGTGTCGTCTTCGGTGGAAATTTGTCTGTCTGAAGACCTTAAGAGCCGAGGTTCCAGGGAATTGAAGGTTAGGCCGACTACTTTAGTACAGTCAAGTGGCTTTTCGCTCCTCGGTCTTTATTTGTAATCCGAATCAAAAGTGTGTTATTCAAGATGCAGACTTATTGGGATCAAGTGTTCCTCCTACAAAAGAGAGTAATCCAGTTATTCACTAGTATTTATTGAACTTTTCTATGGATAGGGAATGTTGAGAAATCTAGAAGAGCTTTGGTGGCTTGAGAAACATTATTTATGCCTAAATATGCAGAAGGATTGGGATTAATAAACTACTATTTATGAAACAAAGCAGCATGTAAACTCCTGCAGGTTGTAGCTCTGAAGAAAGATAACTTATGGGTTCAATGGATTCACAACTTCTTCACCAAAGATCAATCTATGGATGAAATATCAGTTCCTAAACAAATGTATTTGCTTGTTAGGAAGATATTTGAGGCTTGAAAATGGTATATAAATATGGATATAACTGAAGAGCTGAAAAAGTATACATATCACGGAATGTTCAGCATCAAGAAAAATGTATAAATTCATCCATTCATAATATTCGAAAGTTCTTTGGAAGTTTTTCATATTTGGGAAAGGAATGTTACCTAGACATCAATTTATTTTGTGCTAGTTGTCGATCAAAGGCTCGTTACAGTTGAAAGACTAAGCAAATGGGGTATGCCTGTTCGTGTTGGCTACATATTGTATAATAGAGGATTAACAGAGTTATTCTCTCATCTGTTTTTTAAATGTAAATACTCCACCAAGATATGGAGCTCACTCTTGACATAGATGAAAAGACCTAGAAAAGTAGGAAGTTAGAAGAATGATATACAATGGATATCGAGGAAAGCCCATACATATCAAGTGTTTATCATATTTGAGATGAAAGGAATTCAAGACGTTTCTTGCAAAATTGCACACCAATTGACAAAAGATTGAAGGAAATCTCTTTCCAAATGCACACCAAAGGACATCCCCGTCCAAAATAGAAGTTGATTCTTGATCATTTAAATGCTTATCCTGTTTAAGTAATCTTTGTGAAGAGTCTTGTAGATAATTAGCTAATCATGAGAACCAGTTCTAGAGTCCATAAAGAACTACCGATGTATCTATGCTACTTTGGTTGAATAAAAATTTTACAGTTTGATTAAAAAAATGAGCATTTTAAAGTTAAACTTTTATAGGGTACAACATAACATGAAACAAAGTGAATAACATAATTCATAGTATGATCAACTTATGTATATATCCCCTCTGTCCCACTATATATGACTTGACACGATATCTAAGAAAAAAGAATTTTAAAACTTATCGTTTAAAGTATTCTTAGATATCAATAATATTAAGAACTATTTCATTAAGGATAAAATGACACTATATATATATATATGACCTTTACCCACCAAAGTTCAAATATTTAATTTTTAATTAATCCTTTCTTAATTACAAAAGCCATAAGGATAATTAAAGTGGACCATTACTTCCAAGTCCAAATATCCATAGGGAGCAAATTGTAATTTCATCAAAAATTGTAAAGAAATAGAAAAGGAAAAAAGAAAAAGAGTAAGGGCATTTTGGACTTTTACACAGAAAAGCCTTATCCAAAAATCTTCTATATAAAGCACATCAAACTCCATTTAACACATTAAACCAAAAATAAAAAAACAATTTATTTTTTTTCACGCAATACATATGAACTGAAGAAAAATATCAGAGAAGAAAAGGAAAAAAATAATAATAATCAATGGCGACGTCAAAGAGCTATTTCGCTAGATCAAACTACCGGTTCCTATCAACTGACCGGAGCCGGAACGGAAACGGAAACGGAAACGGAAACGTTTCCGTAACTTCCGATTTGATGTTCGAGCTGGATGAATCCGACGTATGGAACTCACCGGCGGCACGTTCATCGTCTCCGGAGTTTCGTAAGCCTAGTTCACGGATTTCTAGGAAGCAATCAGTTGCAAAAAACGATCGGAACATCACCGGAGCAGCAACAGCAACAGCAGCCGCGGCTTCGTTGCCGGTGAACGTCCCGGACTGGTCGAAGATACTTAAGGATGAGTATAGAGAGAA
Organism: Solanum ossicruentum; assembly: GCA_025774065.1. NCBI lineage: Eukaryota > Viridiplantae > Streptophyta > Magnoliopsida > Solanales > Solanaceae > Solanum > Solanum ossicruentum. The sequence continues at coordinate 21,508,398 of JAOTQR010000007.1, forward strand.
TCGGAGAAGAGACAGCGATGATGACTTAGACGACGATGATGATGCTGAGAATCGGATTCCGCCGCATGAGTTTTTGGCTAGACAGTTAGCGAGAACTAGAATCGCTTCATTTTCTGTTCATGAAGGAGTTGGAAGGACACTTAAAGGTAGAGATCTGAGTAGAGTCAGAAATGCAATTTTCGAAAAAACTGGATTCGAAGATTAAATTCAACCAATCGTTCGATCTAACAAACAAGTGAGAAATTCAAATTTCTATCTACTTTTTTTTTGTTGTTCAACAATCTCAAATCAATTTTTCCTTTTTTGGTTTCTTGCGGTTACTGAGTTACAGATGCATTGTAATTCTAACGTTTTTTTTTTAAATTTTGAGAGGAAATTAGTTCGGAAAAAAATGAAAAAAATTATTATATTTGAGTTTTTATGATTCTGATTATTAATTTACTGTATGCTAGTTGAATTATAAATTTATAATATAATATATTATTATTATTGTTGTTGTTATTGTTCTCGTCTATTTTTTCATATTTATCAATTCGAAAAGTGAAAAGTTTGTGAAATAAATAATTGCGAAAAGTAAATACAAAAAATAAAAAAAGTGAAGTTTTTTATTTAAGTTAAAATTAAAAATTAAATGACTTTGGTGGGAAGATTTATTTTTTATTTTATTCTTTTTATAGATTTTTAGTAATTTTGGGATAATGGACAAATTAGGTCAATAATTAGTGGGGTCACTAGCAAAAGAACAAAAAAGAAAGTGGGCCATTTTGTAATAGTTTGAGTTTTAGAAAATAAAAGAATCTTTTATAATGCGCTAATTCATGTTTAATCGATTTTAATATGAGCATCGAATTGCAAATTATTATGAAAGTTCGATGAACATGCAGAGAAGCTGTACGACAATTTCCTTCAAGTGCTTTTTTTTTTTTTAATTTTGACTTTTTTTTATTTTTTTTCTTAATTATGTGGAATTAATCAAAATTAAGATCTAAGTTTGTAAATTAAAATTTTAATTTTGCTAGTACTGAAATCATTGTAAAGTTAATATTATAAGTTTGTAATTTGTCTATAATACGCTCAAATTACTTTGTGTGATGTCAGGATAATATGAGTGTTTTTATACCTTAATTAATTTAAAGTTCAAATTTTTAAATATTACATTATTTTTAAATTAAAAATCACATTTATATAATTATGTTTAGTAAAATTTTACACATTTATGTTTTATTTCAAAAGTTATAAGTTAAAATAATTTTCAATGTGAAAACATAGACTGAGAAATTATCAATTTAATTAATATTTTATATTTAATCTATAAACTTTAAATTTCGAAAATTTTTTTTGTCCATTGAGTTTGATTCCATTCTACTTAAATGTTAATATCCATTTGATGGATCAGATTCTAATAAAGTGTATTAAAGCTTAGTTTAAGCCTTAAGGTATGGGAATTTTAGATTAGGATATGATCAAAATAATCTAATCTTGATTACATCCCAAGAAATTAATTAAATTATCCAAATTATTAATGGAGTAAAATTATTTAATTGTATTATTATCATCCTAAGTAGCAATCTAGATATGCCTTCACTAGATATGGTGCAAGAGCATAATAATGTTATAGGCATTAGGGAGGGAGCAACTAATCTCAACAACAAATAAAATAAAAAAGTTATATATAGTCGTGATGATCGAGTCAGCTTGATTGTATAGGTTATCGATCATTTTTCACCATTAGAGTATAGGATAATTTTGGTTATTAAAATTGCAACAAATTATTTGGCATTTTTGTTTACTTTTGAAATTCTAGCATGATATTTTATGATTTTCAATTTATTTCGTTGATTGTTAAGTCGTATGATTTGTTAACATAAGTAAATTATTTTTCGTCTTAAATTATCTGTTGTGCTTTTTAAAATTAGTTACTCAATTTGTTATCGTTTAAAAAGTCAAGATAAAATTATTATTTTTTTCATTTCACTCTTATACCCAAATAATGAAATAATACTATGTTGTTTTAAATACGTATAAATTAATTAAAAATAATGCTCCATCTGTTTCAAAAAAAAAGGATGAACTCAAAAAAGAATGAACTCATTTCTTTTTTAATCTATTTAAAAAGAGTAATCCTTTTTTAAGGCAACAGTTAATTTCAATTTATTATGTGGCGCGTTTAAAGTCATAAAATAAAATATATTTTGATACATCTGATATAATTTTAATTTAAAATGACAAATTTTAAAAAATTTTTTAAACAAATCATCTTCTGTCAAATCATCATGGGTTTTTGTGTTGAGGGTTTTAAGAAACAATCTCTCTACTTCTATGAGATAGCGATAAGGTTTGCGTACAATCTACCTTCTCCAGATCCCACTTGTGGGATATTACTGGGTATGTTGTTTATCTTCTGTCAAATTAAATTAAATTATTTATTTTAATGGGAAAAAATTTAAAAAAAATTACAAAGAAAGTACTTATTAATGCTAATTAAGTACCTAACTACTAGACAAAGATGTCTATATCATAGTCAAATCAAAGCTCATCAAATATTGCTTTACGTTATTTAAGAGTTTGTCCATTTGGGGTCCATATTGTAAGTGCAAAGACCACTACTTTATTTATCACTTGATTAGACCTCATTTCCTTTTCACTAATTAATTAAGATGATAGCTACTAGTTGCTTATTAGAATTCAATTCAATATGCCTTAGATGTGCCACTAGTTAGTTACCTATTCTTTTGTTTATTGGGTCCATCAAAACTCATCATGTGTAAGCATGTTATGGTTATATATGATGTTTGAATCAGTTTACGCGTATTTTAATTGTTATATCGATATTTTAATATAGATAGTATCAAGTAGCTAACTCAGCTTATAAACATGAATGTAGATTTATATAACATTTAAGGATCGTCAAGTATAAGGGATAACAAATTTAAGAATTGATTGTACTGAAATTATGAAAAAATTATATTGTTATTTTAAATTAATATCGAGAGTGAAATAACGATTTTAGAATAGCTAAATTCGGAGTAACTTTTTATTTTGAATAAATATATCGTTTATATTGAGATCTGAATAAATATAATAGAATTAACTTAACAAAACATGATATGTTTATACCTCTAAGTGTGATCGAGTTAATGACTTGGTCATAAATTTTTTTGACCTATTGACTCAACCAACCTTGACTTGTCCAAATTTAACTCATTCAAAAGATGGACCGATTTAATTTAAGCATGAAGTTCAAAATGATCTATCAGAATTTAATATGTATAAATTCAACTTAAATTGTTCATAAATATGAAAAACAATAATATTTTATATCTATTTCATTGATGTTAGGCCACAAATTGAAATGCATGATTACAATATACTATTCTTTTTCCATTTCAATAACTATAGATTTTACCATCATAACTAAGTGAAAATTGAAAAGGCATTAGGCAAAATTGCAATATGCATGAAATTATAGTGATTGCCTCATTCAATCAACACATGAATTATGGAATTGAACCTCACTTTTTGGTGACCCACACTTTCTTGTTTGAGGAAAAAAAAGGTTAGACATCTTAATAAATTGCTTTCTTGGCCAATTTTCTCAACTACTTCAACCACAAATTATTCTAGAATTCAATTCAATTGTTCATATGCCAAATTATTGGGCGTGGAAACTAATTTTTATATCAGAAATTTAAAACAAAATGAACTTACATATAAGATGTAGAATTCTCTTAATAGTATGAGATTCTGGTCCAAGAATATCTTAAGGCTATTTCGGCCAAACAAAAGCAAGAAAGCAAATAAGACTACAACGAGGATCTGGATGGAAGACTAGGATCTCTATATTCTTTAACCAGATATCACGTATTTGAACCAAGAGAATAAACGTTTTTTTTTATATAGAAATCGTATTTAAGAGTCATAACGTGCCCATTCTATTTGAATTTGAACTAGTCCGACCAATAGAATTCCAATATAAAATGGTTAGAGGAAAAAAAAATTGGTCATCTTGTCACTGTGAATATGACAAAGGAACAAGTTTGAAACCAAGAAGCTACACCAATTAGAAGTATTTTTTTTATTCCAAAGTTTGTCAATTTCTTTTTCTTTTCCTTTTTCTTTTCCTTCCAAAGTGTAAATTTTTATTTTTTTAATTCTTTCAATGTGTCAATTTTTTTTTAATTGCATTTATTCTTGCAGCGACGTATCCCCTCAATCATTATGTGTAAAATAGTAAAAGTATGGGCAATTGAACTTGACTTTTTTGAGAAAATGACTTCTCTTAATTTCCCATTTTCTAGTATATTTATTTTTTTAATAAATGGTGGTGCCATAATGTGCTCATCTAAAGAGCATAATCCTATAACTCAAAAAGGGAATATCCTTCTTTCCTCCGTCTCAAAATAATTATTACATTTTCAAAGTTAAATTAAATTCTAAAAAGAAATTAATCATATAAAAGACACACACAAAAAAATAAAATTGGTATAAAACACATAGATGGTAATCTCCAAATCTCACGCATAATGAGAGCTTCATGCACCAGATCAGGAACAGAGCTGCCTTTTTGTTAGGTGTTCATCTGAATTCCCTCCGATGAAAAATTATATTATTTATACAAGATTAAAATAATATTTTATATGTATATAGTAGATGACGAACTCCCTTCGACTAGTTTCTGTATCTACTTTTAATTTAAACTTGAGTTTATGCTTATGTATTCGGATATTATATTGCCTTAAAAAGGTATGTCAAATATCTCATGAACTCTAGAGATGCTCATAAAAAATCAAAATATGGCTCAAAGAGGTCAAAATCATTTTACTTTCGAGAAGAATTAAGAAAGCAACAAATTTGTACCCACATTAGTTATCAATAAAATTATATCTTTTTTCGTATTTTAGTTGTGATTGCAATTTATTTTTCTGTCACTTTAAAATTTATTGCAAATAAGCAGATTAAAGATTTGAGAGTAGTGGAAATATTATTGGTATGTGGCTATTAAGGAGAGATCTTGTAAACACTGTATACATAGTCGTACTCTTACTTTGTGAAAATGGAGAAACTTTTTTCAATAATTTTTTCTTTATTTAGAGAGACTTTTTTCAATATTTTTTTTTATATAACATTATTAATTGAGTGCACGAATGCAAAATAAATAAATAAAAATATTTTGTTTTTTATTCTTTCATGGTTGTTTAGTGATAGTATATTCCACAAATAAGTGGAAATCAACATTCTCAACGCACTTAGTTATATGGAGAACAAAAGAACTATAAACAATCAACTATAATTTTATAAGTAAATTTTATTTCAATCTTATATTAGATAGAGTATTATTTTCCAAAAAATCTCGACTCAAAAAAATTGTATTCAGAGACAATGGTTGACAAATACAAACAAGGGAAAACAAAATAGTATATCAATATTCTCTTTGTCTCTATTTATTTTGTATAGTTTGTATTTCGGGAGTTAAACTTTTAGATTATAACTGCAGATCTGAAGATGTAACTTTTAAAATTTTTGAAATAAAATTTATTTATATAAAAACTATGTAAAATAATGTCCTGAGTGACAATAAATTAAACATCCAAATATTTAAAAGATGTTTGAGAATATATATCAATTGTGGTAAGAGAAAAACTTGTTTAACTCTCAAAATTTGAAAATTTTCACATAAATTAAATGCTCCGGATTTACCCGGTGAGCACAACTCTTGCTCGGGTAGGTGGTGCCGGTTTCCGGCAACTTGCTAAATTCCACCATGCAGCGGCCATCGCCTACTTGAAGTACGGTACCGCTATTTACAATCTTTACTTCTCTTTGTTCAATACGTTCACGGATAATATTACAAATTTCGTCAGCTCGAATGGCTTTAGTCTTTTTTGAAAGAAGAAAATCAGTAGAAAGACTAATCAGTTATTTCTTTCATTGTTCCCAACATGCCAATATTGGCACTAATGGTACGTAAATCTAACTCCTTGTTCAAACAACTATGAATAGTTCCTAGAGCTCCTCGTAAGGCTTGTTGGAAAACCCGTTGTCGGACTTGATTAATCGCCCTTTGTTGTTCAAACTGAATCCTTTCGTTTTTGTCATTTTCTAATTGTTCCAACAAATTCCATTTTTCTCTGGTGGAGTGTACCAAAGGGGAACTACGGAAGTCTGAGTCAAACAAAATAGACAATTGAGAACCCAATTCAACTTGAAAGCAATTCTACTTTGGAAAGTCGGAAGGCGAAGCGAAGAAAGGAAGCGCTTTTGCTACTGAGAAAGCGAACGTTCAGCGCGACCTCGTCCGCTCGGCAGGACACAATCCCGGCCAGCCTGGAGCCCAAACGGGAATTGACAAAAGTCATTCGATTGCTCGACCGAAATGGTCTCGCGAAGCCGGTCAAGCGCTAGGGCCAGCCCAAAGGAGGATAATCTCTTTTGGCAGCTCAATCCTCA
>JAOTQR010000007.1:21515134-21542158 GCA_025774065.1 Solanum ossicruentum
AGATTGAGTTAAAATAAAACAAAATGTATAAATAAAGAAGTAGTATGAGTGAGTGAGAAGGGATTGATGGGAGGGAGGGGAGGGGGGGGGGGGGGGGGGTGGGAGGGGGGGCTCTACGCAGATATAACATATACTTCCTTTGTCCTATTTAGTTGTCAGATACATTAAAAATAGTCATTCTAAATTAGTTGTTAATTTAAACAATCAAGAAATAATTAGTCTTTTTTTTTCTATCTCTATCTAATTAAGTTAGTTTGACATCTGAAAAACCCTATTACTACAATTGTGTATTAGGGTTATATAAGTCAAATTGCACCCCTGATTAATTTTTCTTAAAAGTTGTGTTGAATCTTATCCTGACAACTAAAATGAGACGGAGGGAATATCTTTCCTATATTGTCATTACATACAACTATATATACTCGAGTTGAGATGGACTTAAGATTTAAATTTAGGTGAACCCACTGATTATATATTCTATCTGCCTCTATAAGATAAAAGAGCATTTGAATGTGCGTTAAGAATGTTCAATATCTTCCCGGGGCAGTGCGAAAACAAAAAATCAAATCTCACGTAGAAAGTCGAACATTAAAGTCTTATTTGTACGTGATAATATATTTGAATTTTGATTGTTTGATATTTTATGCCATTATGGGATACTCGATAAAAGTTCTTTATCATTTCTATTTCTTTTACTTAACATACGTTAAAACATTGGTTAATTAAGATTTGATAAAAAGTATGAAAGAGCATTTGGAAGTTAAAATCCTGTTTGTACATGATAATATGTTTAAATTTTGATCGTTTAATAATTCACGTCATTATGGAACACTCAATAAAAGTTCTTTATCATTCCTATTTCTTTTACTTACCATCGTTCGAATAGGATTTGATTTTTTAAAAAAAATTATTTAAAGTTAAAATTTAAATGAATATTTAAAAGTTAAAATCATGTTTATGCTCAAAGATTCACTATTTCTTGGTTTTGAGGTATGATGAGATAAACTAAAATGACTTTTTAAATTGTCTGCGCTTCTTTCAATTGTAAAGTAGCAGTTAGTCAATGCAACTTTCGATGCTCATCATGGGTCATCTGGAAACAATTGCACTATGTTTTTAAACATAAGGGTGTGTACATCCGACCCCTCCTTATTCCGCAATGGGCGAGAGTCTTTGAGGCATTGGAACAATGTTGATGTTGATGTTGATGTTATTGTCTTCTCAAGACTTAAAAAGTAATATATTCTTATCATTGATAGGAAGTTTTTGAAGAATTCCTCTAGCATCTAAATTATAAGTCGTGAATTTTATTTTTGGCATCTTGATCATGAAAATGAAATAATTGACTAAAAATAGCTTGCATTTTTGGACTTCTTTGAGGTTGAAAACAAAATAATTGACTAAATGGAAGGGGATTTTTCACTATCTTATAAAAGAGTATAAAGCATAATTGATAATTGATTAATAAAATGGGCCATGAGAAAAGATGTGCATGAATTATTGGTTCTCTAAATAATTTTTTTTTTGCCCAATATGATATATTATTAAATACAAATTATTGAAACATATTCAAATAATTGAATTTTATCCATGCAAAGTTAGATGTTGATATGAGTTCGAGAGAACTGAATAGCTTTAATTTAAATTGGGTAATTAAAAAGTAAAATTTAGAACTCGTATGATATTACTATCTTAAAATTTATAATTCATATAGTTCAAATTTCAACATTATCTATAAATATTTATTGATTTTGTAAGTAATAAAAATTATAAAAGGTATCTTTTAAGTGAAAAAAATGAAAAATCTTTTAATTGTAGATAGTTTATTTGGTCTATATTGTATGTACAAAATTAATTTGATCAAATTAATGATTTTTAAATATCGATTACCTAAAACAACAAAAAGAATTAAAAGGTACCATAAAATTAAATGAAAAGCCACATTTTGAGTTAGGGCCTTCAATGTTACCATATATTAGGATAAGCTTATGTGAGTAAAGCCCATTTATTCCTTTTTCATCATATATTGGCCCAAATAGTTAGTGAGCATCCTTCATTTATTTATTTATTTTTGAAAAAATCAACTTGGTTAAACATTTTATTTTTTACTTCCCACTTAAGTTCGATATTTGTTTTGGAGTTCGACAAATTTAGATTTATGTTAAAAAGTCTCACTTAATGAGTAAATACTCCTTACCAAAGACACAACTTCATACTCAAGGTTCAAACTCGAGGCCTTTACCATCTGTCATAACTTTTAATTGTTCAAGTGGACTAGCCATGTTATCTTATAAAATAGAAATAATTTCTTTTTTAGAACATATTAATTCTCTTTCTTTTACTAGAAATTTACTTTCCATGTTCCAATTAACGTGGCCCCGTTCAAATTGTGAGTCAAATAGTTTATTTTGACCATAAATCTAGACATGAAATCTTTTGAAATAGAATTTACACATTTAAAAACTACGTAAAAAGAATTATAAATCAGAATAATTTATTATTCAAGATTTTGAAAGAAAAATATGTTTGAATCTTGAAATTCAAAATATGAAACGAAGGGAGTACCTGATTGATTTGAGATTCAAACAGTAAATTGTCACAAATTTAACATTGCATGGGTCATGAAAATGTAAGAAAACAAAACAAAAGTGATAAATGGGCCCAAAGTAAAATTTGAGCAAATCAAGCAGTCTATGCCTACAAAGCCCAAGAGTTGTATGCAATGAGTTCATAGTAAAATAGGCCCAATTTGCTATTTCCCATCCATCTTTTAAAAATAGTCAATTGTTATGGAATTTCAAATTTCATAAATAAAAATTAAATAATGAATTTGAAACACCATTGCAATATCTATTTTTGAAAATAAATCATAGGAATCAAAAGGAGACTATTGTTGAATTTGAATGTATGTTGTCTAGCTAAATTTGAACCTAAACAAGGTGTGCGTTCGAAATAACCTCTCCAATATAGGGGTAAAGTTGCGCTCATATATCACCCTCTTCAATCATTACTTGTGAAACTAAACATGGTATGTTGCTGTTATCGTTATATAGTATAGTTTTCTACGATAAAAATTAAATTGTTCACCCTTCAATCTATGCAGCTATATGTTATTGGCAAAAGAAGATAAAAGAGACAAAAGAAAGATTGTTTTCTTTTAGCAGATGAAGATCCATTCGGTATTTCATATCCACGTTATAATTCAGCTAAAATTTGAATTCGCACATTAAAACTTCATTTATGAAGGTAGCACTCCTAATAAATTTGCAATGCATCTCCTAATAATAGTTTGCAAGCCATTGATTGATAAAATACATATAGTTTTAGCAATCATTTTAATTATAACTAAAATTTATAGACTTTTTTGCTTGCCATTATATAATAAAATTATACAATAAGCTCTATCCACCAAATGCTTTTATCACTAGTAAAAGTAAGTGCCATCAAATTTGTTCCTAGTGCTATTGTCTTAGCATTTTGGCACATTTATAGTGGAGTTCTCACATACCCTAATAGACATTTCAAAGGATATATTACCTTTTCATAGTGCTAGAAAAGTTATGGCTTCTTCAAAAGTTTGAAAAAGACTACTTAGTCCCTTTTTAAATTGACTAATTTTAAATATTTTTACATTAAAATAGCTTTGAAACATCTCTGTACTGTTTCAACAATATGAAAAAGTTTTTTAAAGTATTTATTCTTAAATTAAAAAATTTTAATTTATAAATCAAAAGCTATAAGCTCATTCAAACAGACTGTTTATATATTTGACGAGCGTACAAATTCATTTTGAGTTGATCCTAAATAGAGTAACAATGAACTCATTGTCCATTTTTGGATGGATGTTTTTGTCAAAAAGTTGAAGGGAGCAAAAGTGGTTAAGTCTTTAGTCAAGTCCAAGAATTTGGAGGTAATAAAAAGTTGTTCCCACTAATGTGTATAATGGGAGGTTTTCACATCACCCACATTTTGCTTTTAATTTATAATTATCATAAAGATCTTTACATATCTCACTATAATAATAGATATTTCCTATATATTGTTGGAAATATTGAAATATTTTTTTTAAAAAATTTTGATCATTGAAAATAATCTTTGATGAAAATTTTTTGAAAATAATTTTTCTATCTTCATGAGGTAATGGTGAGAATTGCGTATACTCTATCCTTCTCAAATTTCTACTTTGTGAGATTTCACTAGATATGTTGTTGTTGAAAATAAACTTCATTGGTATAAAAGTCTCCTCGTAACAACTTCCATACGATATAAATCAACAATGAATGTTTGAAGATTTTGATAGTTTAAATGAATTACGGAATGAGATAATTAAGTAAAGTCAAAAATTTTAATTTCGACCTAATTCTAGATTTTTTTTCCACATATGTTGTTATTCAGAGTTGTGACAGAAAATTCATTATATAACTAATTTAAAGGACATAATAATAAAAAACTTATTTATGGTATCAGTAATTTAGTATACAATCAGGTTCTTCTACGACAACTTTGTTTGTCTGAAAATCTTTTGATTGCTATAGTAAAATACTATTATAAGAGAAATTTAAAATATAATATAACATGTATCTAAGTTCCAAATAAAACTAAATCCTTATAATGAAATATTATTATAAAAAAATGATGAATATCAAAGAAGTTTGAATTACAGAAAAAATTAAATTCATATATAAATTGAATTGTTAAGAATGATAAATCGATTAATTAAAATTTTATTAGTTTAGTGGGAGAATTCACATGAAGTACATTGAAGGGACATTCCCTTATTATTGGCTTATTTCGTAGTGCTATCAACGCGTTTATATTTTGATTTTTGATTATCATCATTTTGACTATTTCATTTTTAAAAGAATTAAAAAATATATTTTTTTTAATTTTTAAAGTTTTGTATAGAATTATTAGGTGGGATATCACTGGGTATATTGTTGTTGTTGTTGTATCAGAATTATTAGATATAAGTTTCATATCTCGATTATCATCAAATATTTATAAAAAGTATATTTCAATTATTAATTGTTCATCTTTTTTTTATATGAACAGTTGATAACTGATACATGTTTCGATAATATGTTATAATAAATAATAATATACCCAGTTGAATTTCACGAGAGGGATCTGATGAGGATAAAATGTACGCAGATCTTACTACCACCTTATAGAGATAGAGAAATTCTTTTCAGAAGATCCTTAACCCAAAAATATTAAGCCCAAATATGTTATTATAATTTAGATAAAATTTATCTATAATATAATTTAAATATGAAATTCGAAAGTCGAGATATTTAAAATGTATTTTTCATACTTTACTACAATGAACACATTTTCACTTGTACTAAAAAAGGTTGCACTTTCATATCATTATTTATCATTTCTTCCCCCACATTCCCCTTCTCCTTTTTTTTTTTTTTTAAATCCCCAAGGAATTGCTCTTTATTATATATTCAATATTTATTATTTTATTTAAATAATATGGAAAATATTAAAGCACATTAAGAAGCTTATGAGATTTAAGTAAATCCAATAAAATATTATGGAGCACATCAAATAACTATGAGATTTTGAGCATATCATTTTTCTTCAAATCTGTGTATCATACTCAATTATAAGTTGTATGCCACTTAGTCAAAAGATTAACACAAAGGAATAGTATAGTTAAATATTTCTTATCGATTTGCATTGCGATGAGATGATTGCGAGTTTTTTATTTTAAATTAGATTGTAATTTTTTTTTAAAAAAAACTATTATATTCAAAAATAAATTCAATAATATATAAATTTAACCAAAGAAGAGCTAGAAGAAGGGAAGTGTTACCTTAACTTAATAGCTCCATTTCTTGTTTCGGCGCAAAAAGTACGCTCAGCCCCTAATACATTGTTATTTCTTAATTCTTGCGTTCAGAAATAATAAGTTAATTGGCTCTCAGATAAGAGTACATATCAACCTATATGATAGCGAATAAATAAAGAATTTCACAGTTATAAAGAAGCATGCAAATGGGTGAATGCATCACCAACAAGCTAATCACTTAAAGCATATAAATATTTAATCCCCAAGCTTCTATTAATAAAACTTTAATACTAATAACAAACACAAAATAAAATACAAAATATAGTGAAGACAATAGAGTAGAGTCCACTAAGAAAAATCAATAAAGATGTAGAGGAAGATAATGGGTGTAAAAGAAAGTGGAAAATCCACTTTAAAGGATGACAAAAATTGTGAAAATCTAGGTTCCCATTAACACATACATAGTGTACCTTTTTTCTTGTTACATAGAATCACATCCATGCAAAGACCCTAACTTTAAGTTGACTCCCATTTCCCCACCCACTAACTCCCCCTCACCAATCCTTTTCCCATTATTAAAAATTTGTATAAATTTTATTTTTAAAAAAAGATATTATTTTTTAATGTATATATTATTATAATATATTTAGTAAAATTTCATAAAATAAGATATCAGAATTATGAGATGTATATCAATCTTATCATTATCTCATAAAGATAGATTGCTTCTTTTGAATGATTCTTGTTTTTATGCCTTTAAAATTATGCTATAAATCTAATAGTTCAATAAAGATACAAATTTGAAACTTATTTGCTCATAGTGGTATCGTTCAGGTTCAAAACGACTTCTAAGCATCCATCGTAATGGGACACTTTCATTCTCATCGATATAGAATAAGACGTTGAATTTGAGTTTCATCACATTATTTTTTCAACATTCCTCGTAATTGGGAGTGCATTTGCTTATCGTTATATCATTAATGTCTGAAACAACTTCTAAACATCCATCATAATAAAGTAGGACACAAGATTTGAGTCTCATTTATATCAAATGAGACATTGGAATCAAGTTTCACCACACCATTTCTTTTGCATTCCTCTTAATTGAAATCCAAGTTCCTTCGCACCATTAATTACCTAACATAATTTAAAAATCTATCTTCAAATACCTATTTCATCAGGAAATCTGATGCTTTAAATATTTTCACATTCTGAAAGTTACATGCACAAACCTCTAAATTCAAACTTTTTCCAAATAAAAATACATATATATAAACACAATTTCAAATTTTAAAAACCACGAAACAAAAAACTCCAAATCCCAAAATTTCAACTTCAAAATCTAGGTCTAAACAAAAAAAAAAAAGAAAAACTCCTATTACCCTCATTATTATTCCTGACTTTGGTAGAACCAAAAAAGCTTACAATAACTAAAGAAGACCATTAATTCTTCCCCCACTAAAATTCAAAGCTTTTGTTATCTCTTCCATTAATACTTCTTCTTCTTCTCTTTCATTCTTCTTCACATCACTCTCTTCAACAAAATTCAGCCATGTTTGGCTATCTTCCTCAAAACCCCATCTGAAAAAACCCCCAAAAATCCCCATTTATTTCAACCCATTTTCAGCCATGGTCAGCTACCTCACAGTGCTTCATCAAAAACCCATCTAAAACCAGAAACTGTTCCTACCCATTTACCCATTTCGTAAATAAACCCGACCCATTTACCTGTTCACCCGTTTCATCGATTTGGGAAAGAGATGTACAAGAACCAGTTACAAGAGTTAGCACAGAGGAGCTGTTTCAATTTGCCCTCTTATGTATGTATAAGAGAAGGTCCTGACCACGCACCGCGGTTCAAGGCCGTCGTTAATTTTAACGGAGAGAATTTCGAAAGCCCTCATTACTGCTCAACGCTCCGTCAAGCTGAACACGCCGCCGCTGAAGTTGCACTTAACGCCTTATCTAATCGTGGCCCTTCTCACTCCCTAGCTGCCCGTATACTTGTAAGTATATATGTATATATATGTATGTATATTTGTTGTACCGTTAGGGTTCCGGCAGCATTTTTTTCCTGCCGTACTTCTCGTCCGGAGTGTTGCTAATGTGCGCCGTGTGTGTTGACTGTGTTAATGTGCGCCACTGTCGTCCTTTTTCGAGGTCTGGACCGGAATTAATGACTCCGGTTTATGAGGTTAGTTGGGGAAATTAATTGTAATGAAATGACCAAAATGTCCTTCTGTCCTAATTTTAGAAATGCAATTCTTTTTCTTTTTTTTAGTATTTCCATTCGATTGAATCGAGACCTCTAGCTAATCCGAACTATCCCATGTGTGTAGGTGAAAAAAAATGCAACCTTTGGTATATGCATATATTTATTGTGTCACGTTTGACTTTTCGAGAGTTACTAAGTGGTTAAATTGGATAGATCAACTTAATATTAAAAAATTATAAGAAAAATATTGTAAAATTTCAACTTTTTTGTCAATTTGATGAGTAAATATATTTTAAGAGGTTGGTCAAAGCTTATATAGGGCATAATACATATAAATATTATCTTTGACTTGGCATCAATGGAGATTTATGCATTTTAATTTTGGGTCTACATGGTAGATATTTAAGTTTGTATAAAGTTAAGTAAATATAAGCGTATTATGCAACATAATGCGCGTAGAATGTGAGTCGTCGCTAAGTAGATTTGACTAGTTAAAGGTGAAACATGACTATGGTTAAATGATACTTCCTTCGTTCAATTTTATGTGACACGTTTTTTCATTTTGATCTGTTCCAAAAAGAGTGTCACCTTATTTCAATTGAAAACAATTTATTTTTAAAACTTCCTTTTTACCTTAATGAATTGATTCTCAACCACACAATATCTAAGAATGATTTTTTACCAAAGTTTCAAAAGTTTTTCTTTTTTTAAACATTGTGACAAGTCAAGGATACCACATAAAATGGTACAGAGAGTACTATGTAATATTACTTTTACTTTTAATTAACAACAATAACAACATACTCAGTAGAATTCCACGAGTGAGGTGTGGAGAGCATAAAATGTCCGGAGACCTTACCCTTATCTCATAGAGATAGAGAGATTGTTTTCGGAAAACCTATTTTAACTTTTAGTTACTAAATTAAAATTACTTTGGTATAAATATCATATGCAGATAATAATAATAAGTATTTAGAAATGTATTAAAATATAGGTTAATAATTATTTTTTTTAATAAAGAAAAGTTAGGTACTTTAATGTAGTGGGAAAAAGGAAAAAAAAATAGTTTCTTGGAGGGACCATTATTAATATGACCCATATGGGTTTTCTTGCCTTTACATTTGCATAACAGCTGTTTTGGGTCTTCTTGTACTGTTTTCATAATTAATTTCCTTAAATGAGGGTATTTTAGTAATCAATTAAAACTTTTTTTTTAATCCCAAGTGATTTCTTGCATATTGAATTTTGCTACCTACCTCTTTTATTATTAATGATCCATAATAAATAAGTGTGGAAAATTGTTAGATAAGACCTGTCAAATTGGGTAGTAGGAATCAGTCAACATTTGAATTGAGTTTAATAAATTCAAATTATGAATAATTAACTTTTTTTCAGAGGTTATATGATTAAGACAAAATTAAAAATCACTGAGTTCATACTAATTAATATGTATTCTACTGATTAAGCTGTTGAAATAAGTATTATTTTATTGGATTAATGAATGTGACAAACGCGTAAGCTTGGGTGATTTCCTCTCATCCACCTTTCAGGGTAGCAGTGTGTTATAGCATGTGTCGTCATTATCAGTCGTAGGTGTGTTAAATTTATCGTGGTTGAATATTATTATGTGCTTTTCATTATTAGTCGCCCTTTCTATTTCCTTTCCTTTCCTTTTTGTCATATCTAGTTTATTCTGCTTATGGATTTTTGATACGAGGGTTTTCAGGAAATAGCTTCTCTACTTCTGTGAGCTAGTGGTAAGATCGAACATTATACCCTCCTCAGACCTCACTAGTGGGATTCCACTGGGTATGTTGTTGTTGTACAGACTTACTTGGTAGATGTTTTGATGGGAGGTAACAGTAGCCAAGGTGGAGCCACCCTTGGCGAGTGTTGAGGGGTGTCAAACGACACCACCTCGTTGTGAAATTACATTATACATATCGGGAAAAAATTGATTAAATAAATATTTATACAAGTATTGATACCTCTCAACAAAATCTCAATGTTTAGCGGCTCCGCCACTGACATGTACTTACTCAAATAACTGAGGTGTCGCAAGTTGCATTTGCCAGCTCTGTTATGAGAAAATAGTTTTTCTTTTTTGTGTGTGTGTTTGTGTGTGTGTGTGGGGGGGGGGCATGTTTAAATTTCGATGGATAGAGCTACTCGGTTCATCTATCTAAATTTTAGCGGATATAGTTATCCGGTGCATGGACGGATGAAGGTAGGTAACATTCATGGTACATTTTTGATAGAATCAAGTAAGTTTGGCTTAAATCATGTTTACGTGCTACAAAATTCATTAAAGACATACAAAATCTAGATTTTGAACCAATCACTAGCACTTGAGGTCGCCATGCTAGAATCTTGAATCCTGAATCCATGAAGTTCAAATTTTGGATCCACCTCGAGGTCATGTGCTTATGATAGGTAATAGGTACTCGTTTGAATAGTTGAGCTGCCTCGATCACCACATTTATTTTAAAAATGAATATGGCAAACTTTGAGTGCAGCACATGTGTGGAAGCTGAGAAATTGAGGGTGTAATTAATTTGAATCTAGAACTGTTTCTTTATTTATGGAGCAGTTTTTCATGACAGAGACTGAACATGGACATTGTTGACTTTTATTCATGTGTGTGAACTCTTGCTCATTCATATAATATTGAGGGTAAGTATGTGGCATAATAATATATTCAGTATTAAGTGGGGGTGTTTGACCATGAATTTTTTAAAACTTTTTCCCGGAGTTGAACACCGGAAAACATGTTTGGGTTTTGAAAAACACCAAAAAGTGTTTCCACTTTTCCACTCCAAATTACTCGTAAAAATTCAAAAACAACTCTAATTTTTATTCATGGCCAAACACAACTTCAATTTTCAAATATCTCTATGTGACTGTCCACTTCCATGAGGTCTCTTCTATATATATCATACTTCCTCGGTTTCAATTTATTTGCCTTAATTTGACTTGGTACGACATTTAAGAAAATAACAAAGACTTTTTAATCTCGTGGTTTTAAACTAAGGAT
The DNA here is from genome assembly GCA_025774065.1 of Solanum ossicruentum. NCBI lineage: Eukaryota > Viridiplantae > Streptophyta > Magnoliopsida > Solanales > Solanaceae > Solanum > Solanum ossicruentum. The sequence continues at coordinate 21,526,184 of JAOTQR010000007.1, forward strand.
ATATATAGTGTACCAAAATATCCTTTAATTTTGTGATTTTAAACATATCATGTGCGAGCTTGAAACTTGAAACTTAAAAAGTTTTTTCCCACATTGAAATTATAGAGTTTTCAACTTAGGAAAGAGACATTCTTTTTTAAACAGACTTAAAAAAGGAAATAAAGATAAACAAATTGAAACTACGGGCGTATTAAATTGCCATATGCTTCATTTTGTGTGAGACTATTTAAATGAATAGTTACTTTGACATGGTGATTCTTGACAGATGCTAATTTAACTTGAGACTATTTGCTCAATTTCTCCACTTTATCGAACATACTCCTGCAAATTGTATAATTAGGGGTCATTTGGATCACATATTAATAATGCGGAGATTATACTGCAGGATACAATGCAGGAACTATTATGTTGAATTGCTCATACATAAGATAATAAAACAGCTTGCTACTTGACTTCTTTTTTTCTTTTAATTAACCGTGTTTTCTGACCCCGTTCAGATTCCCACATGACTCATGTGGCTATAGCAAAGCGGAATTTAATGAGTAGCCAAACGTTGTATGAAGTTATACAGTTATCTTTTCTCTTGTACAATCAACCAAGCATTGTATAATTTATGTGGAACTTTGTGTTGTAATTATTTTTGTGTATATTGGTGAACTAAACGACCCCTTACTCTATACTTATTCTCTTTGTTGGATGAATTCATTGTAGGATGAAACAGGCGTCTATAAAAATCTGTTACAAGAGATAGCGCAAAGAGTCGGAGCTCCTTTGCCTCAGTACACAACATTTCGGTCAGGACTTGGTCACCAACCTGTGTTTACAGGAACAGTAGAATTGGCTGGAATCACGTTTACTGGTGAACCTGCCAAGAACAAAAAGCAGGCTGAGAAGAATTCTGCCTTGGCAGCTTGGTCATCGTTGAAACAATGTAAGACTCCCACTCAATCAAGAAAATATTTTACTTTTGAGTAATTGTGCGTAGTTTTACAGTTGACATGTTCTGCATATTCTTCTGTAGTTGGTGCTACAGTGCACGAAAACGATGTGCCTTTATTACTTTTTCTTTCAAGGAAAAAAAGTTCCTTGCCAGTGCAAGTGTCTCCTTGTGAACTATAGTTTACGGGTTTAAGCCATGGAATCAGTCCCTTAATGCTTGCATCAGGGTATGTCGTCTACATATCACCCCTTGGGGTGCAGACCTTCCCTGCACCCTACATGAACGTATGATGCTTTGTGCATCGAGTTGCCCTTTTATTACAAGTGTATACAGTGTCGGTAATTATCAGAGATTCGAGGGGAAGGGGCTTTTTCTATGTCACTGCTAATTTATAGATTAAAATTCTCTCCTTCGTCTCTTGGAGGTTAAACCACTGATATTGTAATGAAGAAAAAGAATGCGAGGAAAAGAAAGAAGTATTCTAATTATCAATCAGGCCTGGGATACTTAAACATCGATGAGATAGCTAATAAGATGAACTTGAAATTTAAAAGATTCATATCAAGTACCTTAGTGTGCACTAGGAATTTTGCTTGTGTTAGATGCTTAGATCGTAGAATACAAATGAATTCTTCCATTTAAAGCCACAACAAGGTTGCCTTTTCGTTGTAATACCCTCAGTCGTCTCATTCTTGCCATATGGTTCAGACTTCAGATGTATTTGGCTAAAATCCGACAGAGCTTTTTCATCCAAACACCATAACTTTTACTGAAATTGCTTTTCAATATCGAAGCCTTAAATGATATCCAAATGCCACCTCAATTTATTTTTGTCTTTCAGATTTACGTTGCTTTTTCACCCCGCCTTTCAGAACTCACGAGCTTCTGGTTGGCTCGTCCAGCATGGAAATGTGTTAAGTTTCTGATGATTCTTTATTAATACAAGTTTCCTTTAGCTCCTCATTATGCTCCTGATATGATAAATGTATTTACATAATTGCTTCTTTCTGCAAATGTGGAACAAGGCTCTCGGGCAATAAAAGGTTTGTTTCTTTACAGTGGCGCAGCAAGATGCGAGTTTATCATCTGAACCAGAGAACAACGATGAGCAGGAACAGATCAGAATAGCAAGAGCTTTACTGAACTACCGTTTGAAGGAACAGTTAGAAATGGCCAAATCCGGCAATGTGCCAATACCATTCCAGAAGAAGTTTCCAAATCCATCTCCTCGACCATCAAGTCCACAGCGCCCTGCAGCCACCACATCCAAAATCCTCCCCTTGATCTGCCCGAAAACAGCTAATCGTTACAGATCATCCTCCACAACAATAAATGACAGCCATTCCTCGTTATCCCAGCCGCTGCGGCAATCACAAGCTTCATCATCAGAAGGCCGCACAGTTAGCTCCCGTATATCTCCTGCTGCAGGGGCAGCTCCATATATTCCAGTTAGACAATATAATAGGACACCTTATCATGGTATTGCTCCTCCTGTTACAATAAGAACAGCAGTGCCAGTTTTCTCTGCACCACCTCGCCCCCAACCTACTGGATGCCCCACTCAACTGATGCAGGCCAGACCAGTTCGAGTTGCACCACCCGTCAGTATTAGGCAGGCTATCCCAGTTTTTGCTGCTCCACCAGCCAAAAAGGAAACTGTGGCACATGCTACTACTATACCAAGCAGACCATTATGTCAGCCTGAAGAATCTGTGGCACGAGCTACTACTGCACCGGGCAGGCCATTAGCTCAGCCCGAGGAAACTGGGAACAATGCTGGCACTGAGGTTGATGAATCAACAGCGATGAAGTGCTTGGAGGAGCTCAGATTATGACAGCGGCTTGGTCATCTGAATCTACCAATACCTGTGTCAAAAATTTTTGTTGTCTTCTTTTAGTTCTTGGTGCTTGGTGCTTGAACAAACAATAGAAAATGAAATGCTTGGGAAGTTCAGAGAATGATAGTGACTTTGGACATAGTTAATCTATTTCTATCTATGTTAACATTTCTGTATCTACTAGTATAATTTTGCCTTCTTGTAGTCCCTTTTCCTATTTCAATGTTCCTTGTTATTTGCTATGCATGTTGTTCTTTGATCTGCTGTGCCGAGGGGTCTACCCTACCAAAGTAAGGGTAAGGTCTGCGGTCAATTCTCTCCAAACTCCACTTGTGAGATTACACTATGTAGTAGTAGTTCTATTTTCGAGAGACCCCTCGGGTTTGATGCAGCTATGTTGAGAGTCAAATAGGGCACATAATAACTTGTATACTTGTGATGTATACAACTCTTACTGTTACGCTAAAGCTCCTATTCAGAAATGGTCAAACTACACTGGATCTATTATATAGAACTTTATCTAGCATTTTTACTAGACGTTCTTTTTGTGATGTGAACGCATGACCTCTTGGTGGCACAACTTCTATTATTACGTCAAAACCAATGACAACGACAACACATCTAGTAAAATTTCAACGGAATATACAGATCTTAATCCTGCCTCATAAAAGCAGAAAGGTTGTTTTCGATTTTTCAACAACAACAAAGAGGTGGTCATAAATTTTTCAACCTACTTACTCAAATAAAGGATGGAACAACACCCTATAAAACAAATGTGACAGGTTTAAATCTTCTTTCACAAACCAAGAAAGATAGTACAGTCCATTATGGTTCAGTAGCAATAAATTCTTTGGATATTAAATTCAAGCAGAAGCAGTGTATGGACCCCTATATCTTTTGCAGCATTTGTCTACTAGTATTTCATTAAAACTTATGTAACACTTTTTCTTGTAAAAACAATTTTAAAAAAGGACCATTTCTATGATTGAGCCATGAAAATACTCAATTTGGTAATTGAGTTGTGTTCTTCATTTATTGTGTAAGAAACTACTTCTTGTCCTTCAATTTTTCCATCATTCATCAGTTTCGAGTTCTAACATTGTTTTGACTGAGCCAGAATTTTAATTAAGAATGTTCATGATTTGAAGAAGTAAACACATGAAATAATCGAAGGGAGTTCGATATCTATTTATATGTATAAATAATATAATTTTTCGTTGAAAGAAATTCGGATGAACCCCTTGACTGTATGTTGGCTCCACCCCTACCTGGTGGGCCCAAAGTCGCTTATTAGTAAACGTCTTACCCTCGATGTTGACTTTTCGACTCTGAATCCCAATTTTAATGCGGATCCTAGACACCGGACGAAAAGCAAAAAAAAAATTACGCATCTCAAGGCCTAGTTCTGATATTCATCGACTCGAATCCAATACACTGGTTTATTATTGCTATACAACAACTGTCACTAATAGAATGACATCAGTCAGTAATCTTAGGTAACACTACAAAATGTCTTTTTCCTCATGGATTATTCCCAAAAAACAAAATAATTGGTTACACTATAATAATTGCAAGTTCATTTCATCACTATAAATGCATAAGATTCAAATTTGATAAAAAGGGTAAAAGAATTTGAGTACTCAATTTAATTTTGTTATAAATATGATAAAATGTATAAGAAAAAATGATTGTGGAAAAAAAAAAAGTTAACTACTCCCTCCGTTCACTTTTACTTATCACTATTTTATTTATCGAAGTCAAATTATATGAACTTTGGCCAATATTTTAATATATATTTTTTCATCATATGAAAGATTGCAACTTATAGCATTTTTTGTATAATTTCCAACCATCTAAATTTTAAATATTAGATTTAGCTACTTCAATTTACTTTTGAAATTTAGTCATGTTAATCTCAAAAAGTGAAACAACAAGTAGAACTGTAAAAGTGAACAGAGGGATTACTATTTACCACTAAAACAATTAATTAATCTAAAACTTCTAAAAATATGAGTGAAAATAATATTAAATTATTATAAGCTCTTTTTTTTGAAAAAAATTTACTTTCTCCGTCTCATTTTATGTGGCATCTTTTGACTTGGCACGGTGTTTAACAAAAAAATAAGACTTTTGAAACTTGTGGTCTAAAATCATTTTGAGAAATTTCTGTGGTTGAGATTCATTTCATTAAAGGTAAATGAAAATTTTTAAAGCCAAATTATTTTTAATTAGAGTAAAATAATATCATTTTTAAGACGAACCAAAAAGGAAAGGATGTCGGGGAGTATTATATAACAATAAGTCAATTAAGGACAAATAATAATTTTTCTTGCAAAAGATTCTTCTTTGATCACTTTATCCCTTATTTAACGGTTAGTGGAGTTGAGCTTTATGGTCGGAGGGTAAAATTTATAAATTGATCACTTTTTAGTTCTTAAAATTTAAAAATAGTTACTATTATTATATAATTTTAAATTTTACAAATAAAATTTCAGAATATTATCGTAGAATTTTATTTGTAAAGTCTGAAAAAATGATCAGTGAATACTATTTTTTTTACAAAATGAACAAAGTATGAATATGGACGAAGTTCAACATGCACCCAATTATGAGACCACCATATGTCTGATTGAATTATCCATTTTTATTTGAACATTAAACAGAAATGTCCAAATTTCAATCACGTATAAAACTTACGACACCACATATTTCTAATGTTAATTTGAAATTAATAAATATTCGAAAATCATATATCTAGCTAGCATAAGGTAGAAAGTGAGATCTTTATACACCTCATCATCTTAAACTATACCTATCATATTTTACTGAGTATTTTATTATATTATTATTATCGAAGGATCTATCGAACACACTCTTTTTACCTTACACGATACGGATAAAATTATCGAGAGTCTGTCAAAAACCGTCAGGATATAAGTGTGATAAAGAAGCATGTCCTATCCATGTGTAAATGGTGGGCCCAAATTTGCACTTCAACAACACCAACCCAACTCAGCATTCTATTGATTCACGCAATATGGGCCCATTTATAGGCCCACTTAAAGTTGAGGACTTTGATTGGACCATAGTGGGGCCCAAAAAGGAATTAAGGAAGCACTAGATTTTATTCCTTTCCTATGAGAAAAGGAATGGCTCTTGGCAAAAGTAAAGATGTGAACCCTCCCATACAATTTTTTTTTTGAAAAAAAAAATTAATAATTTTCTATCTCAATTTACATAATATTTTTCGAATTTTAAGATTCAGACGACTCTTCTTTTAATCATAAATTTTATTCAGATATTTTTAGTATTTTTAAATTATTAATTAAAGTGACTTATAATACTTTTTATGCAGATATCAAGGAATTTAAATTAGATTGTTTAACTCTTGAAATTCCAACGATGTTGAGTGACTTTAAAAAAAGTAGTATTTAGTTGGGAAAAAAAGGGGGGGACAAAGTGGAAGAATGTTAATTCCATCAATCTATCTAAAAAAAGCTAAAGTGAAAGATTGGAAAAAAAAGGGAAAAAAAAACAAAGATACAAAAAACCCTATGTTTGACTTTGGGCAGTGCTCATCATCAAACATTGATTGTACAACATAGAAATAGGAACTCATATTGTCCCTATTATGGTCCTTGCTAGTCAATCTTTGTAAATATGTCATGTCATTTTGGGACATTCTCTCAACAAATTTACACTTCTTTATGTACCATCTTTTTTAACATGTTGCTTTGCATATAATCATTCTTGTTTGTTGAAATTTCCCTCAATTGTTTTGTCATGCCATAATTTGATAAAAAAAGAGAGACATAACATGTTAAATCTCATATGACACACAATAATACCCAATTTGCTACTAATATTCTCATGGAATTAATAATTATGTGTTATACAAATGTTTAAAACTTGTTGTTCAACATAATTTACTTTCATTGAAATATTTTAAAATTTATCAGACATAATTTATAAAGGAGAACTTAGGAGTAACTCTAAAAGTTGTTGCTATGTGACCACGATGTCACGGGTTTAAACCTTGAAAACAGCCTCTGACAAAAATACAAGGTAAAACTGCATACGATTGACCCTTATGGTCGAACTCTTCTCCAGATCCTGCACATAGAGAAAGCTTTAGTACATTAGGTTTGTTCTTTTTTTATCAGAAATAATTTATATATTCCAACCAAATTGTTAATCTCTCAATTATGTTTTTGTCATCCACTTAATTTGGGGATGAGGGTTACCAAAAATTTTAAATATGCTATTATGACAAGCATGAAAGGGTTTTTGTCAAAAAAGTTGGATTCTTATACTTTGAAATCTTAGAAGTAATTTGCACTTGATTTAATGTTTTATTTTGGGGATTGAGGTGGAAATAAAAGCAAGTCTTCTTTAGAGGATGGAGTTGAATTCAAGCTTTCAACAAATTATAACAATTTCAAAGAAAAGAAGAAGTTTCAATGATAGCATATATAACTTTGTCAACCAATTTGTGGAATTCTTAGCCCCTCTTGGAAATCAAATCAATAAAAGGACAGCATGGACAAGAGCCAAAACTTTATGCATTGTTTGTGTGGTATTAGTAATCATCTGATCATGGATTCGTCAAACTATACTATTTATTAATTATTCGATATTCGTAACAGGTTCGATTAATTCAAATTTGTATTCATTAGATTCACTGAAAAGGTAAAGTGTTCCTTATCCAATGACAAAATCAGAATTTTTAATAAAAATAATAGAAGTAACTAAAATACGATAAAGTTAATGAGATCCAATGTTGTACGTTATGTTTATATATTGTAATTTTTAGTCAATGAATATCTATTTACTCTCCTTAAAAACAGTTGCTTCTTCCGATTCTTATAAAAAAAATATTTACTTTCTTATGATTGAATCAGAAATAAGATGACTCTCAAATACCTTCGCCCTCCACCTTACCACCACCGTCCTCAGCAACATTTCACATTCATTGTATTATGAACTTTTTTAAGTTTTATCATTTTGTATTTAAACTTTATTAGTCTAATTATTCGAATTCACGTAAAAAAAAATTATATAAATGACAAAGGCAAAGATAAAAGGAAACCATACTTTTAATAATGCAAATTCACAAACTTTGAACCATAAAAGAGATTGCATTTACTGTGAAATTTATGTAATTTGTGTAGTTGAAAGTCATACTATTAACCGACAAATTAAATTAATTAGTTGGATAATTAGGGATTAGGTAAAAGCTTCATTAAATGAAATAAAAGTGATTAGGTAAAACGTTCATTAAATGAAAAAAAATCACTTTTATGTATATTACTATGTACTATCAAAGTTTGAAAGTTAATAGGAGTAATAATTAATAAAAACTATAATATGTAAGATTTTTTTTGTGAAAAAAAATATATACTAGGATTACAAATGTAGCTTCTAATTATCCATAGATTAAGAATAAATCTCAATAGACGTAAAAAGAGAATATGAATTTTGATGATAAAAAATATTCGATTCTTCGAATAAAAATAATAATATTATTAATGGATCACGTGATATACTTGAGAGGAAGATTTTTATGTTGGTTATAGTTAACAAATTTCACCAATATAGTCCATGTTTTTCTCGAAATTGATTATGTTTTTCAATGAAAGATGTTATTTATAATATAGTGATGCTTCATAAATTCATTGTGTAAAGACAAACCTTTCATAAAAGTTATAATTAGATTGTTCATGAATGAGTGTCTTGGTTGGTCTATAAGTAGAAAGATCAAATTAAGATTTCATTAAAGCAACAACAACATTACCCCAGTGCTTCAAAAGCTCGCGTTCATTATGGGGTAAGGGGGGTCGGATGTACGCAGTCTGACTCCTATTTTTAAAAACATAGAGCCACTGTTTTCGGATGACCCATGATGAGCGTCGAAAGTTACATTGACTAACTGCTAATTGAAAGAAGCGCAGACAGTTTAAAGAACCATTTTGCTTTATTCCATCATACCCCAAATCCAAAAAATAGTGAATCTTTAGCTCTATCCGAGATTAATGGAATTTAAGATTTCATTAAAGCAATTAAAAAAATGCACTTTTTTCAAATTCAAAATGTGAATTCGCGAGATTTTATTATATACTGAGAGAATATTCGACAATAATTCTATAAAAAGTCATATAGGGGGCGAATAATTCTCTAAAAATAATATCCTACACATTTTAAAATCCTCTAAAGATAGTATTCTACATGCTTCAAAACAATGTCAATATATGCATTTTTTTTCTTTTTATCAAACATTTTTCCCTATTTTTATTTGTTTTAAATATTTTCCCAATGTATTTTAAAATTAATTTAGCATGATAAAAAAAATTATGATATTACATTCATGATGAATATGAACCTAAATGGTATAAATTCATATTTGCCAATGCATATACTATATTTCACACTATTTTCTCTTTTATTCACACATTAATATTCCTAGAATATTCATGATTTAATTTTTTTTCATTTTCTAAAGTTTTTTAATTTGATACTAGAATATTATCACAATTAACTTATTACAATAATGTAACATGGTTCTAGAATAAGAATGTTCTTTGAAAGCCATAACTCTCTTCCTAGCTATATCCAAAAAAAGAAATTTAAAAAAAATGAACAAAAAGAGTAAATTCTAATTTATTAATTAATTTATTTATTTTACTAATAAAATACACAATGATTGAATCTAAAAGATTGATCTTAACCATACTCTATTATAAAAATAGCACTAGTACAAAATAATTGTTAACTTTTTTTCTGTATTTGCTTTTCAAAAAGCTAAGCCATGTCGTTTCATACCAAAATTAAATAAAATAACACCACTTTAATAATCATATAGAATTGATCTTTTTTTTAAAAAAATTATATATACTTCTTTTTTTTTTTGACAAATATAAAATTAATTTAATTTTTTAGGTCATACGTGGGAAGCACGTGACTTCTCTTTTTACGCATGCCCTTTTTCCTAAAAGCACTTGAAAATGTGATGTCATTTTAAAAGCTACCATAAAAGTTTATTAATTTTTCTCTCTTTTTTTTAATAATAATAATAATAGTAATATTTTAGTGTTGGTTGAGTGGGTAGGGTCCATTAATCTCAGATGGAGCCAAATATTCACTATTTTTTGACTTTGTAATATGATAGAATAAAGCAAAATGACTCTTTAAACTGTCTGCGTTTCTTTCAATTATGAAGTAGCAGTTAGTTAATCCAACTTTCGACGTTCATCATGGGTCATCCGGAAACAGTCGCTCTATGTTTTTAAACATAGGGGTCAGACTGCGTACATCCGATCCCCCCTTACCCCGCAATGGACGGGAGCCTTTGAGGCATTGGGATAATGTTGTTGTTGTTGTTGTTGAGTGGGTAGGGTGTGAAGAAGGGGTGGATGAGACTTGTAATTTAAATTAAACATATATTAAAAAACTATTTTAATATTTGAAATTTACTGATCAGACCAATTTTGATTTATAAAATAAATTTATTAAGATGTATAATATTTTCTACAATTAATTGTTTGGTTGAGTTGTGTGTAATTCCTCTTTAAATTGTTCTAGCGTGCGAAGAAATAATTGAGATTGGAGTCATTTAGAGTCATAATAATATCGAGAGAGGATTTAAGTATTCACAATTGAAGTATCATCATATTCCTAATGATTAATATCATATTTCGTAAAGTGTACATTTAGAATTAGGGTAATTTCATATCGTATAATAATGTTCGTAGAAGTACACAAAATTTTAAAAAAATTCCTCTGTATTATAATCTCTAGATTATTGTGTTGTAATTTAACGATTCATTTTTTGATAGAACTTACTTGATTTTTTTTTAATTTTTTTGCAAAAGGTTAAGGGAAAAAATTATATATAGTAAATTAATAATGTATACTTGATTTTTTTATATCATTGCATTGAGTCAATACATAACAAGAGGTAATTTTGTATAACAAGTCTAATATGATAGCTTAGAAGAAATAGAATATAATCGCATACGACTTATATCATTCAAAGGAAAAAAAATAGGTATGCGGTTGCTCCTCCCTTAACTAAAAACCTTGAATTTGAGTCTTAGGTATGAAAAAATCCTTGATAAGGAATGATTTCCCCCGAATGACGTCCTACTCAGTGGAGGCTCAGTATCAACAATTCATCCAACAATCAATAACACGATACAATTAAACTCGAATGAACAAAATGTTAAATTTCATTGTACCAATCTCTACTCAAAAGAGACATCTGATTAAAAATGACGTGAAATGAAAATCGCGTATTCAAGGTTGGGGGTGGTCCGGGTGGGGGTGAGGGACCGTTTGGGGCAGAAAGAAAATTCAGAATGATCATGCGCATATCGCTTTTATAATGGGAAGTGTTGGTCCGGAATTAAGAAACCACTTTGTTATTTTCAAACAATTATTATATACTATACTTTTGGTCCCCTCATTCTTTATAATATATCAAAATATTATCCCTATGGTTTTATTTTATTTTTACTTATTATATTTATTTAATTTTCAATAATTTAATATCAACCCCATTGTTTTTCCCCCACTTCCACTTCTTACCCTTCTTATATATATATTATCCCTATGAGTGTAACTTTTTGGATCATGGTAGTAGAAAAGGTCCAAGGTTAGTATTATTTAAAATTGTTTGATTTTGGTATATTATAACTTTGTATTTAGCAAATCATATTTTTCAGTATCGTCATTAATGAAAATTTAATGTAAAATGATTGAACTTTGTGTGTTCAAATTTTTGAAAAAAAATCTGAATTTATTTTACGATCAAGAGTTTAAAAATCAAAAAAAATGAAATTTACATATTTTCGTAACATTTTTCAAAGTTTTGAAAGGGGACAAATGACAATGACCTAGAGCCTTGTTACTTTCATTCAAGGTAAGGATCATATGATAGTCATGTAATTTAAGTCAATTATCACTAGAATTAACGAGAATTCATTGCACAAAAATTAATCACATTGTTTATGACACATAAGACTCATTTCACTTTGCAATTACATATATATCCCCACCCCATCCAAACATACTATTGTCTCTGTGTTAAAAAGAATGATTTACTTTCTTTTGTCGTTTGATTCATATAGAATGATCTCCTTCTTTTTGTGGCAATACTTCAATTTCAGCATTCCACGTGACATATTTAAGGTCATAAGATCAAAAAATATTTTGGTACATTTGACATAATTTAAATTTAAGACTACAAGATTGAAAAGTCTTCTTTATTTTCTTAAATTCCGCATCAAATTAAATTGGATCATTTTTTTTTTAAACAGGCGGAGTATTATCTTATAACCAAAGTTCATTACACAAAATATCACAATGTTTTTGACATATAAGAATCGTTTCACTTTGCAATTACATATAACCCCCCACTCCCCACCCCACCCCACCGAACACCCATCCAAACATAGTATTTCCTCTATTTCGGAAAAAATGATCTGTTTTCCTTTATAGCCTAATTCAAATAGAATGATCTCCTTTTATTCTTTTACAGTACTTGAATTTCATCGTTCCACGTGATATATTTAAGGACATTTTGATACATCTAACATAATTTTAATTTAAGATCACGGGATTGAAACATCTTTGTTTTCTTAAACTTAATATCAACTTAAACTATATCATTCTTTTTGAAACGAATAGAATATTATCTTATGTTGTTGAGGAGATAGAGATAAAAGACTATTTGAAATATGAATTTTATTATTCATTCATAAAAGAAACAATTTAGCAAATATATAATGTAATTGTGAACAAACAAGTGATAACATGTAAGGTAATGATAGCAAGATTTTAACAAGAGTGAAAGGTAAGGAAGGAGACATAACACCACTAATAGTTTTTTTAAAAAAGAACAATCTAGTAGATGTTAACAAGAAGCTATTTGGCTATTTATATTAAGAAAAAAAAAACTCTAAACTCTTTGAAAAGGACAAATTAAAGAACCCCACCTTGTTAATTACTCAACTAATTATGTATATGACTCAATTTAGTGTAATTATGAAGGGAATAAGTTGGGTAAAAGTAATGGTAAACAGCAACACATCCAACTAATCCCACTAGATTAATATGTGAGAAAAAATAATAATCTACTATAGTGTATATAAAATTGTTTTTTCATATTGAAATCCCATAATTAAGATGGGGTCATTTTAATTTAAGCTAAAAAGAAACAATAACAACATATCCAGTGATATCTCACAAGTAAAATTTGGGAAAGGTAGATTATACGCAGACCTTATCGTTACCTCATAAAAGTAGAGAGACTGTTTCTTTAAACTAAAAAAAAAAGATAAGTATTGTGTTGTCATTCAAAAACTTGAAAACCTTAAGTTGGACGTGTGACTATATGTTTGTTTCCTACTATTCAATCACTATAACTAACTAGATTTGATTTGTCCTTCACCAACATGTTTAGTACTACTATCTAATTGTAGTAATTATCCTATCTTACCCTAATTTTATGGAAGAAAATGAAATCATCTTATAATTAGCTTAAGTTATAAAATACTTTAAATTTGTGTTGGTGATGAATAAAGTAATATGATATATAAAACGAGAGCTATCATGATGTATGCTATTTGCAGGTAATATAATATTGATTGATAGCAATACGTATCGAAACTGATAATATGCTCGAGGTTTAGAGACAGATGTTAGAATCTACAAGTTCAACTCGAGTGAAACTAATCACAAGTTTACCGATGTAACTAACAAGTATATGTACTCCTCCGTACTTAATCATAAATATCAGATTCGAATTCTTCTGAATACAATTTCGTCTTTGTTAGGAGACATTTTATCCTTCTATATAAAACCCTTTTGATGCGTATCTGAATTTAGTTGGACTGCTAACTCATAAGACCATCTTTTATTGCTTTGTCCTTGCTGTTTGTGTTCAAAAAGTTGTATTTCATTTTAATAAAAGACCATACCTTCAAGAAATTAATTTCTATCTGACACATACTTTGATCCTATAGGAATGCACTCGGATCTTAGCAGCTAGTGGTTTTCTTTTTTTTTTTTTAATCACTATTTTTATTTTCCTCCTCCAGAAAAAAGTTTGGAGCAACGACTTAAAATTATTTTCGTATATTTATAAATCACGAATTTAAACTATAGTAGTATTCTTAATGCTTGTATTAAGATAAATTATATACATTAAGACCTTTAAGTGTGGTCCTTTTTGAAATCTTACGTGAACATAGAATACTTTATACATACTCTTTTATTTTCTTTCATTCTGGTTAGTAGTGCTTCTCGAATTTCCCTATGATACAATAATATAATGGCATATTCGATGCAATCATATAGTGATGGAGTCTGAAGATGATAAAACACCTAATCATTCTTTTATTTTTCAACTCCTTTCTAGTTAGTATGAAGTACTGATAGAAACAAAAATGAAGGATTTGACTGCGCGGGCCGCGAGAGCGGTACCAAATCGAGGCACGAGAGGATGATCAGCCACACCAATTCTATTCCACTTTACTAATATACCTGACATAATCATACAGATACAATTAGAAGAGGATAGATCATCGAACAATCATGCTACTTCTTCAAATATCATTCAACCTCAATAACAATAACAACAATTACAATACTAAGTATAATTGAGAAAATAAAATATGCGTAAATTTTATTCGTAGCTCATATAAACAGCTAAATTAATTCCATTGTACTACACTAACATGCTAGTATAATCATTTATTTAAAGAGAACACAACACATAACAATGATAACATACTCAGTTTAATTTTACTAATAAAATTTTAAAAAATAAAATGCACACAAATTTTATACCTATTATGTGAAAATGAATAAATAAATTTCATTCTATTATATTAACATACCTAGTATAATCACGTAATCACAATCTTTAAAGGATAGAAGACTAAATTATTCTTTACCATCAGCTGTAACAACAATAATATAACTATATTAATGAATTTGAAAAAATAAAATATAAATGAATTTTATTCCTACCTAAAATTTGTTTTAAAAAAAGTTTCAATTTTTTTTTAGCATAGATTAGACCAGAAAAGGCCAGAGTAGGCATATAGGCATTTTGCCAGAAGATTTTCTTTTCTGTATGATTTGACTAAACTATTTTCTCTCTTATTTTATTTTTTTGCCTTATTTTTTAACAGTACATGGCGTGGGTCTTATACGTCATTTCACATACTGTGCATGGGCTCGTAAATGCGCCGAATGCATATAATATTCCAAAAAGTCCAATTTTTCTTATCGGATATTCGATATTTTGTATTCATATCAAAATATTTGAAGAATTAAAAATATTTATATTTTAAAGTTTTGTGTTAGAGGTAAAATATTTCTGTAACAGAGATTGTTTTATGTTCAAAATCAAATTCGAGATACTTAAACTAAAAAAAAATTATAATTTATAAGGTACTTTCATATTATTAATGAGATTATTTTAGTGGTACGCATAATGGTAGAGGCAGAACAAACGAATATTAAGGAGAGGAAATTAGATAAAATATAATACAATTTTTATCATCGGAGTAATAATTGTTTATAGAAAGAAATGAAGATCGCGTATTGAGGTAAAAAGTTAATAGAGATAGATTATTGTCTGACTTTACCAATGTTTAAACTTATTAGTGCTTTGTTTTAGTAACAAATTGTAGCCCTGTAGTTCTTGTTTCATTCTGTTTATTTATTGTATTTCGATCATCATATTATTTTATTATTGTTATTATTTTTTGCTTGTGGACTTTACTATACTTTTCTTATTAGCGCATGTTTTCTTGATTGTATTCTTTTCTTTTACTTGAGATTGATGCAATTGAAACGTTAAACTTTCAAAAATATTCTTTTATCTCCATGAGATATTGATAAAGTCTGTATATACTCTATTATTCCCAACTCCTACTCTTTTACTAAATATATTGTTACGAATCAAATTCGTGAAAATCCTTTTAGAATATAATAAATAATAACAATATATCCAATAAAACCTCACAAGATTGTTAAAATATAAAATAACTAAAATATTAGCAAGCATGGTATTAACTATATCAATTTTGATATATTAATAGTTCTCTTTCTAACTACAACAACAACAACAACATACCCAGTGTTATCCCACAAGTGGGGTCTGGGGAGGGCAAATTGTACGCAGACCTT
>JAOTQR010000007.1:21542258-21553943 GCA_025774065.1 Solanum ossicruentum
CAATGCTAATAGGAATAAGAAGTAGACAACCACGGAGAAAATGAGTAAGAACTTAGCCTGCTACTCTAATTCGAGACATCCACAACCCTCTATCTAAGGTCAGTTCTCTTTCTAACGAGCAACTAAAATTAAAATGGTAAAAAAAAGGTTAAAAATAAAAAGCACAGTAAAAAATAATTCAATTGCACAGTATAGTGACCATATATGAACAAAGATGTACTTTGAACTTTTCCCTTTTTTGGTTATTATTATTATTATTATTATTATTATTATTATTATTATTATTATTTAATTTAGTTATACAGACCAGATATTCATCCACACAGTAGTGATAATATATAATAATATAATTTTATAATCCAAAAGGAAAAGGAATTCTATTAATATTATACTTTAGCAGCTTAGTGTTTTTTTTTTATATTACTACAATATAATATCCTTGACATTATAATATTACATTTTTTTTTTATTTTTCAATGTATATTACTATTATTTGTTGTTTTATTTATTTTATATTTTGCCATTTTACCTTTTCTCTTTCTTATCTAACATTTACGAAATAACCTCTATACTTCTACGAGGTAGGGGTAAGATTTGCGTACAATCTACCCTCTCCAGATCCCACTTATGAAATACCATTAAATATGTTATTGTTGTTCTTTCTTATCTAACATTTGCTCATAACTTTTAAATTGAATTTTAAAAATCTATGTCAAATATTTGTGTGTCATGAAAATTTAAATCTTTAATATTTTCAAGATCGTACAATTTGACTTATTTTTTATTTTTGAGATTTTTACTTATAAAATTTTATTCTTTTCAAAATAAAATGCATATATAGACATAAATTTAATTCTCAAAAAATTAAAATTTTAAATTTCAACTTCAAAATTAATAACCACACGACAACTTTTAATAATCTCTTATCCTAATTTTTTCTTTTGAATCAAAAGTTTATTATAAAACAATATCTCTACCTAAATTTTAAGTTTTAATTCAAAACTTATAATCAAACACAAGCATATAATTCCACATAAAATACTTTTTTTATTTAACAAATTCATACACAAAAGAAAAAAAATCAAGAAAGAGATTACAAGGAAACAATTTAAATACACTCTAATAAAGTAAAAGTTTAGCCAAATAAATGAACTGGTAAAATTTTTCAAAATACTTTACTTTCAAAAGGATGAAATATTTATTAAAAATTACACTTACATATTTTATTATTATTAAATTTGATTTATGAAATTACATCGAGTAAGTTATTCTCTCCGTTCTAAATTAATTAAATTTTTTAGATTTTTTTAATATTAAATATTTGAATTGTTCAAAATTCAGGAAAAATTTTTTAAATTTTTTTCATTTTGCTTTTTCATTTATTGAAGTTTTATATTTTTTTAAAAAATAAATTAAACTACATATTTATAATATTAAATAAAATTTGTGAGCCAATATATACATATTAAGGAAAATATTCAAAGAATTTTTTTTAATTTTCCACTTTGTGTTCGGAGTCCATAGATCTTCGACTAAATTCGGATCGCATGCGGGGCCCATTTGGGGATGACGCTTCCAATAGAATTTTTTTCATTTACAAGGCTCGAATCTGAGACCTCTAGTTAAGGGTGAAACATTCTCATCGGTGCATTATAATCCATATTGATTAGAATTTTTTTAAATCATACTTTCTAGTATAGAAAAAGTCTCACAAATTTAATTAATTTGAATCGAAATGAGTAATTTAATCAGAAAAAAAAAGAAAACAGGAAAACACAATCAGAACAGAGAGAGAGAAGGAAGAAGGAGAGAGCAGCATAAAAACACTGGCATTTTCGATTTGCGAGCTCAAAAAGCTTTAACTCAAGCAAAATTCCCAACATCACTGTCTCTCTCTCCCATTCTCTCTCCATTTTCTTTCCTTTTCCCCCCTTTTTCCTCACCCACCACTCTCCATTTTCATCATCTTACACAGAAAAAAATTAAAAATTCAATCTTTTTTTGTTGTTCTTGAGAAAAAAATCATGTCTTTTACAGTTTGTTTTAGTTTCAGATCTTAAGGGGTTGTTTTTACTAATGTTTTGAACCTTGAAGAAGAATCAGGAGTAACTTTTGCCCCTTCTTTGTTTTGTTTTTAATTATTCTGTTTGTGAAGGGGGTGGTTCTTATTTTTATGTATAGAGTAAAGGGTGTGTGTTTTGTGTGATTTGAGAGGATCCATCCATCTCTTTTTCAGTGATATTTGGGGAAAAGTTCACCATTTTTGGCTTGTAACCCGAAAATTCAGGTTTGTTACAGCTCAGAATCTTGAAACTCCCAAAGATTGAAGCAAAAAAACAAAGGGCTATTGGTAGAAAGTTAAAGTTTTTTAATGATGATGGAGTTTGGAGTTTTGTGTGAATGGAAATGGTGTGGTAAAGTATCAAACACGAGTAGTTTACAGCTTGAGTGGAAAAAAAATTAAAATTTGATAAGAAGGTGTTTTTCTTTTGTCTGTTCTGTTATATCTTTAGTTGAGCAGTTTTGGCTGTACCTTAATTTGTAAGTTTAGCGTGAAGTGTATGTTTGAGCCTTAAGGGGAGCACCTAGGAATCTTCTAGTTCAATCAAGATCGTCCATTTAATCTTGTCTGAGATCCCTAGAAAAAAAAGAGCAAAAGGAAAAAAGAAAAAGCCATTCTTTCAGAGAATCTTAGTTCTCTGTGTAGATATATATACACATATATAAAGCTGCTAAGTAAACTGTTTAAGGGAATATATCTACTTGGGGGTGTTTAAAATCTTGATAATTTTTGTGGGGTTTGGGGTTTGAGGGAAAAAAATGGCTATGGTGGCTCAGCAGCATAGGGAGAGTAGTAGTGGTAGTATTACTAAACATCTTGATAGTAGTGGAAAGTATGTCCGGTACACGGCGGAGCAAGTTGAGGCTTTGGAGAGGGTTTATGCGGAGTGTCCTAAGCCTAGCTCGTTGCGACGACAGCAATTGATCCGTGAATGCCCGATTCTGTCGAATATCGAGCCTAAGCAGATCAAGGTTTGGTTTCAGAACAGAAGGTATACTGATTACTGCCATTGCTTAATTTTTTCCAAATTTGGTTTCTGTTTTCTTGTTAATTGCGTACCTTATATGTCTATTGTGTACTATTGATCTGCACTTTACTTTGTTTAGTACTGATTAAATCATGTTTAAGTTAGATCAGTGATGATAAATTGGAATGTGTCAATTTGGTTCCTTGTTGCTAGGCTTGTTGAGTGGGTGGTAGGGTATGGGGTTAATCTTATGTGATTGGGAAATTGAGCTTAGAGTTTAGTATGGAGGGTAAACTTTGTATTGTTTCAGGTGTCGAGAGAAGCAAAGGAAAGAGTCTTCTCGATTACAGACTGTGAACAGAAAGTTGTCTGCGATGAATAAACTGTTGATGGAGGAGAACGACCGATTGCAGAAACAAGTGTCGCAGCTTGTTTGTGAAAATGGCTATATGAGGCAACAATTGCAAAATGTATGTTAACTTAGTCTTTTGTTCATTTCTTATGGCCAAAAGCTCTATGTGCTGCTCAGTATAGATATCTGTATTTATGATTGCTTGATTCTTTTGGCATTGAATTAGAGTACTGCTATGTATTAACGCGACTTCAACATTTTAAGATGACGGATATCACCAGTCATCTGTGGATAAAGAGGACTTATTTAAGCTTCTTTAAGACTACTTCTGTTTTCTGCAGGCGTCAGCGGCCACTACTGATGTAAGTTGCGAATCAGTGGTAACCACCCCTCAGCATTCCCTTAGAGATGCCAACAATCCTGCTGGGTAATAGTTTCAAACAGCTATTTCTCCAACTCTTTACTTATATGTTGTTTGTTCTCGAATGTATTCATTGTGTATATTTGGAGGAAGTAAATGGAAGATATCACTTATTGAGGGACTGATTGCTTATCTGTAAGTTATGCTTATTCTCTATGCAGACTGCTATCAATTGCAGAAGAAACCTTGACAGAGTTCCTTTCTAAGGCTACAGGAACTGCTGTTGATTGGGTCCCGATGCCTGGGATGAAGGTTGAACTCTAGTCAATCATATTTTTGCTTTTAAAAATTCAGTATTTCTATCTGTCTCATTGACAGCCAGACGGCTAAAAGGCAATATTCTTGTTCTATTGTCAGCCTGGTCCGGATTCAGTTGGGATTTTTGCCATCTCACATAGTTGCAGTGGAGTGGCAGCCCGAGCATGTGGTCTTGTTAGTTTAGAGCCCACAAAGGTAAATAATTGTGGAATGTTAATTTCGAAACATTACTGCTGCTCCATTTCTAGTTTTGGTCCTTTGATGTTGTCATTTTTTCTAACTAAATTGTTTCCTCGAATGTTTTTTCAGATTGCTGAGGTCCTCAAAGATCGACCTTCTTGGTTCCGGGACTGCCGGAATGTTGAAGTTTTCACAATGTTTTCTGCAGGAAATGGTGGTACAGTTGAGCTTTTGTATACACAGGTGAATACCTTTTTTTTTAATCTCTATCTAGGCTTCTGATTGGATTAACTAAAGCATTGAGTGGATGAAATAAATCATTTCTTTCAGATATATGCTCCTACCACTCTGGCTCCTGCACGTGATTTTTGGACGCTGAGATACACAACCACCCTAGATAATGGTAGTCTTGTGGTAAGCAATCCTTCACATTAGATTCAGCTTGTTTTGGCAACCTGGCCATTTTTATTACTTAGTTCTGTCATTCCATATTTAACTAGTCTTTTAACATCTCAACTCTGCAATCAACGGAGGATTGAATCAGCGTCTAGAATTATAATATAGTTGAGTCATATTTAATTCTATGCTGTATTTTAATCCCCATTAAGACCTTTGAGTATTTTGCTACTTCAGTATGAATACTTGGTGTTCTCCATTATTTGTGATTCTTAATAGTGAATTCTATTAGCTGTGTCATTTCGTATATGTTGCTGATAGTGTTTTTTTGTGTGTGGGGCATCAATTTCCCCTTGCTTCATCAAGATTTGTGAAAGATCCCTATCTGGTACTGGGGCTGGCCCAAATCCTGCTTCTGCTTCCCAGTTTGTAAGAGCTCAAATGCTTCCATCTGGGTATCTGATCCGACCGTGTGACGGTGGAGGATCAATCATACATATTGTTGACCACCTGAATCTTGAGGTTAAAATTTGTATAGAACTGCTTTTCTTTCTCATTAACCTATTTTGTGCAGTAGCTGCAATTCACTGAATATGTTTTTCAGGCGTGGAGTGCCCCTGAGATTCTGCGTCCACTTTATGAATCATCGAAAGTTGTGGCACAGAAAATGACTATTGCGGTGAGTTCAACCCTTGGTTATCATTTAGTACTGCTTGTGCAGCAATCTAGTAGGTTTTTATGACTAGATAGGAATTGCATGTTATCTGTGGCAACATGGATGTTTTGATATTCATGTATCAGCAGTTTTTGGTCAGTCCATCTCTTAAGTAGATAGATAATATAATTGTTTCTGGACGAACAATTAGTGAGTGCTCTTAATCGGAATTGGTTTAAAGTTAATAATTTTTTTCTTGTTATGTTGGAAGTCCACACCAAACTGTTCAGTGCATGCATTGATTCTCAATTCCAGAAAGTTTTTTTGTGAATGCTTAAGGCTGTTTTTTGTTTGTCGGGTTTGAAGTACTTTGTGCAATTATCACAGTTCTCATAGCTTATAGCCAAAGTAGAAGCAGCACTGATTTCATGCTTTAATTTATTTCCTGTGAAGGCACTGCGATATGCAAGGCAATTAGCTCAAGAGACTAGCGGTGAGGTAGTATATGGTCTAGGAAGACAACCTGCTGTTCTTCGAACATTTAGCCAGAGATTATGCAGGTGATGCTTATTTTGTGTGCTTTGAGATGTTGAAATTTATGCTCTTTTGAGATGCCAATTCCAGTAAACATGCACAAGTACCTTATTAGGCTATTTCTATATTGCAGAGGGTTCAATGATGCCATCAATGGATTCAGCGACGATGGCTGGTCAATGTTAAGTTCGGATGGTGCTGAAGATGTTATAGTTGCTGTCAATTCAAGGAAGAACCTTGCCACCACCTCCATTCCTCTTTCCCCGCTTGGAGGCATTCTTTGTGCCAAAGCATCAATGCTACTCCAGGTGTGGATCTTTCTTGAACTGGCTGGAAATTTTCATTTGACAACTACCTTTCCCTTGTTAATACATAGCTAATAGAAGTTCACTAGTTCATGGAGGTCTGGCTCATTACTTGTAGAAATATTCGGGATTCCTCGAGTGTTGAAGCACGATTGTTTCCCTCAATATTTTTGCTTGACACGCGATGTACAAACTCGTTACTGGACACAGAGATTATACTTGACTCTTTTTGTTTGCTGGCAGAATGTTCCTCCTGCAGTACTGGTTCGGTTTCTGAGGGAGCACCGTTCAGAGTGGGCGGACTTTAATGTTGATGCCTTTGTAGCTTCTGCACTGAAATCTTGTCCGTATACATATCCTGGGATGAGGCCTACCAGATTTACTGGAAGTCAGATAATAATGCCACTTGGCCACACAATTGAACATGAAGAAGTAAGCAGTTTGCACTCCTTAGTATTTGCTCACGTGTTCTGGGGAATGCTTCATCGGACTCGTCAAGAGTTTTGACATGCTAAAGTTAACAAAGAGTTCATCTGTTTCCCCACTACTAGTGTTACAATTAAAGATCTACACTTTCAATTGCTAGCCTTGTGAGACTTCTTCTCACTTTTGTTTCTGCTTTACAGATGCTTGAAGTTATTAGACTCGAAGGGCACTCCATTGGTCAGGAAGATACTTTTATGCCAAGAGATATTCACCTTTTACAGGTACTTTAGCCTATTCTTTGATGTTTCCGTATTTTACATTTCACAGACATTCTTGACGGATAATGCTAACATAAGTCATTTCCAGATGTGTAGTGGCACTGATGAGAATGCAATTGGAGCCTGTTCGGAACTAGTTTTTGCTCCTATTGATGAGATGTTTCCAGATGATGCACCTTTGCTTCCCTCCGGGTTTCGCATTATTCCTCTCGAATCTAAATCAGTTGAGAAAATTATTTTCATCTGTGAATGTTGAATTTGGAGAATGAATTGAATTGAACATTGACGTTATTGCTTGACTTGTTATTTTATCATTCAGAGTGATGCCCAGGATACATTGAATGCTCATAGAACATTGGATCTAGCATCAAGTCTTGAAGTGGGCCCAGCAACGAGCTCAGCTGCTGGTGATGCGGCCTCTTGTTACAGTGCACGATCTGTACTGACAATTGCTTTCCAATTTCCATATGAGGACAATCTTCAGGACAATGTGGCTACCATGGCCCGACAGTATGTTCGCAGTGTGGTTTCGTCTGTCCAACGAGTTGCCATGGCAATATCTCCTACAGGAGTGAATCCATCACTTGGGGCAAAGCTTTCTCCAGGCTCACCAGAAGCTGTAACATTGTCACATTGGATCTGCCAGAGCTATAGGTATGGTTTACACA
The DNA here is from genome assembly GCA_025774065.1 of Solanum ossicruentum. Classification (NCBI taxonomy): domain Eukaryota; kingdom Viridiplantae; phylum Streptophyta; class Magnoliopsida; order Solanales; family Solanaceae; genus Solanum; species Solanum ossicruentum. Next base: position 21,549,761 of record JAOTQR010000007.1, read on the forward strand.
ACTGTAATCTTCTCGTGAACCTTGATAATTTCCTGGCCAGGGTGACACTTGTTCCCTTCTGTTGAGCTCAGGGTGGGACTGACAAGTGTGCATGTTAAGATATTCAAGTATTTAAGTTGTCTGATTGTTAACATTCCATTTCCTTTTGCATTTAATATCCAGTTATCACATGGGGACGGATTTACTTCAGACTGATTCTAGTGGCGATGAATCAGTGCTAAAGAATCTCTGGCAACACCAGGATGCTATTTTGTGCTGCTCATTGAAGGTATGAATTTCCTGCAACAGAATTTATGAAAAGAACGTGGATAGCATATTTCGTTCGAGTAAGAATTATTGTATGTTATGTTGCTATGAACCATGAACATATACATAACGGAGAACTTATCCTTTTATATGCATGCAACATAAGTAACCTAGTATATCCCACAATCTAGCAGTTTTCCTCAAAAAATTGATGTCATGATCCTTAATAATTCTGAAGGCTGACGTTCATCTTACATAATATTTGTGATGCCAAGTCTTTACGGTGAAAATATCCTCATTAGTGTTCCAGAAATTCTTTTGACATCCTCACATGGAAATGCATTCGTAGGGACTAATGTTCTCGTCATGTTCTATTTTTTTCTTTGTTAGAAGAATTTGTCAGTAAGTTGATGATGTTCTCTCCCTGTCGTTGCAGTCGCTGCCAGTTTTCATTTTTGCTAATAAGGCGGGGCTTGACATGCTGGAGACAACATTGGTAGCATTACAGGACATTTCTCTAGATAAGATATTTGATGAATCCGGAAGGAAAGTGTTGTTCTCAGAATTCCCCAAGATCATGGAACAGGTAACTAGCTACTCTGTGTCTGTAGGCTATTGTGTCGCTGCACGCCATACACGTAGTTGTCTTCAAGAAAAAAAGAGGTGGTTTTGGTCTTGACTGCTGTTTTTCCTTGATTGCTTTTTGATCTCAGGGTTTCGCGTGTTTGCCTGGTGGAATCTGCATGTCAGCAATGGGACGACATATTTCATATGAACAAGCTATTGCATGGAAAGTCTTCGCAGCGTCTGAAGAAAATGCTGTCCACTGCTTGGCCTTTTCGTTTATTAACTGGTCATTCGTGTAATGCTGTCATTTTTTTTTCCTTTTGTGGACCTTTCTCACAGTATACTGATAGCCAGGAACGCAGTTGAATGCGAAGATCTTGGGACGAACGAAAATTTTTGTAATATGTAAAATTCCCAGCTTCCTCTGCATTAATTTAAGTAGACTGAAGTTATTTTGTACTTGGATTCTTGATACTCCTGTGTAAAGCTTACTAGTGCAGCTTTTATTTTTTTTTCTAGTGAAGTTGCTTGTTTCCGAATGTTTTTACTACTGATTTCTAGTCCTTGAAGCTTTTTTATTATATAACAAGAGAACCTGCAATTGCTATTCTTCTGGTAAACGACACTAGACAAGTTCCATATGATAAGCTTGATCAAGAAAGCGTGTGAGTGGTTTTGAACTGATAACACATCAAATAGATCTCATACAACTAGATAGTGACACTAGATGAGTTGCTTGTTTACATTACATTTGGTGACTACTAAAGAAGATAACACATATCTATAACAAATCAACTAGTAAATTTTCAAGATTATTAACAAATCTAGAAGCCTAGTGAAATGATGTCATATAAATTAGGACGGAGGAAATATTGCAGTAAGAGGTACCAATGAAATAATTGCAACAATATAGGGTCTGCATATGCCAGGAAGAATGGCTACACGATATGGCATTTTCAGTGTCACACAATTTATGCAATGTAATGCCAAGACTGCCAACAAGAGTATAGAGCACAGCTTAATTTTCCATATTAACCTGCTGCACGCAATCTGTATTTACACAGTGCAGCAGATATTGTATGGTTTTTTGGGGGGACAATGATCATCTGGACAAAATTTTACAATATTAAAACAAAAGGAAATACTTTTACAAGATATTTTGGCTTCGTTTGGATAAATTTGCTAGAGAGCCCTTCTTCATCGGGATGCAAGTGACCAGAAGTTCAAGAGAAATGATGGCAAAGCACAGAACCAGCTAAGAAAAGCCATGGCAGTAGCAGTCTCGAACTCTACACAGTGATTTTGAGAGCAGACACCAAGGTCATTGCCAATCAGTACAGTAATGCCAGCAGAAGCACAGGCTGCGGCAAACATGAGGGTAGAAGTGACCTGCAAGAAAGACATTCGTGAAAGAGATAAATGGCAGGAGTCATCAATCTGAACATATGCTTCACAACTTTGTTGCTCGGACACTTCAAAAATGTTAACGGGAGCATGTCGGATTCTCCAATGGGTGCAGATCAAAAATGAAGAGTGTGTGCAACTTAGCTTCACAATGAGTTTATTTACAACCTTACATTGTATGGATAAAGTTGAATGTGGTGAATGGGCAGTGGAGGAGCTAACATTTTACCCAGAGAATTTAAAATATAAAGAAGTAAATAAACGAGCCTTCTTTATAGGAGGAAGAGGAACTTTGAATTATATGCTTACTTGATAACTTCCTTTGGATTTCATCCATATTTTCCATGGAAGACGTTTCTTCCTCCAATAGAGATTCAACATCTATTAAGAACTAATTTTGACCTTGGATATATAGCATAATTTTTCGATGATAGGGCTTTTAGATGGACTCTCTTACACCCCTCTATCTCTGCCTATGGGTAGTTTGCCACTCCTTATGAGATATTTGAAAGACAAGTAAGTTTTAAACTTTGGGACATGGTAATTCGCACATCAAACCGGACGAGTTAACAGCCCATGTTAAAAAGAACTTTGATGGCTAATATCTTAAAAGATGAAAGATGGATCAGAAATTTCCAACAATACACTAAGAAACTGCAAAACTTCCAAAGGAAATTAACAGAGTCCAAATTATCCGCATTAATCCGAGCATTAATGTATTGGAACCAATTCTTATAGCAAGCTTTTCTCATTAGTATCAAGTCGTTGATTGTGCAAAAGCTATTAACTTTTTATGAAAATCCAATTTTTTGTATCTCAGAAGAAATCAGAATGTTTGACAAGTTGACATGCATCTTTTTCATCGAACAAGAATACTACTTCAATAGTCCCTTGACTCATTAATTAGCACAGTTACTAATATGTGATCAAGTTTTGATGAATCTGTAGCAACTTACCCCATCACCAACTGCAAATAAACTCACAACCCGAGAATTCTGCAAGCATCGTCCAACGAGAAGAGCATAAACATCAAGAATTCCTAGAGACAAGCTCCATAAGCTCTGCAAGCCAGCAGCAGCGACAAGGTAACTGGGAAACCAGATAAGATGAAAAAATTCATAATAAAGCAACACAACTTCTTGTAAGCATGTACTTGATCAAAGGGCCAAAAGACATAGCACTTACGACTATATAAGCTAAATATGACATATCACCCAAAAGAAAGATTTCCTTCACTTGCGTTTACAGAAGATACCCAAACTTCTAACAAGATATGATGAATTGTTGGCAGCATTTCCAACCAAATTAGTTAACTTACCACATGATTAACTAGCACATTAGGCTGAACAAAGTCCAGTTCAAACAACCATCCAGTGAGAGAATGTGACAGAAAAGAAGTTTATGAAACGAGCAAGAGTCCACCCCCCCCCCCCAAACACACACAAAAAAAAAACCCAGACCATATACAAAATCTTGATTTGATCTAAAAAATTTACAAATAGGACAACCATTTTGCAGCAAATTACCTTTTCCGTCTACGACAATGATAAATATCATATTTACACAGCACCAACCAGTACAAATTAACAACCTCTGGTGCACACTAGTGAGGACGTACCAATAAATAATATCATTGCCACCTCACTAAAGCAAGACTTGAACATGAGGCTACATGGACTTGCTAACCACTAGATTCATACTTACAAAGTTGTAGGCTGCATAGGCTGAAACTTTTAGGATCTCCCGTGGAGAATTAACACATCCTCCATCAGAAGGCTACAACCCATCTCCCTGTTGGGAAAGAGTGCAAACTCCTCTCCCACATCGAAAATAAAGAGAAAAATTGAAGCAATTTAATAAGGGTGAACCCAATCCCATTAGTATGAGGTCTTTTGGGAGATGCCCAAAAACAAATCCGTGAGGGCTTGGCCCAAAGCGGACAATATCATACTAATGCGGGGTTGGG
>JAOTQR010000007.1:21554043-21610606 GCA_025774065.1 Solanum ossicruentum
ATTTAACATGCTTAACATGCTTAACACAATTACTATTATATTTTACACAATTACTATTATATATATTTATCAGGAGGTAGCTATGGCCTGTCATGATACCATCTTAGATAGTAGTTACAGAGGTTTCATAGAGGTAGATTGATGATGGCTGATGCCGGGGTTATTTCCCTCTTTCTTCTTTTGTATGGAGATTGCTTTTCGAGAATCGTAACTTATGCTTTGATGGTGATGATGATAGTCATATAGTCCTCTAATAGATAGTTAATTTCTTTATTATCTTTCGTTGAATGAACTGATTGAACAAAGGCAATGAGACTAGGTAGTCTACTTGGGGGCTAGCAATAGTCTTTGAATGCCAATCACATCTAGGGTATCCTCCTGGGGCGTGACATTGAAGCTGACCAAAAAATGACATTTGTAGTGGTTGAGTTGCCAATGTCATAAAAGTTCATTTCAACCTGCAAGAACATAATAATATGAGAAAATTCTCAAATAATTATAATTTATACAAGACCTAACAAGAGTTTGAAAGAAAAAAGGCTTTGCCCCAAGTCCACTTGTTCGAGGGCAAGTGGCGCAGGAATTACACGAAATTCATGAAATCTCACTTCTAGTATCTATCAATAAATCTTTGGGGAGATCCTATTTTTACTTTTGGTTAATATATGCTAAAATCACAAAAAAAATGAAATACAATAGTCAATATTGATTGTCAGTCGATTTCCGTTCTTCCTTGTTGGAGTTGCTCATTCCCATCGGGAGTTTGGTCAGTTAGTCAGAAATCACCTAGTTCAGTGATGCCTATTACCTTCATTTTATTCAAGTCAGATTAAGCCAACTTAGGTTGATGTGGAATAAGCCATTTCCATGGAAATATGTCGAAGGAATAGGCATATTTAGAGTTGCGGGTCTTGAAGGAATAGAATGCCCCATGTCTCTCAGTGTGATTGACATTGGGTGTTTACTAGCAGTGACGCTTACACCCATCCGCATTAAGTTCATCCAGAGTTCCTTACCTTTTACACCCATCCGCATTAAGTTCATCCAGAGTTCCTTACCTTTATGCTTGTTTTTTTGAATAAACCATATTCAATAGAGTACCGAGTTAGAAATAAAGTATACATGAAGGCTCCACTGCAAAGGGGCAAATATCATTTCAAAAACATGGTAAAATTGAAACAGCTAATCTAATGGCTTATAGAACATGATCCGAGTGACCTTTTATTATACAAAACCAAATATCATAATGGCAGGCATGATTTATCCACAAAATCACATACTATATGATCATCTAGAAGTCAACACATTCTCAATTCATTGGGTTGATTCTCAAATGGTCATTCAACTAATAGTGTTATTATCTTAAAAACTTTATGAAACAATAGCTACTAGATAAGTCACCATATGATAAATCAACTCCTATTCATTTTATTGACAACTTGAATTAAAACATCCAAAGCTCAGCTACAAAATCCCCGTACAAACTGTTAACACAGAAATAGACCTCATTAATTAAACACATCTCTTCAGTACGAACTCAAATTATACTGCTACCGTTTGCAATTACACCTTAACAGAAACATCTAACTCACATATGATAATCTAAACACGATCGGAACTGAATTTTCGTATTTCTAGTTTTCGTGCTATTACCAGAAAGCTGTGACGGAAGGAAAATCACCGGTAGTAGCCATGACACAAAGCGAGACAACAGCAAATACAAACTGAGCAAAACGTAAGAAAAATCCACCAATCGTGCCAGGCATTCCTTGAACATCCTTCATCCTTACTCTCGGCACGTTAGCTGCTTCCGTTTGCAACGGTGGTGCATCAACAGGATGAACTGACCCGTTGCTCACACTCATTGTAACTTTGGTCCTCTTCTTCTTCAGCTACCAAACAAACAACAAGTTCAATTATTCACCTATCGTTACCTAATCATCCCAAATTTGCTTAATTAATTATGCATCTACAACTTCAGTTGCACAGATCCGGAGCTGGAGAATTCTCCGACAGGCGATGGCTTTTCGGCGGGAGAATGGAACCCTAAGTCCGGCACAGATTGACCGGAGACAGAAAAGTGATGAACAAATGGTCAGAAGTTGTTGGGAGTCGGAATTGTCCCCAAGTAGACAGTAATATTCTTTTGCGCCATACTTTTCATGTAGTAATAACTTTATTCAATTTAATTTCTTATATTAATCAAATTAATCCTCGAAAAATAAAATAAAATATAATAATTTTAAAAAATAAAATACTTTCAATGTAGTAGAAATAATTCAAAATATCATTTTTTACTAATTGAGTGAAAAATTTGCGTCTAATGCTAAATTTTTTAAGTTTAAAATTATTTTACAATTAACAATGTAATTATATAATATTTTTTAAAATTAATTATTTAATTAAATTCTAAATATTGAAGATCATTTGATACTTGAAATAAGGTGAATTTTTTTATAATAAGTTTGAAATACCCTTTATCAATGGATGTGTTGCAGTGGATGGAGTTGCTCCTCTCTTAATTAGAGTTCTCAAATTCGAGCGTTGAGAACAGAAAAGATCCTAGTATGGAATGTTTCTCTCCAAATAGATCCCTATGGAGCCCGTATTCGTTGAAAAAATCATCGCTAGAAATACTTTCCCCGAAATGGAGCCCTACACTGAATGAATCTGAATGTAATTGGACTTTAACGTGGACATCAGATGAAATCAAAAAAGAAAACTTGAAATAACCCATGATATTGAAAGGGTTTTATGAAAATATTCCAAATATAATTACTACAATTAGCTTGTGATTAAAGAATTGCTGACTATAATCATTCCAAAATTTGTAAAAAAATACAATATAAAAGATAAAAAACTTTACAGTTGTCTTCTTGCTTTTGGTTTACTCTGCCAATTCTTTCTTAGTAGCCTTTCTTGTCTTAAATTATGCACCTAATCACCTTTTTAACATCACTAATTAACCTAATTACCATCTTTCTCCCAACCAAAGATGGCTTAGTTATGCAATCAAACACTTGTAACATTTAATTAATAGAAAGTATGATAGATTTAGTTGTGAAGGTATATTGTTATTAAACTTTTATATTTAAATATTTTTTCACTAATGTCGTGATAATTTAATAAATTAAGAATAATTTGAAAAAAACATTGATTATCGAACTCCAACATACACTTAACAGGCAAGATGGTTTCACTATTTCAACTAGTTCTTTCCTTATAACTTAAAATATGTAATTTTTGGTCTAAAAATGTGAAACTTTGGTTCTCTCTCAACAGAGAAATTAAAATTTTATTAACTTGTCATAGTGCAGTTGATTGCTTGTTGATCATCAAAAGAGCGATTATTCATAATTAAATTTAAAATAATCTCACTTGGTATTGTCTGATTGAAACAGCTTTTCGTAATAAGAGTAAACAAAGAACAGTTTAGGAAAGTAAAAGATTAGCATTCAGTTGGTCACAAAAATTATTCACTTTTTTAAACATACTTTTATTTTATTTAAAAGTTGATCTTTGATTATACAATTCTAAAATCCAATCTAGAATAATGTTTCAAGTTTTAAAAGTATCTCATATCCTATTTTCTCAACTCACATTTCACCTTCAAAGTTAAATTTAAGCACATTCAAGTACGAATATTATTCTAAATATTCTTTCCAGTGAATATAATGAAACATAATTCTATCTTCAACCTTAATTAAGTAACGTCATAAATCTTAAAAAATATTTAAAATATATGGGTGACATATTACAAAATTACTGGCAGCACGTGAGTCTCACATCTTTATGACTTCACCTCAATGGGGCATTAAGCTACAATGACTAACGGTTGCATTAAATTTGAAAGTTTGTTGGGGTTTTATACGATATTTTGATTATATTTTAGTTTAGTTTATTATTTTATAGTAAAAGATTTAATTGATTCCACAGTATACAAATAAATTTTGATTGCTTTTGGTTATTGTTGCATAGAATAATCATTGGACAAGTTTCATAGTACAAGTACCTTTCGAGAGTTATCTCAATTTGTAAATATTAAAAAATCTGTATATTAAATTATAAGTTTGAACTCCGTCTTGAATCAATTAAGTTTGTCTTTAAGCAAAAAATAATATAATCCTCGAGTTTTAAAAATTGTAATCAATCAAGGGAGTTGATTTTAATAAAATAAAAAAGTAAAAATAATACGGCAATGATTCATTCAGACTAAAAATTTTAAATATATATAAATGATAAATCATGTTAGGTCATGGCACAAAATGATTATTTTATGACCATCATTTTCATGACAGGACTTTACTAATATAAAGTTTTTCAAAAGTTCATTTTCAAGTGCAAATTGCAGATTATTTCTTTCAACTTGCAAATTATAGATTTTGCTAAAATTGTCAAGTCAAATTAGTGTTTAATATTTAACAATTCCTACTATTATTAGTATATTTGATTTTCAATATTTTTATCGAGAACGTTTAAATTTTACTATTAGATAATTTAAAAATTATTTTATTTTTGATCAAAAATTTCAACTTTGATCTTAAATATGAAAAACATTTTAAGAAATTCTCAATCATTAATCAAAGATTTCATATATATTTTTTTATTTATTAGTATAAAGAAAACACTCTTTTTATTTTGAATGTCTCTGTTTATTATAATGATAACTTCTCAAGATGTGTCTTTTTAGAACAAAAATAAAATAATTTCACTCATTCTTCAATATTTATTTTGAAGTGTGATTAAGAGTCCATTTGAATTAACTTATTTTTTTTTTTTAAATACTTTTACTTTGTTTGGGTAGGATACAAAAATACATTTAAAAATTTATGTTGAGTCAAAGTAAATACAAAATTATATATTAAGATTCCTAACTTGTGACTTATACTTATAAGTTACAAGTTATAAATTTACATTGTGGCTTGTGCTTGTAAGTTATAAGTTATAAACTCATCTAAACATGTTCTGATTTCAATTCACAACACAAAATTTTTTTTATTAAAAACGGCTATATGAAGTGTTTGGCCATGAAATTTTTTATTTTTTTCGAAATTAAACACGATATAACCAATTCAGTTTGAAGTTGAATTCCATAATTTTCAATAATTTAAAAAATAATAAAAGAATATTTCTACATTTTTCGATTCAAAAGTACTCACAAAAAGTGACCCTTCGATGTGATCCAGTAGTTTGGACTTTAAGCTTCCATGTTGGAGGTTTCAAGTTCTAAACTCCTTGCTAGCAAAAGTGAGGGGTTCTGTTTTGTGGGTCAGGCTCGTCATATCGGGTTTGCTTAGTACGGGTTACTTTTCTGTAGTTTGTGAACTATTACATAAGAACAAAGGGTTATCCAGAGATAGCGACTGCGGGTTCTCCTTGTAATTAAAAAAGGGTAAAAAAACAACTGTAATTTATATATTCATGCCAAACATAATTCCAATTTTCAAACATCATATTTTATTCTGAAAACAAAATTAATTTTTTCCAAAAATTTTTACAATTAAACATGATTATACATCCACATAATATAAATATATATCAAAATATATCCGAAATTTCTGATTAATTAATTACTTTTGGTGGTAATTTTGTTTTTGAGTTGTGGTAAATTCCAAATCAGAATTTATATTTTTTACTTTTTTGTATGTGAATAAAAAAATTTCCCGTCCCATTCAATAATAACAATAATACTAGCCCTGGTTTACTCTTCATTGCCATTTTTATGAAAAACTCTCTCTCTATACTCTCGCTCTATATATTTACAGCTTCTCTTTGTTTTGATCTTCATAAGCTAGGGTTTTTTTCTGGCTCAATCTCCATTTCGCTCCCAAAAAAAACTTGAAAAAGCCCTCTCCGTCGTACATCTCGAATTTCTCGATTCAATTTTAGGGTTTACAGATCTGTTCGGCTTCGTGTTGCTGTTGCTCGCCATTAATTTCTGATTTCGAAAATGTTTTGGAAGCTTCCGGTTCTTTCTTCTTGTTCTCCGGTATGTATACAGATCCATGTTTTACTCTATTGTTCAATTTGAATTGAATGAGCTAAAAATGTTTTCATCGTCTGTGATGTTTTTGCTCGAGAAGTTGCGTTGAAGCTATTTAGGATTGTTGAATTTGTTTTGTGTCTGTGCTGTACAGTTTGAATTTAATGAGCTGAAAATGTTTTCGTCTTCTGTGGTATTTTTGCTCGAGAAGTTGCGTTTTGAAGCAGTTTAGGATTGTTGAATTTGTTTTGTCTTGTGCTGTGCAGTTTGAATTGAATGAGCTGAAAATGCTTTCATCTTCTGTGATATTTTTGGTTGAGAAGTTTTGAAGCTATTTAGGATTGCATTTTCTATTGTACTGTACAAGTTGAATTGAATCTATTGTATTGTACGATTTGAATTGAATCAGCTGAAAATATTTTCATCGTCTGAGATGTTTTTGCTTGAGAAGTTGCGTTCTGATGCAATTTAGGATTATTGGATTTGTTTTGTATTGTGTTGTACAGTTTGAATTGAATGAGCTGAAAGTGTTTTCATCTTCTATGATGTTTTTGCTTGTGAAGCCATATAGGATTGTTGAATTCGTTTTCTATTGTACTGAACTGTTTGAGTTGAATGAGCTGAAAATGTTTTCATCTTCTGTGATATTTTTGCTTGAGAAGTTTTGAAGCTATTTAGGATTGCGTTTTCTATTGTATTGTACAATTTGAATTGAATGAGCTGAAAATGTGTTCATCTTCTGCGATATTTTTGCTTGAGAAGTTGCGTTCTGAAGCAATTTAGATGGTTGAATTCATTTTGTATTGTACTGTATAGTTTGAATTGAATGAGCTGAAAGTGTTTTCATCTTCTATGAAGTTTTTGGGCCCTTCATCTTTCTGAATCGTTGTGAAGCAATATAGGATTGTTGAGTTCGTTTCCTATAGTACCGTACAGTTTGAATTGAATGACCTGAAAATGTTTTCGTTTCTGTGATATTTTTGCTTGAGAAGCTGCGTTCTGTAGCAATTCAGGATTAATGAAATCGTTTTGTATTGTACTGTACAATTTTCATTGAATGAGCTGAAATTGTTTTCATCTTTTGTGGTATTTTTGCTTGAGAAGCTGTGTTTTGAAGCAATTAGGATTTTGTACTGGACAATTTTCATTGAGTGAGCTGAAATTATTTTCACCTTCTGTGATATTTTTGCTCTAGAAGTTGTGTTTTGAAGCAATTTAGAATTGTTGCTTCGTTTTCTGTTGTACTGTACAATTTGAATTGAATGAGCTGGAAATATTTTCATCTTCTGTGATATTTTTGCTTGAGAAGTTGCGTTTTGAAGCAATTTAAGATTGCTGAATTTGTTTTCTATTGTACTGTTCAATTTGAATTAAATAAGCTGACCTTCTGTGATATTTTTGCTCGAGAAGTTGCGTCTTAGAGCAATTTAGGGCTTATGAATTCGTTTTCTATTGTAATGTACAATTTTCATTGATGAGCTGAAAATATTTTCATCTCCTGTGATATTTTGCTTGTGAAGTTGTGTTCCAGAGCAATTTAGGATTATCAAATTTGTTTCCTATTGTACTGTATAATTTTCCGTCGTGTTTAAATTGAATGAGCTGAAAATATTTTCATCTTCTTGATATTTTGCTTGTGAAGTGGCATTTTGAAGCAATTTAGGATTTATTTAATTCATTTCTAATTGTACTGTACAATTTCCATTGAATGAGCTGAAAATTAGCATGTTCGGTGATATTTTGCGTGTGAAGTTGCGTTTGAAGCAATTTAGGATTATTGAATTTGTTTCTATTGTAACAACAATAACATACCCAGTGGAGTCCCAGAAGCGGAGTCTGGGAAGGATAGAATGTACGCAGACCTTACCACTACCTCACAAAGGTAGAGAGGCTGTTTCTTGGCAACCCTCGTCTCAAAAACCCATAAGCATAATAAATTAGATATGGAAAAAAGGAAAAAGAAAGGAAAAAAAAGAAAGAATGACTAATAACGAAAAGCATATGATAATGTGTAAATGCGATAAAATTAACATATATAAGACGGATAATGGCATCACAAGCTATAAAGACACGACTAATTCCAACTACCCTACTACACCCCAAAGCCAGACATCAACCTAATTCTACTAACCTTTTAGCTTGCTACTCTAATTTGTGACCTCCACTCCGTTCTATCTAAGGTCTTATCCTCGGTGAGATCAAGTTTCACCATATCTTGTCTGATCACCTCTCCCCAATACTTTTTTGGTCTATCTTTACTCCTCAGTGTAACTCCTAAATCTAACCTCTCGCACTCCTAGCAGGAGCATAGGTACTTCTTCTCTGCACATGTCCAAACCATCGCAGAGAATATACTATACAATATGTTTCTATTGTGCCATACAATTTTTATTGAATGAGCTAAGAATATTTTATCTTTTGTGATATTTTGCTTGTGAAGTTGCGTTTTGAAGCAATTAGGATTATTGAATTTTTCTTCATTTTGCTATATAAAATCATTGTATGAGCTGAGAATATTTTCATTTTCTGTTATATTTCACTTTTGAAGTTGTGTTTCAGAGAAATCTTGGATTACCAATTTGTTTCCTAATGTACTATATATAATTTTCGTGGTGTTTAAATTGAATGAGCTGAAAATGTTTTCATCTTCTGTGATATTTTGATTGTGAAGTTTCATTTTCAAGTAATTTACGATTATCGTGTTCATTTTCTATTATACTGTACAATTTTCATTGTGTTTGTGACATTGCGTTTTGAAGCATTTATGATCGTCAAATTTGTTTTCTATTATACTATACAATATTCATTGAATGAGCTGAAAATATTTTCAGCTATGATTTTCTTGCTTTTGAAGTTGCGTTTTGAAGCAATTTAGGATTATCAAATTTGTATTCTATTGTACTTTACAATTTTTATTTTGTTCAAATTGAATGAGCTGAAAATATTTTCATCTTTTTTTGATATTTGTAAACAATTTACAATAATTGAATTTGTTTTCTGTTGTCTCTGCAATTTTCATTGTGCTTAAATGGAATGAGCTGAAAATATATTCATCTTCTGTGATATTTTGCTTGTGAATTTGCATTTTTGAAGCAATTTAGGATTTTACCGAATTCATTTTTCTTTTGTTGGAGTTGTGTTTTTCATCGGTATTAAGGATTTTTGAGCTATCCACTACTTGAATTGGCAGAAATGTGTGCTATTTGTTTTTCAGACTATGGTTTATAGATGATGAACTTGTTTCTATTGGTGTATTAACTATGTGAAGCTATGTATTTTCTAGTGGTTTTGCTACTCTCGCATGTGATAGCTCAAGTCTGGTTAGTTTATAGTAACTGTGTGGAGCTAAGTTCATTTGATTTTATTATTTGGCCTCCTTCCAAGTGAAAAATGAATTCGAAAGCGAGTAGAAGATATGTCTATTCAATAGTAAGTACAATTTTCCTGTGTTCGAATTCAATGAGCTAACAAGAAATCTCTCGGTTCATTTTTTTGATCTTCTGCGATATTTTGCTTGTTGAGTTGCATTTCAAATTGAATCATCAGAACAGTGTACTTGCTTTCGGACTATGATTATATAGATTATGAACGTGGTTTTATTGGTGTTTGGACAATGTGACATCATGTGTTTTCTAGTGATTTTGCTGCTATTCCTTGTGGTAGCTTAACTTGGTTTAGCTCATAAGAATTGTTTGGAGTAATTTCTTTTGATTTTATTATTTGGCCTCCTTCCAATAAAAAATGAATTCAAAAGTGAGTTGAATATATATGTCTTTTGTACAGTACAATGCAATTTTACTGGTGTTCGAATTGGATGATCTAAAATGAAATTTCTCTACTCAACATTTTGATCTTATGTGATATTTTGCCTGTAGAGTTTGCATTTTCAAAGCATATTTTGATCTTCTGTGATATTGAATTGACAGAGCAGTGTACTTGCTTTCAAACTCTGGTTTATAGATTATGAACGCGTTTTTATTGGTGTTTCAACTTTGTATTTTCTAGTGGTTTTTCTGTTACCTATTATGGTAGTTTAACTCTTCATAATTAGTTATTAAGAATGATAGTTGTTTTATTCTAAGTTCATTTGATTTTAGTGCAGCTCTTCGTAAATAGTTTTTAAGAATAACGAGTTTTCTGCGGTAAGTTCATTTGATTTTTGTATATGGCCTCCTTCCAAATAAAATTGAATTCAGAAGTGAGTAGAATCATCATATATGGTTTGGGAAATTTGTTTAAAATAATTTGGAACTTTTGAGTAATTTTATATTAATTGAGATCACGATGGTAGCTCTTAAATCTTAACAAACCAAAAATTTCAATGTAAAGACATTGGTGAAGTGAAGATCAGTGTTATTTATAACAATTTTTATGTTGGAGTGATTTTTGGATTGCCAATTCTTCATTGCAACTGTTAGTTCCATCTGCTTGAAGGACCACTTGATAATGTAATTTTATTGTACTTCATGCCCTTCACTTTCTTGCATAACCTGGTGTTGCATTATTCTTATTGCGACATTGACTACATCTGGCTTGTGTTGTAAATGCTGTTCAATGACACCAGCACCTCAACACTGTATGCTGTATTTGCTTTTTCTGGTGGCTTTCTTTCTAACTGGTGGATGGTGTTGCTTATGATCTCTTTCCGTGGGATTTTAGGTCGAAGCAGTTCTCGACAAGGAAGATTTCACTTTGGAAGAGCTTCTTGATGAAGAAGAAATAATCCAAGAGTGCAAAGCTTTGAACAGTCGTCTCATAAATTTGTAAAATTTCTCTTAGTTTTAACTTATATAAATGCTTCTAATTTAACACGCGCCCGAAGAGAGCATAGTTGCTGAATAACTATTTCAACTTCAGCGTAAAATTTCAGATTCACTGAAACATGGTTATCATTTTGCTGTTTTCAGTTTGAGGGAGAGAACACAGGTTGAGCAGCTACTGCACTACATTGTTGAAGAGCCTTCCGAGGATGCTGATAGCAAACGAACATTTAAGTAAGCTTCTACAGGACTTGGCCTTGCTTAGCAGTTTTCAGATTTCTATTTGCAAGCGTCTGCAGTTTTCTTAAATTTAATCATTTGTCAACAATTTATTTCTTGCTTTTAATGTCCTTTCACCTTCTAGGTTCCCTTTCATTGCCTGTGAGGTATTTACCTGTGAAATTGATGTCATCCTTAAGACTTTAGTGGATGATGAAGAGGTACTGTATTCACAATGTGAATGATATTTTAACTAAAAAATGAAGGTCTTCGGCTCTGATGTTCCAAT
Organism: Solanum ossicruentum; assembly: GCA_025774065.1. Classification (NCBI taxonomy): domain Eukaryota; kingdom Viridiplantae; phylum Streptophyta; class Magnoliopsida; order Solanales; family Solanaceae; genus Solanum; species Solanum ossicruentum. The sequence continues at coordinate 21,565,295 of JAOTQR010000007.1, forward strand.
CGTCTCTCTGTGTTGCTGCAGCTAATGAATTTGCTCTTTTCCTTTTTGGAACCAAGTCGTCACCATAGCGCCTTGCTGGCTGGGTATTTTAGTAAGGTAAAAAAAAGTTGATTCATCCACAAGCTTTGTGGGCAAAATACCTTGGTTTTCGTTGTTGAAACGTTTATTTTTTGGTCTAAAAGAAGTTGCTTTATGTAGTTCGTACTGAATTGTAGGTGGTCATATGCCTTATGGTGCGGAAGACTACTGCACTTATGAATTATGTTCAGGTTTGCCCAGTAATCCCAATTTTATGTTATGAATTGTACAAGTTTTTGTCTCTTCCTGCTTCTTGTAGTTGAAGCTGTGATAATTTGGTTTCCTATCAAGAAATATGTATTTTATTACTCATCTATGGCAGGTTATTAGTCAGATTCAATAGATCTCATGAATAAACACCAAGTCTGTGTGAAAAGGAATATGTATAATATAACCGTACTTGAGTCATCTACTGTCATCTCAGGTTTGACGAACTAGTAGCAATTTCTTTTTATACCACAAACACAGTGGAATAAGAATGATCTCTTAATATGTTCGTATGCTGCAAAAGGGACGTGATGTTGCCATCATGCTGCTTCTTTATCTTCGCCGATCCTATGTAATCTCTTACACAGGATTGCTTCGTCCACTTTCCTCGGCAACACCCATGAGATATTGAACAATAAGATTCTTTGCACATGCAACGCCAACTCATGAGAATTTTTTCTTCTTTTCCTTAAAATGTTCGGATACATAGCATCCTGTGGTGCACAACATTCAGGAAAGCTACTTATTTTGGAGACTCAATGTACCAGAACTTTTCTCTTATCTCCTGTTTCTGTCAGTTCCAAATAATAACATTGTGCTTCCTATAGCTTCTTATCTCCCTTGTCATTCCGATTGATAATCATATATAGTATTTTTTAAAATACTTGATCCATTTTCCAATCTTGAATAGTCTTCTTTAAAATATATACCTCATATTGTCCCTCTTGGGGTCTTGTCTCACCTCCACATATTAATATTTTCTCTTCTTTGCTTTCTGAAGAGAATATCTGCTTCAGAAGCTCTGGTCAATCCCTTTTTTTTCTTATGCATCATCAATTTTTTTCGCAAATTTGATTAATTCTTAAGGTATTAATCGATGTGTGTCATATTTCCCTCTTTGTGTGCTTCTTGCTTCTTCTATGGGCATCCTGACCCACTTTCACTGATTATGAAGTTATGATCCTCGTGTTTACCTTCTTTCAGCTTCTACTTCCAATCGTTTTCTCATGTTGTTTGACCTTGCTCCGATATTACACTGCAAACTTAAGCCCCCGCTTCATTTTCCATAATTTCAAATCATCCTATGTTTTAGAACCCTACGTTGTCTAATACTAAGGTTGCATAATCTATCTTGCATTCTTTGAAAGCTTGTTCTCGACTTCTCTTTGAATTCTTCTCTTTAGAAGGTTGACTTAAGATACACTTGAAGGAATAGTAAATGCAGGGTCCTGAATTTGTATTATGTTTCTTTAAGGCGTTAAGTGGATATGTTGGAGAAAATGATTCTGATGTGTGGTGAAGCTAGGAGGATCATGAGTTCATCCCTTGTTTAAATTGTTTTTTAAATAACTGCACAGAGCTCACAGAACTGTGTGGAAGATGATTAATGCAAATTTGTGTACCCTTGTTGTAATGATTGTACAAAAATGCATTTTTTTTTGTTTTCTCGCCCTTTTCCACTTAAGGACTTTGTATTTGTGCTGCTTGTTGTTGTTGTTGTTTTTTTTTTAAAATAAATTACAGGCTCATCATGATGTTTTCCAACGGATGGTGGATTTGATTGGTATAACATCCATAATGGAGGTTAGTTAGCATGGCTTTTTCTTCTACCATCTGATGTAATCACTAACACAGAGCTTGTTTGGACGGCTTATTTTAAGTGTTTGCATCACTAACACAGAGCTTGTTTGGATGGCTTATTTTAAGTGTTCTAAAGCTAAAATAACTTTTAAGCACTTTTGAAGTGTTTGGGTAAATTAAAGAAGTGCTTATAAGCACTTCGTTTTAAGCTAAAATGATAAAACTAAGCCAAAAGCCATGAGTTAGAATTTTTAACTTATGGCTTTTGGCTTATAAGTCCGTCCAACAAGCGCATAGTCAAATTGTTGTATGGATGATTTAGTGAAGGTGACTCTTTTCCTCTAACAAAGTCCTTTCTTTCAAGGTGTTGGTCCGACTCGTAGGAGCTGATGATCATATGTACCCCACTACTATGGATGTGATGCAATGGTTGACTGAAAGCAATTTATTAGAAATGATAGTGGACAAATTGAGCCCCTCTGTAAGTAAAAAAATACACAGCTACCTGATATTATTTAATGGTGGTTGGATGTGTACACGTGGAAATTTTTACAGCGCATTTTAATATTGGATGCATCTTTTCTAGAGTTATTATATGATGACGTTGCTTAGCCTGTCTGTTGGTATCTATTCTTGTGTTTCTTGTTATCATTATTTCTATGCAATGCCTTCACAATCCATCTGTTCTTCGTTGGTTATTTAATGTTGCAAAGGCCAAAGAGTCTAGTGAGTTCCTGGTGTTAGGAGCAGCAAGAGCTAGGATGTTTTCCTTAGCTATAGGAATTACCTGTTACCAGACCACTGAACTATAAAATGTTCTCCAATCATGGATGCATGCCCTCTTTGCTCCACCTTAATTGATTTGACTGGAAAATCTGTTTTTTTTGGTTCCTTTTTTAATTTTTATTTTTCGGCAATAGTTAATATATTTCTAAGTTTTGTCTTTGGGAGCACTAGGGTGACATGGTGTTTTACCTAATGGCGTCTGACACTTGAAACTCTTTTGATGTATTTTTCTCTTTGTCCAGAGTTCTCCCGAAGTACATGCTAATGCAGCAGAAACTCTATGTGCAATAACCAGAAACACACCATCCCCTTTGGTTACCAAACTATCAAGCCCAAGGTTTGTTGGACCATGTTTGATATTTCTCTTGGGAGTTGATCTCCGTCTTGGCATATCTTTTCAGCAGATAGTAATTTTTATTCATCACGTGCCCCAACTTTCACTGCTTGCAGTTTTGTAGCCAGGATATTTGGTCATGCCCTTGAAGACTCACATTCAAAGTCTTCCCTTATCCATTCATTGTCTGTATGCATCTCTCTGCTGGATCCAAAAAGATCAATTCCATCGTCTATGATGTATTCTTTCCGGAACCAGCAGGTTTACGAGTCTCCCATGCATGTCAATCCGGACACTATTGATGCAATGCTTCCTAAACTTAGTAAGTTTTCTTATTGTGGAAGTTTGTACAACTTTGAATTTGAATACTTGTTTAACTGTGGAAAAGGTCAATTTCAAGTTCTCTACCGGAGACCAGTTTGGCTGGAAGTGTCAAAATGCAACATCTGTACAAAGTGAATACACTCCTGCCACCCAGCAAAAACAAGAAAAAAAATTACAAGCAGAATGCTACCTGTAGTTACAAATTTCTTTATTTGGTGCTCATCTTGAAAAGTTTAAACAATTTTTACATCACTTGTGGCACAGGTGGTCTGCTTGGGCTGTTAAATGTGTCATCTGACGAGAAGGTTCTGCCAACAACATATGGAGAACTGAGGCCGCCTCTAGGAAAGCATCGGTTAAAGGTTTGTCTTGGTTATATTCTTGGAACAGAATGAGCTGTTCTTTGTTATTCCTTTCCCATTTGACTGGTGTCCCTCAGGAGGATATGCAAAGTGAGAACTTTACTATCATGCTATTTTCTATTTGTTGTCAAGAGATCAAATGGTTTAATGTCTTTGTTGCAAAGGAGTTTTAAATCTTGTATTTGTTATTCTGATGGAAATTTATGATATATTTATTAGGTTCTATTATCTGGGATAGTAGCTTTGCACAAGTACAACCAGTTCTTGAGTGCTTGTGGAGTTTGTGTCTGGGGTCTATTGAGTTGTTAATCTTGTCCAAGTCTTTTCATCTTTCCATCTTTTATTTTAATCTTCCTTGTAGATAGTGGAATTCATTTCCGTGCTACTGAAGACTGGTAATGAAGTTGCAGAGAAAGAATTGATCAGCTCTGGGACAATTGAGAGGGTCCTGAATCTCTTTTTTGAGTAAGATGTTATGTCAATGTTCCTGGATTCTTGGCCTCCTATGTAAATGTCAAAACGAAAAGAAGGAATTTTTAATATCATAAGGATTCTTGTAATATGCCCTAAATTAAAGAATTCTTACGTCTACTTTGGAGTGAATGTTCATAGATCCTTATTATTGAATTTCTTAAAACCATTTTATGTTTGGCATTTTTACTATTTGCTTAATTTCTGTATAGGTACCCCTATAACAATGCATTACATCATCATGTGGAGAGCATAATATACTCATGCCTGGAAAGTAAGACCAACATAATCATTGACCATCTTTTGGAAGAGTGCAATTTGATTGGGAAAATTATTCAAACAGATAAACAACCTACAGTTTCTGGTGATTCAAATCAGGTTAATCTTTGTGAAGCAATGAAATCCTTTCTTTGAGGTTTTTGATTTTGCGCTCTATTCCCCCTCACTTCTGAATAAAAGTCCTCCCGAGTTCTCTGCCCCTCTAAAAGTATGTTTAATTTGAACTATGCAGTCTCAATGCTGTTAATAACTTGTGCAAGTATTTAATGGTGTTTTTTTTACCTGATGCAGCCCACCTTATCAGCTCCTGGAAAACAAGCACCCCGAGTAGGTAACATAGGGCATATAACTAGGATTTCTAACAAACTCATTCAGCTGGGAAAGAACGACGACTGCATTCGAGCACATCTTGAGGTTTGTCAGATATAACTTTGTTGCTTGATACGCTTCACCAAACCTAGGTTCTGAGTCTTTTCTTTAGTGAGGAGTAATTATTACCTGATCTTTGATGTTAGATTTACTGTGTTTCCCTTTAAGATAAAGCTGTTGTTTGAAACTTCTTGATGTTTCCGCACTCCAGAAATATTAAAAAGTTTTTGTGCACTGAAACTTTGTTCATTTTTGGCAATATTGGAGTGTACATAGACAATTATTCAGATGTGCATGACAATAGAATGGTATGAATGATCTCTCTCTAACATTTTTAACGAATCAATGATCACCAGGGCAGTGTCCCTTTTTAGGTGCCTGATGGTATTTATATTGCTGGAACTTACTAGTCTCCTGCTACCTTTTTGTTGATATTGGCATTGTCTCTTAATACTGATATTTCTGTTCTAACTGGTTTTGGTGCTCATTTTGTGCTCCAGAAGAATATGGAATTTAGTGAATGGCATACTACCGTCTTACAGGAGCGTAATACATTAGAAAATGTTTACCGTTGGGCTTGTGGGTAAGGTTCTATCTCTTTTTTCCTGATTCTGCTACTTAATTGCAAAAATGAAATTCTCATGATGGTTGTCTGCATTATACTTCTACATAGATCTGAAGTTGGATATTGTCTGCATTCTACTTCTACATAGATCTGAGGTTGGATAATTATTGTATTCTAGCTACTGATTGGAACCATTCCTGGGCTATATTTTTATCTGTTGACAGTGCCCTGGTACAGTAATACAAAAATGAAAGGTAATAAAGAGTATGTGCAACGTGAAGTTTGAAGTATCCAGTACCTCAAGTGTATCATTCTTATTTTGTTGCTTTCCTAACAAGCTGCACTCTCCGGTCCATTGTATATTCTTGTCAATCTTTGGAACCTCAAATATGAGGAGCAAGTGGAAGATGGGGAAAAGAGGGAAATGATGGTGGGTGGGTCAAGCCAGGAATTAACTGAAAGACATGCTTTTGGTGGCCTGAACCTGTCACGCTAAACTTATTTTTTTTTGTTGTGATCTACTAGTCCAAGATTTCTTGCTATTAGATGGAAAAAATTCTGAGGGCAACTCATTCGTGAGAGGCTTGCAGAATTTCATTGGGATAATCATGAATTTTTCAAACTGTTTAAGATGAGTGGAGGTCTACTTCAAACATTCTTGTGGTGTGGAAAAGTCCAAGTTCCTTAGCTAATCCCTTGCCTACTCTGCTGTTCTTATACAAAGTATTGGGTTATGTTAATGTCCTTTTTTTGTATTGCCAGTCGACCAACTGCATTGCACGACAGAACGAGGGAGAGCGATGAGGAAGACGTTCATGACAGAGATTATGATGTAGCAGCCTTAGCGAATAATCTGAGTCAAGCATTCCGCTACACCATATATGATAATGATGATGCTGAAGAGGTAAATTTTATTCATTTTAGGAGGTGAAATTTGGGCGTGTGAGGTTCTGCATGCAAAAAAAGGATAAAGAGGAATATGTAAGCTCATTAACATTTTTGTACTGCAACCCCCGATACAACCTTTGGTAAAAATTTTTGGGTGGGGGGGTGGGGGGGTTACTTTTAGTGTCAGTTCATTCACGGTTTCTCTTGCATTTTCCAGGGGCGTGGAGCTCTTGACCGAGATGATGAGGTCAATACATTCTATCTCTGATTTAACTTGTCTTCCTTATGGATCATTATTGCATTTCCTTTATTGTCGCTTGCCTTGGTGTTCCTTACAGTGTTATGTTCATGCCCCTGTAGGATGTTTATTTTGATGATGAGTCTGCTGAAGTTGTGATATCATCCCTGAGGTTGGCAGATGATCAGGGGAGGTGAGTTCAAATTTCCATGTTTTTTTTGTCACGTAATCACTTGAGCTCATATGCTTCTAGAAAAGAGAGTGAAAAAAAAGGGCAAAGGCATGCACATGACGAAAGAGAAAAATGTATTTCTTTCCAATTATGAGTATGGTAAATCTGTGCTCTTCATTTCTTTGGTCCAGTGTCTTAAAAGATGAATAGTTCGTCATGAAAACAACAGTTAACTAACTGGAACTCTTAATACTTCTAAGGTCAGGACAGGGAATATACATCTCTTATAGGCAGATGTATAACAACCTAACATGCCATAGTTTGTACAAGATGTCTAGGCTTCAGAATTGTAATATCTTTCAGTTTTATCTGTTTGGACTCAACACTGTTTGTATAATGTCCACATTTTCCTTTTCCCCGGCCCTCCACCTCTGCAGCAGTTTGTTCACAAATTCAAACTGGTTCGCATTCCAAGATGATAGAATTGGTGATGCTTCTATGAGCACCTCACCTGCTGATGTGATGGAGGATATTAACCTCAATGGAACGTCAAATAGTAGCAGCAACAATAGTGATGATGAAGTGGTAGTTGGAGAGGAGGATGAATTGGCTGAGAGCAAAAATTCTAATGCAACATCCAACTCTAGTTCAAACCCCTTTAATGTGTTCACCATGGCCAATTCTGGTAATAATGGAGACTTCAATCAACAGAATGAGAAAACAGGTGCTGGAACTGACATAACGTTCGGGACATCAGGGAGTGATGACCCTTTTGGAGATGGGTCTATGCCCGAATGGGTAGCATGGGGGAATGCCTCAAATTTTCAAGTTGGTGGATCCTCCATCAACCCATTTGTAGACAATAGTAACTCTGCTGATCATCTTGCCAACCCAGGGGAAATAGGAACTCCACCACTTAATTCCACTACTAGTTGTAGTGGAGAATCTATTTCGAATGGCATCTTATCTCCTGATTCTAGCAAAAGTTCAGGATCTGATTCTAGTCAGAAAGCAACCACTGTTCCTTCGTTGTTTGAAGAGGATGTTGAATTTGTTGGTGTGGAATTGGAGGGTACTGAGAAGGCAATGGAACATGCTCTTAAAGAGGGGATTGTTGGCGAAGCCGCTCCATTGAAAAGGAGCATCGTTCCTAAGGTTCCAGAAAAGGAGAGCACAGATGATGGTGGGACAGGAGCAAAAGAGTACAATGATGCAAACTACTGGAGAGTCGACCAAGAAGTTGCAGTGTCGGAATAACTGTGGTGATCTATTGATTGGTTATTTTAAACCTGGAATCCAGAGCTAATAGCCAGGATCCCCAACTATTGATCAAATGGAGTTTATGCAGCACATGTGTACAGTGTACTTTGGTTACAATTGGGATCAAACAATAGGCTAATATAAGGTTTGTCACCAATTAATTATTGTTACGCTTATTGATCTTTATTATTCAGGTTATGTTTTCATTGTAAAAAAATTTTGGTTTCTTGTCTGACTTCATCATCTTTCTGTAGTTATATGGATCTGGAGTAATCTCAGTTCTCCATCCCACCCATTAAGAGCAGGGCGTAAAGGCTGCCTTGTTGAGACAATGTAAACTCTATTTTCTCATGCCTTGATATTTCACGTGTTGTGTATTTGGTGGATTGGCTTAGAAAAGTAAAGCTAACCTACGCACCCAGCCCCACCCCTACCCCTACCCCAGTTGCTTAATTGAGTTAATCGTTCGTAAGTGTTCTTTACCATGCAATTGCAAGGTAGTAAGGTATGAAAGCATGCGAGCATAAGCAAAATAACATTTGAAGAAAATCTGGCCAGGCAGGTATGTCCATTGCAGCTTTCTGTTCATAGTAGCAGAATATGTATGTTGGGTGAGACATTTCATTGAAAGGGTATATCCTCCGAAATGGCATTTAATTGGAGTGCTTGCGTATGTTAACCCGCCGTCCTAGTAAGAACACTGAACTCTAAATAAAATGCCAAAATAATACTATAATATTGTCATACATAGACTGAGGTAAGAAGTTTGTGTTATTACCATGCCAAGTATCACAAAAATGCTACTTTTTAATGAGGGGTCATTTGGTTGCTGGTTGCTGGTCACTGGTCACTAGGCTGTTTTCGATGGTCCGGTCAAATTTGATGTCAATTGGAGTCGATCAATCAAATAGAAAAAAATCAGGATGTACATATAACACAAATGCTAACAATCATGAATTCTGATCTCAAACAAAATGACTAATGTTTGTCATGGTAAGTATTGGTTACCAGACATAGTTCAGTGATTGGTGAAATTTTAGGTCAATTGATGTCTGACAAATAAATTTTTAGGAACAATCAATATGCATTAAAAACAAAAAACCCACCCAAAATGGTGAGTGCGTGTTGCATAGCCTCGACATGTCGAAAAAAGATAAAGAATACGTTTGTCTTGGTTATTTTTAGTCATTAGATCATTTTTGATGGACAATCAAATATCAGGTTTATTGAGTACACTCTGCCCCATTTTACTTTAATTTGTATGTTAATGTAAACGTATTCCAAAAAAACATTCTAAGAAAAAATTGAAAGTATGTCTCTTCTAAAAGTAGTGTAATTTATCTTTAAAAAAAGTATATATATAACTTAAAAATGAAACGGTAAATAAAAAAATAGTTCTATAACGTTGAACAAAATCTTAAAAGTTCAATTGATTGGAGATGGAGAGTAATATATTGGAACACCAAAATAGTGATTCTTTTCAATTAATTCATAATCATCATTCTTTCAGTGTGGATAGGGTATGTGTCTCACAATTACTCTCTCTGTCCATCTTTAGTAGGTCATCTTTAGTAGGTCTGTCCATCTTTAGTAGGTCTTATATTATGTTGGAATATCAAACAATACTTGTCTATTTTATGAAATCAAAAGATAATTTTACCCTTAGTTTTTAATTTATCCTTATCATTAATTATAGTCATTTTCGCATTACATTTTTCAAAACATAGTATTTATTATATTCAAAGGGTTTTTTGGTAAAATTATCTCATCATTTTCGCATTACATTTTTTAAAACATAGTATTTATTATATTCAAAGGGTTCTTTGGTAAAAATATCTCATTATTTACTATTTCTTAATCCCTGTATCAAGTCAACAGGGGCTAAGTAAAGTTGAACGGATATATACTTTCTCCATCTCAAATTAATTAAATTTTTGATGTATTTTTCAATGTTCAAAATATTTAAATTGTTCAAAGTTCAAGGTGAATGAAACTTTTTTCATATTTGTGCTTTTATTAATTGAATTTTTATATTTTTGAGGAGATAAAATTATATTACATATTTATGATTTTACAAAAGACAGTAGTGGCAAGTATTATGTAAATTTTGTTTTTGAATGTTTTTCTTAATATGTGTGTATTAGCTTACAAATTCAACTAAAATGAAATAGAGAGAGTATGAAATTTTTTAATTAATCCATAATTGCTATTCTTTGAGTGTGCATAGAGTATACTTCTCATTCTTATGTAATAACTTGCAAACTACATAGAAAAATATCTGTTCTAAACAAGTTTGATACGATGAGTTTGATTCAAAAGACAAATCCCCTGCCTTCTATTTTTTGACTTCAAAATGTCAGGAAATGACATTTTTCATGGTGAGTATTGATCATGACTAGGTCGTTCTGCCAATCAAATTTTAGGAAAATTCATCTGTACTAATACTAACAAAAATTAATCATAATCATAAATTTGTATTTCATCATCTTCAAATGCCAAAAAATATGTTTATCATGAGTAGAGATGATAAAATTAAATTAAATCCGTCTATTTTATTGAAGTTTGGACAGATTATTGATCCACTCAATTATTAGCTCAATTTAACTTATTTAATTATGGGTTGATATGCAACCCAACTTGATTCGGGGGAGATTTTATCAAAATATTTTGAAAGCATTTTTTTGTAAAATTTGATATATTTTATATAATCATAATAAAGAAAACTGTAATTTAATTAAGTAATAGAATATTGAAAAAGAACAAATAAAATTGTAAAACTTAGTAAAAAGTGGGTTGGATTGGATCTTGATCACTCTCTAACTCATTTTGACTCAATCTATTTTGATTCAAGCAAATTCAGATTAGGTTGAGTGTTGACCTGTTTATTGTCTTCATTATAATCTACTCAAATTTGACTCCAACTCGCCTAATTGTCATCCCTAATCATGATGAATATTAATCAGCAGACTTTTTTTGTTGTGTAAACCAAATTTGAGGTGAATAGAAGTTTGTCAATTGGCAACAATAATATATTTAATAAAATCTCACTAATATAATCTAGAGAAGGTAAAATATATATAGACCTTACCACTAACTTATAAAAGTTCATCAAATAAATTAAGAAAAATCGACATGTATAAGCACACTATGGTCAAAACTGTGAATTCACGACTCAACCTCAAAATGCCAAAATGACGTATATTATAATAATTGTACATCGTAAATACTTATATAAGAAGAAATTAAGATTAAAATAATGATTTGTTTAGAACAAATCACCCGTGTGATGGCTGAACATTAATGATCCCATTGTATTCAATGTTCCACTTATTGGGATTAGTAATAAAATTGTTGAAATTATTATTAATTAACATGATGCATTAATTTCATCACAAGAATTATTTTAATCTACATTTCAATCGGATTAATGAGTACTTTTACCAAAGTGCTTATAGTCAAATAAACCATTAATGAGAGTTTTTTCTTTAGGAAATAAATGAGAAACTCACCCGTCAATACGGCGATGCCAATGGAACCCCACGTGGAAACTTTAATTGAACACTTTTACCAAAGTGCTTGTAGTCAAATGAATACTTAATTTGTTTATTCTATTTTTATTTGACATAAATTTTTTAAATTAAAAATATATCAAATGTATTTTTAATTCATGATATATCACGTAAAAAGATTAAAATTAAAAAGTTATTAAAAGAGAAAGAGATATTTTATCTGACAGATTAAAAAAGAAAAATAGGTCAAATATTGAAAATGAAAAAAGTAAATATTTACATCAAATTAATCAATTTATAATCTGAATTCAATACTTTCGACACGCTTAGATTGAAAGACATATATGTTGCCTTCATTATTTTGATGTTGAATGTATGGGAGCAAGAGGTGTCTTGGATTGGTTTTTTTTAAAGTGATCTTTAAGTTAAAAATTAATATTCATAAGTTGAAAATTCCTACTTTTTTGTGTTTTTCAAACACTTCTAAAATTTGAAAATTATTTAAAAATCAAAAAGTAAAAAAATAAGCTAATTCGAACGCCCCCTAAATCTTTATCTGATGTCATCATCACCTCAAAGAGGTTGGGGTGAGAGGGGTCTTGTTAAAGTAGAAATCACATTGATTTGATGAAAACCTAACCTTAATTGGGTTGGCAAACAATGCTTCAATTGTTATTTTGTGTTTGGTAGTTAATTTTGAGCATATAAGAATAATACTGAATAAATGATATTAATAATATTGAGATTGACAATATTGAAATTAGGTACGTCAAAAATCGTTGGGATTATTTTTTATTTATTGTTTTATTTGATGTATTAATAATAGTTATCTTTTAACCATATATCTATTTCATATAGTAATAGCTCTTGTATTATTAATAATTCAGTACTATTATGTATTAATTATAAAAGATATGCACAGATTTTATCTGTACTTTTTATCAAATAGAGAAGTCGTTTTCGTAGTCGAAGTTAATTAATTGGCCGACCATAAGATACTTTTTTTCATACTAAAAAGGAAATAGACAAATAAATTTTACATTATTATAATTTACCAAAAAGTTGGTGAGAAATGAATGCTCCTTAACAAATGTTTGCTTCATTAGACCATTCATTTTATTTCCCCACATAATTTCTGGTCATTTTTCCAATAATAGATGGTCCACTAAAATAGAGAATTAATGCCAAGTACTATATATATGCAATAAAAGATCAGAATGTTAAAAAATCAAAACCCACAAGCAAAACTACTAGATATATATATGAAAATAAAATAAAATAACAAATAGAAGACGAATAATAACAACACAAGATATAAAAACTCGACTACTCCTAGCATCCTACTATATCACAAGGTCATATATTAGCCTATCACTACTAACCTATTAGTCTGTTACCCTAATATATGGCATCCATCTCTTTCTATCTAAAAACATGTCCTTGGTTAGATGAAATTTCATCATATCTTGTCTAATCACATCCCCTTAATAAGAAAAGATCTTGAATTGTCTTGTAGCCACTTAATACCAAAACGAATTTCCATGTATTTGAACCATGAAAAAGAATCAAAGCTCAATCACAAGTGTGAACTCTCGATGAAATGATCATACAATTCAATAGAAAAAATAAAAAGAACATGTAACGATAAGCCACTGAGGTGAAGCTAAGGGTGGGGGTAGGGGGGAGGAAGAACACAACCAAACGAGAAGCATATACAGGTCAGAAACACACATGCAACAGCTCACATATTCACGTCTTTTTCAGATTAAAAATACACCAACAAATACGACAGCGCCAGAGATAGGGGCTAGGGCACTGTTGCAGTAGGAACTGCTACAGAAAGCACCTTGTACTATTTCAACATAAAGAGCAACTCAAAATATCCATACAGAAACAAAAACTATGTTCCACTGATAGTTAGTGTCCTTAGCACTAGCAGTGAAGCAGTGTCTGCGAAAGGTAAAAGAAAACACAAACGAGAAAGGTACTTGTACACACAGAGGCAGCTGTCAAATGGCGAATGACTCTATGCAAAGATGCTTAGAGGTCCTGCCTGGTTTGAAGAGTCTAGACCCCGTTCAGCAGTTGCGAGACCAGTGATCCATTTCCTGAAATACAAGATTGCAAAGTAATCAATCACAATGTGGCAAAATACATGCATAAAGTTCCTAACAGAAACCTGAGGTTGATCTCTCATATTTTACACTCAAATCAATAGTTCTTTTTATGATTTTCCGAGATAATAACTATTAGTTGAGTGACTATATGAGAAACCAATTACATAAACCTGAACAATTACGAACATGTCTGTTATCATACTTCCCGGTTTAAGGATTTAGCTATAACAAGTTTCATATGATGACACAATTACTACCTTTTGATATTGCTGCTTGAGTTCATCAGAATTGTCAATCTTTTTGCACTCTTAACAAAGACACTGCAAAACAAGTCCAACAGAAAGGTTCATTAAATTTCAAATAAACAATGTGTGCTCACGCATGCACATATACACTACCTTCTTTGACTAGAAACATCATCAAAAGCGGAGGGTGATGCAAAAAAGTATGGCACCTGAATGGTTCATCTCCAGTGTGTTTAACAGCACCTGCTGCATCATGGTAGAGCACACGGGTCAGCATATCTGATCTTTCTAGTCCAAACATGTTTGCAAGTCTTCTGTATAGTTCTTCATATGATCCCATAAGTGACAGATCAAGCGTACGGCCAACATCCTCTGACTCAAGGAATACTTTGCAGTGACCAGTATCAAGTACACCAAGTTCAGCTGCATGATAGCTTTGGTTCCAGAAGAGCGTCGAACTTGATAGACCGTCTTGAATGCTGCCTTTCTGGTCAGGAGGAAATCTTTCGTTTTTCAGTTGTATCCTGCCTAAGTCTGTTCCTGTTCGGACTACTTCTGGAGCATTGTTAGAACATCCATTAGAGATTTGTTGCTCAGTCAGAATTGGCTGACCGAAGAGTAAGAACCGAGGTGTATTTCCACTATCATTTTTCTCCAATGTCTTACTTGAAGTACCCATGGTAAGCAAACAAGAGACGTTATCCTTAGTGTCATTTTGGCACTTATTGAGGACGTTAGGAGATTGTGAGTTGGCTGCAACTCCCTGGAAACTTTGTGGTAACAGTCCTGATGGTAATTTGTTGCTAAGCTGAAGATCCAATAAAGGTCCTCCAAATTGAGCATGCCTGGCTCCCTGTATGCCTGCAGTGATGTTGTCAGATAAACAACAGAAAGTACTGCTGGACCTGAGGGGGTTGCCTGAAAAAGATGGTAACTGAAATTGGCTGTTAAGCGAGAAATCTGGTGGTAGACGCAGCTTTTTTCTAGGTGGTGAGAAAGGCGAGAGGTGAATTACTGGCATATTTGAGACCAGTTCAACAAGCCATGGGCTGACATGTTTTACGTTTTGCAATAAATCAGGTTCATCCCATGCCACCTGCAGTACATCATGAAGAAAAGTTTTACCACACTAAACTTAGACAAAAAGGTAAGCAAAGATGCAACTACGTATTGCATTTTGAAATCTTGAGGACATCAAAGTAACTTTATGGCAATGTAATGAAAGAACAAATGTAACATCAATTTACGCATGTCATAGTTTGCCAATGAAGTATCCGAGTCATTGTTTACGTAAGTTCTAACATATGACACAAAATGATGAGAACATCTCTTGGAGAGATTCCTAAAATCCTTATGCCCAAGAGAAGAATGATGGACAGAGAAAGGAAGTACACCCATGAGAATTATAGGGAACCAAAAAAAAAAAGTGACGTGGACCATTTATACAATGATCTTGCCACAAAGGGAATGTGTGATCTCCTCTTAGTAAATATGACAAAGGAACAGCACATGACATAAATATATTGAGCTAACCAGAACATGACATAAATCCTAAACATACTGGAGACATTGTAATCTTATTGTGACTTGCTTAAGAGGTAAAACCTTGGAAATGCCCTAAGAAAGTTGAACAGAGCCACTGCAGTTCAGCAACAACATTGTAATCTCACAACACCTTAGAAGTATGGAAAGTAGGTCGAAATAATATTGAAGGACTAATAACTTGCTATAAGATATTCACCACTAAAGAGCCAATCCCTGAGAATATCAGAACAATGGCCAGGTAATTGACATATTACCACCAAAAACTTTGGTCCCAAATAGAAAACTAAAAATAGCTGCATTACCTGAAGAAGACGCCATGGTGAATTGGGCCAGCGGACGGGATCAGCAAGTTCAATGGAGGATATAGTTCCCATGAACCAACTGATTCGAGAAGAATCCTCAGTTTCAAAAGCCATTTTGAACCTCATCCCTGAGCACCATTGAACCCTCATTGCAGCATTCACGGAAGACGCCCTAACACAAAATTCTGGTGTGTTTGCACAGGGATAATAAACAACTTCGAATGGCTGCCCACTAGCAGCAAGATATGCAGCTTCAAGAACTGATTCAGGCCTCACCCTTCCCTTTCCCCTTAAGCTCCCTGCAGAAGAACTCAAATTTCCATTTTTGTTCATCTCTTCCCTTAAAAATGCAGAGAATCCACCATAATTTCCGGCAGGAGAATTCCATCCACATGGGGCTTCAGGCCCACCAATACCACCTCGTTTTGCCCTGCGAATTCCCACACAAAGCTCACCATTTTCTGCCCTCAAAAACACTATGGAATCTCCAGCAACAAGTTTCTTCTGATTCACAAAACTACTCCAACCGGTCGTTAACAAATGCCTCCTGGGAGTCCCCCTATAAATATGCCTAAACTTCCAAGTTTCACCATGAACATCTTTGGCTGTCACGGTCTGCACAGGCGGGTCAGCCGTGTAATCCAACCTCGGAAATATCGTCTCTGCACAGTACCTTGGTACAGAGAATCCACCCCCATTATTCGCATCTGATTGAGTTAATGTTTTAGCAAATGAATTGGGTTTATCCATTGATCCCGACTCATTACTACCCAACATGTCATCGTCATCATCTAAGTCCTTCCCCTTGTTCCCAACCGGTACAACCCTAATCCTAGCATAAACCTCATCCGTTTCAGGATCCGCTAAGAACTTCACAGCAGCTACCCTGCATAGTATCAGAGCAGGACATCTCGGTAGTGCCGAGAAATCCACATCCACAAGAGTATGCTCTGCATGCCCTTGTGGGAAATAGTAGACTTTCGAGTTAACAGGAGGGATTTGCACCATTCCTCCGGCACAGGCGTGCCATAGCTGAGAATCCACACACTTCTCTAAAACCTCCTTCATTTTGCTAATCCAACAGTTTTTCCCCTTCTCCTTTAATTGAAAACTATCACAAAATAACAATTCCAGAAAAGCTTAAAAGCTGTGAACCACAAATAAAACAAATTTCAGTAATCAATACAAGTAAGAAAGGTACAAAAAATGAGCTAACACGTACAGAAACCAATAAATTTTTAGACATGATACTCTACTAAAGGTACAAAAAAAATAGAAAGTAACTACAAAAAACCAAAAAACCTGTAAATTTCATCAACAATTTCAAGTAGCAGAGAAAACCTTCTTTGCTCAGACTCTCCAAAATTGTTGACTGGATTCACCAAATATACACTATTTTTCAAATATCCGGTACACTGATGGACATTTTTGAAGAATCCAAGCAACATTAGAGAAACTACTCTCAACAAGTTCTATCAAAAGCTCAAAAAATAAGGAAAAAAACACAGAAACCAGTAAATTTCAACAAGCAAAATCCTACAAAGAGGTTCAAAATAAAGAAAATAAATACAGAAACCAGTAATGAAGTAAATAATTTATGCAGTGATTCAGAGTACGAACACAGAAACACATTTAGAGCCGAGAAAAATGGATCTGATGAAATTATTGCCGATTTTTGAAAATGAAAATGGAAATTTCCGATTATGAAAAACTGAAATCAAAGCCTCAAAAATTGTAGTAGTAAAAAAATAATGACTCTACAGCTTCATCAATGCTCTCACTTTCAATCAAATCCTAAAACGGAAAGCATCAGCTTCTGACTTCCTTCTTTCTACTTATATCAATCAATCAATCAATATGCACATACAAATAAATGCTTCGCAGAATCGATAAACAAAAAAAAATTGAAAGAAAAAAAAAACTTCCGATTATAAGCTTTTCAGCTTCATAAAAAACCTCAAACATTTTTGCAGAGAGAAAGACCACTGTGTGTATAATCTTCAGTATATAAATGCATTAAAGTAAACGTCGATATCCGTACAGTTTCTACTCCGATCGAAGCTGAAACGAGACGATTCACCGAAAACAACACCGGAAAGCTGGATCCTAGCTAGTAAATAACTAAAACAACATCTTCTACGAGATCAGAAATGTAGTCGCCGGTGCCGGCCGGCGTTATTAGTTGACGGAATACACTACTTAGTTCTTAAAATCCAACCGTCAAATCTCACTCCATTGTTTTCACTCTTTTCATTCATTCGTCGCCGTTGCCGTCGCCGGTAGCGGTGCCGGTTTACTCCGTAATGAAAGAAGAAAAATGTGGACTTCACCCGTAGTTTTTAGAACTTATTATGGTGCTGAGCATAAACGACATGAAAATAAACGACATGGTTTTCGGTGTAACCAATTTTTATACTACTATTTATGGAGCAATGGTATAGTTATTTTATGTAATTTCTAAATAATGAGTTTAAATCATAAAAATAAAAATATATTATATTACTATTATTTATTATTTATTTTGTAACTTTTATTATTTTCATATATTTTCATTGGATGTCCTTTTTAATTATTTTATATCTAATATTTTCTATTTTTGAGATGATTTTTTGAGAGGAATATCTTTCAAAATAGTCTCTTTATTTCTGTGAGTTAATGGTAAATTCTGCATACATTCTTCCCTCTTCGGACGTTTTTTTGAAATGAGGGTCTTTCGAAAATAGTCTCTATATATCTATGAGATAGTGATAAGATCTGTGTACATTTTATCCTCCCCAGATCTCCCTCGTGGGATTCCACTGGATATGTTATTATCGTTACTGAATCGTCAAAATAAAATTAATCTAAGTACATCACACGCTTTCAAATAATTAACACACGATATTTTGTGCATTAGTATAAATAATAATTACAGAGACAAAATGTGAATTAGTTTTAGCTTTTTTTCTTTTGTCTTTATTAATACGCGATATTTTATGCACATGCGGCTAGTTATTTGATTGATGAGATAAGAAATGAAATAATAATTTTGAGATAAAATGTAAATTAATTATTTCACATTTGATTATAAATATTAAATTAGTTTCAAAAAATCATTTTTCATGCTCGATATAACATATAAAAATATTTTATGAAATTATTTAAGATAGTAATTTTACTATTTTAGACTAAACAGTGGAATAAAAATATCTTAATAATAACTAAAACCTCAAATTAATTATGAGAGAAGAACAATTCTACTTGTTCCTGTACTAATATTTTTATCTCGCGTACCAAATAATCCATAATGGTTGAGTTAGTTATTTGTGTATACTATTTTATGTGAAACAAATTTTCATAATTAATTTTGAAAAAATAATATATTTTCATATTTAATAAATGTTTAATGATACAATCAATTACTGTCAAAAAAACTAAGAAAGCTATCGTAGTCATATCAAGGTAACACGATTTGAATCTATGACCCTTTGTATCTAAAACAGCTGCATCAATCACATTGCACTACACCTCGACTCATCACCCGGAAACATATAGATCCAGCCAATTAATAAACATTCAAATCGAACTCATCATTAAAAATAATTTTTTAATTTAATTAAACTACATACGGAGAGGGAAAGAGAAGAAATGACGAGAAATAAGGGACAGTCTTTTTACTTAAAGTGTACTTTTCGAAAGAACAGTTATACTGACTTTTGACAAAATTAACCCCTGGTTAAAAAAATGAAGTACAGTAAAAAGTAAATCACATAAAATATTTAACTGTTTTCACTTTGTCAGTACTCAGTACAAATTGCATCATAATAGTAATTTATTACATTTAATTAAAAAATAAAAAGTAAAAGATACATTCAAATTATTTTATTTTAATTTAATTTATATGATTTTTTTTTGAATTTTGATATTTTAATAATTTATTTTATACTTTTTTGATATTTAAAATTATGAATTATAGTGATTTATAATAGTAGTAATTTTTTAATACGTAAATTTTAATTTTTTTAAAATTTAAAAATTTAATATTTGTGTATGTATATTGCATGTATATATCGTGTCAATCAAAAAATTATATATAAATTTACAATCTTAAAATTGATATTAGAGTGATACGCATGATCTAAATAGAAGCAAATTTAAAGTTTGAATACTATAATTTTTAAGTTTAGATTTTCATAATTTCGTTTAATTTGTCGAATTCAAATCTAATTTCTCCAGAAAAGGAGTAAGATGAGTTGGACTTTAAAGAAGATATCAATACATCAATAGCTTCCAAATTCTAATTAGAATGGATGCACTCTTTCAATAAAGTTGAATTCAAAATCTGAACATTATGATTTTAAATTCGAATCTTTGTAACTCATTCAATTTGTTGGATTCAAATCTAATATTTCACAAAACAATGTACGATGATTCGAGCTCCAACGTGAATATCGATAACTCTGTAGTCTCAAAATTTACAACTAGTGTACACGTTCTAAAAGACATGTGAGGCATATCTCGCCAAAAGATGTAAAGTGATCCGAGCTTCAACGTGAATACCGATAACTCCATAGCCTGAGAATTTGCAACTAGTGTGCACGCTCTAAAAGACACGTAAGACATATCTTGAAAAAAAGATGTAGAGTGATTTAAGCTCCAAAATGAATATCGGTAACTCTGACACCTCAGAATTTGCACCTAGTGCGCATGTTCTAAAAGACATCTGAGACATATCTCACAAAAAGATATAGGATAATTCGACTTTCACCGTGAACATCAAAAACTCCGTAGCCTCTGAATTTGCAATTAGTACAGACTCTCTAAAAGACACGTAAGACATATCTTATAAAAAGATGTAAGATGATTCGACCTCTACGGTGAACATCAAAAACTTCGTAGTGTCATGACTTGCGACTAGTGTGATGCACACGCTCTAAGAGAAGCGTGAGGCAGTTGAATAGTAGTATTAGTATATTCTGACCGGCTAAAACGTAATGGTGACATAAAAGTATTTTGCCTTTTTATAAGATTTGTCTTTTCAAATACACAGCTCATAATTATTTTGTTTTTATTCAATTTTTTCTCTTTCCAAAAAGGGAATTTTTTTTATCCATTTTAATTTATTTTTCCCAACAACAATAATATAATAATATATTTCATTTGTCCAATAATAATTGTCTACATTGATTTAGTACAAGAATTAAGAAGTAGTAAATACTAGAAATAATTTTATCGAATTATCCTATGAATATAATACATACAATATGTTGATTATGTAAAGGTTTCAAGAAAAAATTTACCAAAAGTCATACTATCAAAAAATTTGTGGGCTGACATATAGGAAAAGCGAAAAAAATATCTAATTCCTATTGACTGGTCCTTAAATGCTAAACAAATACTATGGATCAAGTCGAAACTATTAGAATGTTTCTCCAGGTCATCACTATTAGACCTTGAGAGAGTATGCTAGACGTGGTCGGCAGTCAAAAACATTACCGGTTTCTAAGCAAACCATTTGATGACATCACTTGCCCAATTAGTGAAAACTCCAAATAATGTAATTACTTTTAGAGAGTGTCTCTAACCAACACCTATTATCTATGAGCTAGTGATAGTATAACAAGTTCGTTGTTGTTGCCACAACCGTCCAGTACTTGGCACGATAAAGGACGTTCAACCATTGTGGATATAATAATGAAAGTCCTCTTTTCGAGATTAAGAAGTCATCCGAATTAATGGCATAACCATCCTACGTTGGCTACTTAGTTAATGACATTTGAGTTACTTCTATTCAAACTCTTGTCCAAATCGATGCTCAACAGGAATTATGTGATTTTCTTATTTTTTAATGTGTGTTTGTCAACAACTTGTAATATGCAGGGTCAATTTATAATACAACAAAAAAATGTCTTCTCTTGATTTAACCAACTTTTGTATTCAAAATTCATTGAGTTGATCTCACCAGACTTATTTAAGAAAAGAAGTGTTTCTATTGAACAACGTATCAATTTCTTGAATCTATTCTTCATACGCCTAGACAAGGATAAAAGGATCTCATTTATCTCTTGATGGTGACTATTTAAGGGGAAATATTTTCTATCAAAATCTATCAATTCTCAAACATCGAACAAGATACATCTTTGTAATTAAAAATAGAGGAATCTCATTCATTTGTTGATGGTAAAAAAATAATAACTCCTCCAAATATATTTTTGTTTTGCTTTTTCACTCGATTTCAGTACCTGCATCGAAAGCTTCACGAATTTGAATTCACTTCACGTAAAACCTCATTAAAAGTTAGAAAACACTTTTCATCGTAACTATCCACTCTTAAATTCAAATTCGAGACATCTGATTAAGAATTAAACCATATTATATATTTATTCATTCACAATTCTTGATGGTGACAAGTGGTTGTGAGGGGAAGAAAGCAACATTGTAAGTTTTATAACAGACATACCACATCAAGCCAACAGCAAAAAGAACTTTAAGAAGCATTAAATGTGACCCCCACCCCTCCCCCTTTCTTAATCCTTCTACATTTCACTAATTTTAACAATTTATATTAAGTACTACTATATACTACACCTTTGTTTTCTTATGATAAATACAACAAACAACATTACCCCATTGCCTCAAAGGCTCCCGCTCATTGTGGAATAAGGGAGGGATGTATATACACAGTCTGACCTCTATGTTTAAAATACATATCGACTGTTTTCAGATGATCCATGATGAGAGTCGAAAATTGCATTGACTAATTGCTACTTCACAATTGAAAGAAGCGCAGACGATTTACAAAATTATTTTGTTTTATTCCATCATACCCCCAAAGCCAAAAAATAGTAAATCTTTAACTCCATCTGACTGTGAAAATTCTTATGATAAATCTTGTCACAAATAAAACCAACTAGTACTATTCAATAATAGGGCTGAGCCAACCATTTCTGTTTAAGTGGTCCTTAATACACAAATAAATAAATTTTCATTGTGGAACATTTATATGTACTATAATTTTGTGACCCAACACCAACCATTTCAATTATTAGAGCCACATTCAAAAGTTTATATTAAAGATAAGCTAGAAAATTTTCCAGAAAATGAGATCTTTTGATCATTTATAAATTGAATAAAAGAAATTGATCTTTTTAAATTTTTTAAGTATAAGATTGAATATCTTTTATGTGTAAAATAAATATTCCTTATAAAAGAAAGCCATAAAACTATACTATTAATATATATATATATATATATATATATATGAAACTCCAAATAAAAAACTTTAAAAATATATATATGTAAAGTTCAAATTCAATATATATAGCGGGAATCTTCACCCCTAAATTCATTATTCAGATAACTCGAATTTCGTTTGAATTACTCCTCGTCCACAACCGACCCAAAAGGGAAGTATTTTGCCCTCTGAGGGTAGGAATATCATGATTGGGATAGCAGACCAAAAGTTATGAAACTTAAGTGTGGTCTTTTGTCAAAATGAAATGAGTTTTCTTTTTATCTTTTTTATTTATCGTGAATAGGGGAATCATTACACATAGTATATCTTGTTGGGGAATATAAATCTGTAATCTGCAGCAACAAGAAGAAGATGAAGATTGAAGAACAAGAGTTCTTCTTTAGAGAGAAGGCAGAGAGAATAATTTTAGAGAGAAAGTATTTTTTTGTGGTAAACCCCAAAATTAATTGGGTAACCTCCACGGCGACAAAATTATATATTAATGATATCCAGATATTTACAATTACACAGAATACAAGTATACACGGAGAATAAACAGTAGTACCTAAAATTTGGATCGGGGCTCCCGCCCCCCATACTCCTCGGCAACCTCACCGTGGAGGTTGAACTGCGACAACTGCTGAATATATTATCAGACTTCACTACTTAACATATCTATCTTATTAAAAATATTACCCTTAAAAGTAAATTTTATAATACATAATTTTAAATTTAATTAATTTCAATACGAATATAAAATATAGAAAAAAGAAAGGAAGAACACTCATCAATTGATAGAACAACTTTTGCACTTTCAATATAAAAATGTTCTATGCAAATACAAATTTAATCAAATTGAAAAGAAAATTTTTTGCACACATTATTGAATTGAATAGTAAAAGACAAAAAGAAGAAAAGGAAGGATAAAGCTAGTGTCAGTTTATAGAAAGTAAAGGATAAAGCCCATAACAGCATCAATGTCATCCTCTGACAAATTTTTCAGTATCATCACCTTTTTTTTTAAAAAAAAAAATGTTAAATATTTAATTTGAAATTCGATTAACTTTATTTCATGTATCAAATAAACGTTCGAATTTAAAATATTTAATTAAAAATGAATGAATACTTATTGCTCCTTGTTTTCGTCGCTACCTTTGGTGGTACTTTGCTATCTTCAGCTAGTTCACTAGTTGGTCCTCTTTTTATTAGACCATGTGCCACTTGTCCCTCAATTTATCTAATTTTAATTTAACACGAAATTTTAAAAGTTAGAGTGTTTATATTTGATCTTAAATTAAAATTGTATAGAATGTATCAATATGTTCTTTAATTTTAGAGAAAAATATTAAAAACACTCCTAAATTTGGTACGAATTATTAGTTTCATCTTTAAACTATTGATAGGTGTTAAAAACACCCCTTTACTTGACTAACTGAACTTAAATATACCGCGGATCTTGTAACAAGAGTGAAATACACCCCTAAATTCTTATCAAGTTTAGGAGTATTTTTAACACTTGTGATAGTTTGGGGGATGTATTTTAGTTTAGTTAATCAAGTTGAGGAATGTTTCTAAGACTGTCAATAATTCGGAGATGAAACTAATAATTTGCGCCGAATTCAAAGGTGTTTTTAATATTTTCTTCTTAATTTTATAATCTTAAACTAAAACGAGCTAGAAAAAAAATCGAGTCACGTAAATTGAAACAGAAGAAGTAGTAGAGTCCTCATTTCAACCAAAAAAAGTTATTATTACATCCGTCACGAAATAAATATCATCTTAGAAGTTTAAGATAAAGATTAATATATATTTTTCAAATCTAACCCTTATAACTCCATGTTCTTAATAGTGTTCAATTTTCGAGAGATACTTATTAAATGAATGTGTAGCTTTACACAAACTTTTCTGATTTATCCCAACATGCTCCACTTATCCAACTGTTGTTGATTTTATCAGAATAATACTTATTTTGAAAGAAAAGAAGTATAATATAAGGTTGTTTTTATTTAGAACTAATAAATAAATACTAAAGTTTTAAATTTGGATGTTTTTAATTTTTGTTTTTTTAAGAGTAGGTATGACAAAAAGTTGAAACAAAAGATCTCAGTTCATTAGAGTATGGACCAGGTGAAGTATTGGACTAGGCCCATTGCAGAGGACTCAAAATGGTGCCAATAATTTTGTAGACTTTTCAGTGAGAAAGATCACATGGCATTTACAGAGCAAATACTAGTAATAAATAAAGGGGACCAAACAACATTCAATGAATGCACCACTACCCAAAGTGTGCCACTTGCTGTCTGAGCCAATTTTCATGCATTTTAATTAATTTTACGAGTCGTGTGTCGGCTCTTTTCATATATTGCGTAACCTTAATTACTTTAAGAATTCTTGACAAATGGTAACATCGTTTAATAGTTTGCGTGTTAGATTTGATGGTAGTTTGAAGCTTCGTATCTGCTTCTTTTTTACATCAGTACTATTAGTAATTTTCACGTACTTTCATTAATTTTATGAAGCGTGAGCTGTCTCTTTTCAGATATCGAATGATCCTAGTTACTTTAGGAATACATGTTAGGTTTGGTGTCAGTTTGAAGTTTCGTATCTGTCTCTTCTTTGTATTAGTAGTATTAGTGATTTTCACGCACTTTAATTAATTTTATAAGGTGCGAGCTATCTCTTTTCAGATACCAGATAACCCTAATTACTTTAAGAATTCTTGACAAATGGTAACATCGTTTAATAGTCTCTGTGTTAGGTTTGATGGTAGTTTAAAGCTTCGTATATGGTTCTCCTTTATATCAGCAGTATTGGTGGTTTAACATAGTTTCATTTCGTGATTTATGTTCTTATCGATTATGTTTTTGTTATTGCATTACTTTGTCGTTGTTGTTGTTTCTTTTATTGCAAGCTATGTTACGCTTGCTCTAGTAATTTTTACATCTCTTTGCTTATGTATGTTCTTTGATATGCGTTGCCTGAATCGTTTGTCTTTCTATCTCAACATATACTTCACCTTCTGCAAATCGGTGTTCCGGAACTACACCAACTATGTTATTATTGTTATTCTAAAATCATTTAATACCTTTGCCTCTTTTGAAATCAAATATGATATCTTATTATTCACAAGATGCTTCATTAATCACCTAAGAAACCATGTCCATTATTATTGGTTTGTTTACTCATTTCAACATGGCTTAGTAGATAATGAGCCTACCATGTGCCAAGTGTATTAAAAATAATCTTCATCACTTATTTAGATTATTATAAATAATAATAACTAGGTGAATAAAAGAATTCATCAATTTCATTAATTAACACATTTGAATTATGTATATCAAAGCTACAAGTACATGATATTATTACTAAATCATGATCAGCTATACTACGTATTATTACATCAAATTATCACCCAACATAAAAACTTGGTTGGGTGGTCCAAAGCTCCAAATAATTACAACCCCTTAAATTTGTGTAATTTGCGCTATTTTGAATCCCACTTATGGGATATCGCTGGGTATGTTGTTGTTATTGTTGCTATTGCACTATTTTGGATAGGTTTAGATCTTTAATAAATAAATCTTTTCACGAGATGTTCACAAATTATATCCGAATATGACTTTACTTTCGAAAGATTTCATGTCCGACTAGGCATAAGTTCTATCGAGAAACGATAAAAAGAAAATTAACTCATTTAAAGGGCAAAACACGGAAGTTTATGGGCCTAAAGGATTCTTATTGGGCTGGATCCCATCAATCTGATGGGCTGTTGTGATTTGTCATTGTGGCTCTTCCTTTGGCCCACTAAAGTTTATGATGGTTGATAAGTTTGAAGATAAATGGGGGTGTTGGAAAAATTTGAATATAATGGCAAATTATTATTATAAAATGAGTTTGATTGATTTATTTTGTTAGAAAATTGATGAACAAATTTTGTTTTTATGATAAATGTAAGTAATATTTCAAATTTAAGTTTATTTGAGGTAGATGTAGGTGTTAAATTTGAGTCTGAAATCTAAAGAATCACAATTTGAAGCAAAAATTTCAAATAAATAACTTAATTTTGGAATTAATCAAAACAGACAAATTTATAAACTTCGACAATTTCCTTCAACATTATAAGCCTAACCCAAATAATCATTTGGTGTATATTCAGCTTTCGAGAACAATGAGTATAATTTAATAGGTCATCATCAATGCACCCATACGGTTTGAGCTTAAACAAAGTTGATCATACCTATTCTAAAATATGTATGAACTAATAGATACAAAACACTAAGGTAATCTCGAATTTCTATTTCATGACATATAAACTTTAATAAAGTAAATTTGCCTTTCAAAATTCACGAGTATCATTTTATTGGTTATCATCAATGGATCCATAAAATTTGAGCTCAAACAACATCTGTTACATACATTAAAAAAATTCATATACTAATACACATGAAAATTTGAGATAAACCTTAATTCTTATTTTGTGATACATAAACTTCAAAAATAGTCATGTCTTCCTTTAAAAAATAACGAATATAATATAATAAGTCGTCAATAATAAATCATAATGTTTGTGCAAAAACAGAGTCGGTCACACATATTTTAAAAAATTCATTAACTACTACATAAAAAAAATTGAGATAATTTTGACTTTTTATTGGTGACGCATAAACTCTAAAAAAGGACATCCAACTTCAAAAATGTTATAAGTATCATTTAGTAGGTCATCACCAATGGACCCTCTAAATTTAAGCTCAAAACAGAATTGACAGACATATTTTGAAAATTTTATGGGCTACACAAAAAATTGAAATAATCCCGAATTTCTATTTTGTGACACACAAGCCTAAAAAAAAGAAAGAAAAGAAGTTGACATCCATCTTTAAAAAATAATGAATATCATTTAGTAGATCACTACCAATGTGCCCATAAAATTTGAGCTCAAACGGACTTAGTCACACGTATTTCAAAAATACTAAAAATAGAGATAATCTAGAATTATTATTTCATGACGCCTAAGTTTTACAAAAAAGACAATGTTCACCTTTCGAAAATAGTGAATATCATTTAACAGGTCGTCATTAATGGCCCCGCAAAATTTGAACTCAAACAAAGTCAGCCATAAAAATTTAAAAATTTATGGAATAACACAGAAAAAATTAACTGAATTTCTATTTCGTGTCATATAAACTCCAAAAAAAAAACATCCGCCTTTCAAAAACAAGGAGCATAAATTAAATGAACTAATACACATGCACGACCTTTTATTCTTGAGACTTGTTGAATAATGTGTCACCAAGGATACATTCACAACTTGGGTAAGATTTTGGCTCAAGTTGCTTGAGATTAAAGCACAATTGTCTTCTTTAAGGTAGGCATGAACAAATAAATAGTGGATTAGGAAGCAAAAAGGACATGGAAGAGGTTGTAACGAGTGATGCAATGGATAAGATAGCTCCTTCCTTAAGTGGAGATCTCAGTTCTGAATCCTAGATACGAAAAAAATCCTCGATAAAGATGCAATGGATAAGATAGCTTCTTTCTTAAGTAGAAATCTTAGTTCTGAACCCTAGATGCGAAGAAAATCCTCGATAGAAATACTATGGACAAGATAGCTCCTTCCTTGAATAGAGATCTCAGTTCTGAACCTTAGATACGAAGAAAATCCTCAATAGATAACGCTACCTTTGAACATGCCCTACTTGGTGCAATTCCGAATTAGTAAAACTCCAATGAGAGTACCAGCGATGCAAATTCATGAATCCAAGAGCCACAACTCCATTGATACCATGACTCATGAAAAATATATTGAAGGTCAAATCAAAGGGGCTAAAAATGAAACCTAACCATCTTTACTATATCTAGTTCAGTTTTTACATCAGAGGAATTTAGCTTCATCAAAGATTTGACTCAGAGCTTTTTCCTTCTAAACCTCCAATCAAGTATCTAACCTAGACACCTAAAGATTCAACATTTGTACATCAACATCTTAAAGCAGGAGAGTAGTGAACCATACCACCAGAACCACCTGTGCCCCTAGTCGAAAATTTAACAATAAACTAGATTAAGCTCCTAACTAAAAGTATAATCATCTCTTCAGTATACATCAAATAAATAGCTACTCATAGGAACAAACTCTGGCGCTGGCGACATCGGAGGATCAGCAACAATAGTTGGTTCTGGCAAAGCTTCTCTCTTTCTTCCCATGATCACCTTCTGAGGCTCCTCAACTTCAGTTGCTCCATACAGAGATTTTTTCCTCATCTCTATGACTTTCCTGTGAGAGTTTGAGTGCACAGATGGAACAAATGTAGGACTAGCAGCTGGTCGATACTCTGGGAATAGACGCCCTGAACGATAGCGAACTCCACAAGCATTGCACAGTGTTTTTGGCCCCAGTGGTCCTTCTCTCCACTGTGGAGTCTTTGTGACTTCGCAATGTGTGCATTTTTTGACAAAACTAGGCTGCTGCGTTTTGTTGATTTGAAGCACTGTATCATCGTCGATTTGTTGAGCATAGTTTTTCATGGACTCCTTGGCACCTGATAGCACTGACAATCTTCTCTTCTTCTCTTTACCCTTTCTGGCGTCAGAAACCTTCCTGGATGCAGCTCTTGTAGAAGATATGGGAGCCATTAAAACCCATGGATTAACAGCTGAAGGTCGTGCACGCTTGGAGCGAGGACGTACAGGAATGACAGGGTCATGTTTGATGGATATGCTCTTTCCACCAGAGGAGGAGTTGCTGCCTTCAAGAACTGAAACTGGACTCTGTGTCTGGAATGTACTAATCCCTTGGACATCGGTGAGTTTCATCTGATAGAATAGCACTAAATTAGGAACTAATGTGATAAAAGTGAAAAACAGTTTCTGCTCTATATTATTCTTTAGGAGTTACAACGACATACCCAGTGTAGTCCCACAAAGTGGGGTCTGAGGAGAGTAGAGTGAACACAAACCTTATAACAGATAGTAACAAAACCGAAACTACAACAAAACAATATGATAATCAAGGTGCAAGGAACAAATAGTTCTCAGATGAAATAGTATCTTAAGAGAAAGTTCATAATCCTTTGGTCTCATGAATTTTCTTAGTCTTTATGGTCAGCGACTAGAGTGCCTTCACAAAGATTCGATGTCCTGTTATATGAAGCACACAATTAACTCTTTCATTGAAAGATCAAAACTTTCTATGACAGATGGGCTATGAAGAGAAAGGAATCTCCAGAGAGATGCAAGAACTTCATCTTTCCCGACTCTGTCCATCCCAATCTTTCCAGAAACTAACAAAACAGCAACATATTACACACCCACAAGTGGGGTATGGTGAGGGTAGTATGCAGACCGTACCTCTACCTCGTGGAGGTAGAGAGGCTGTTTCCCAAAGACCATTGGCTAAAATCCAGCAAATGAAAGTAGTTATGAAAATAGAAATACATCAGTGGATCAATGCAGAAAGCAGTACAGGGCATCCACAAACGGAACAGCAAAAAATAATGAAACAAGTAACTACAACAAAATAATGTGGTAATAATTGAAACAAGGACAACATATGATAGCAGATATATAAGCAAGAAGTAATATGTATAAGGCTAATACTACAGCAAACACACTGCTTCCAGACTCCACCAAGCCTAATCCCTCCGGAAAACGAGACAAAGCTCAACCTTAAGGTTCTTTAATCTTTAAGAACTTTAAAAAAGAGTAGAGAATTCTTTAATAAGTCAGCTCCAATAGCAGACAACTGTGACTCAACATCACTAGTTGTAAGCAATCGTAGAAACTTATATAAGCTACATTACAAACTTCATTCTCTAAGCAAGCAAAATACTTACAAGATGAATTTTTGTACCTGCCTAATCCCTACAGTACATCATAGCACTACAAGTCCAGCATACGCTATAGCACATGAAGATGATTGTGATTCGAGCAAGCTATTTCCAGCAACGAATTTTCATTAGCAGAAGAAATAAAAAATGAACAACTCCCGTAACCCAGTCTTCTATTGTAGCTTCTACATTGGAACACCTACACTGCTTTGACAAGTACACCACATCCTTTTACTTCAATGGCGCCAAGTAGGTAAAGTTAAACATATATTTCATTCTTCCTTTTCAATCCTGTAACATTTTGCAAGCTGATACAGTATTTAATTTTATCTTTCAGGCAGAACTCCATGTCAGGTCCAGGCCTTCATACATGAAGCTTTTACAAATGAGAAATTTGGAGGAATAGAAAAACACAAACGAAGAACACGTGTAACAAGGAAACAAAAAGAAAATTCTTTTTTCCTGCGCAGCTGTTTGGGGAATGCAAAGGGCTACACGTGCAGATAAAAGACAAAGGGTGGATTAGAAAGAAAAAGAAAAGCAATGCCAAATGGCAACAAAATCACATTAAGAAAGAGTGATAATTTTTTAATAGGAATCAAGCATGGTCATACAAATACCACTACATAGGCTGTGTTTTGTTTCTCGAACCTTGAACTTCCGCACAAGAATGTCATCGCTTTAATTCGTGAATGCATAACTGAAAACTGTAGAGGCTTCGCAGGAACAAGAGATAAAGGGTATGTCCAAGTAAAGCCGGTATTCACTCTCCATGATATTACTTTCATATGTGAATTCGTTATTGAAAACTGTAGACCCATGCAAAGAACATGAAGATAAACGGTACGTGAAAGTAAAGCCAAATTTACTCCATGCCATTGCTTTCATATGTGAATTCACAATTAAAAATCACAAAGGCATGCCAGAAACATGAAGACACGAGACATGTACAAGTAAAGCCAAATTTACTCCATGCCATTGCTTTCATATGTGAATTCATAATTGAAAATCATAGAGGCATGGCAGGAACATGAAGATACAGCACATGTGCAAGTACAGCCAAATTCACCCTTCAAAAGCAGGGAGCACCAACCAAAAAAAAAAAAAGAAAAGCACAAATTTCAAATTTTGACACAAACTCCGGTTTATAGTCTTCCATGTCAAAGATGGATGACATTCATTTACTTACCCCAATGTTATCAAAATAAAAAAAATGCAAAAAAAATAAAAAAATAAAAAATCTAAGGTCTGTCGGGGCATTAAGCCAAATGACAAATAAAGTACGGGCTTTTATCAGACAAGGTCTGTCGGGGCTTTAAGCCAAACGACAAATAAAGCACGGGCTTTAATCAGAAAGGTCTGTCGCAGCTTTAAGCCAAACGACAAATAAAGCATGGGCTTTAATCAGACAAGAAGCAAATGGAGAAACGACAAATAAGCAGGGGCTTTAATCAGACAAGAAGCAAATGGAGAAACGACAAATAAAATACGGGCTTTAATCAGACAAGAAGCAAATGGAGAAGCGACAAATAAAGCACGGGCTTTAATCAGGCAAGAAACAAATGGAGAAAACAAATACATATATATTATTAAAGATATATATGTTTAGTCCAAGACTAACAACTATAAGCACGAATAACAAATGTATAAATAAAAAATTGAATTTTTCTACCTATAAAGTGAAATTTCAATTGTTTAGTATCACCTCTTCAAGAAATGCTCATTCGCAAGGAAAAGTTTGTCACAGTGATGCACACATTAAGTGATTCAAAACGCTCAACAAGTTTTGAGCCTCATTTTAGGGCTTAAGTGCGCTTTGACAACACTTGTTCACCCTTATTATCAACAACATAACAAAGAACTAAAAATCAACTACTTGAAAACAAAAATCATAAGTTGGCACCAACTCTCACATTCATCTAAACACAAAAGAAATTAAAAAACACACATGGCTACACTCAGCATTCATACATTCATCTATACAAGAAAACTTGAACAACTTACTGGAGGATGCGGTTTTGCCACTGCATTCACCCGACCATTGACGATGTTGCCTTGAGGCACGGGCGGGAAATTCATAAGAGCATCCATAGGGATTGGTCCAAGAAACTTGGACTCACTAGCATCCCACTCTACCCCACCTAGTCCATCTTCTTCCAAACTTTCCATGGGCATATCCAAGAAATTCAGTATGTCATCAAAGTCATCATCAACAATAGGACCAGTAGGAACTCCATCCATATAATTACCATGTTCAACCATAGTCATATTCTGAGATACAAACAAAAAAGATTGTAACTTTATAACACCAAAAAGTTGTAACAAAGATTTTCACCACTAAAACTATTCAAAAAGAACAAACGCACAAACTTTTGTACATGTAACTCACCATATAGATTATATTGTTTTCCAAAATTATCTTTCACTATTTATGTTAATTTTTACTAATGTGTCAAGAGTAACGCCTATCTATAATATTGGATTATATTTTTACCTATTCAAACACGTTTAATTTACTAATGCAGAACCTTATTACTTAAGTAAGAAAGTTAATACAGACATATTAGGTAAAATATACTAAAAATTATACTTAAAAAAAGGATTCTAATTAGTCTTTTAAGTATAAACTGAATCTTCATCTAATTAGCTTAATCAAGATTAATTAATTAAAACAAATAAAAATACCCCATTACATAATATAAGGAAAAAAACATTTAATCAAGGGATTACGGCAAAAAAAAAAAGGAGAATCTTTTCATCATCCTTAACCAAATTAGGAAAAACACAAATAATAAAAATTAAAAAAAAAATTAGTAATTTTGGTCCTAATAAAAAACGACAACGTTTTATCTGTCACTTTCCTAAACTGTACATGGACTCCCAAAAACAAAATCTTTTGCCCTAGAAACCTAAGCAAGCACAAACATGTCGGCCAAACAAGAAAATGCAACAAAAATACAGAAAATTAATCCCCAAACACTCAAAAACCATACATTTTCAGTGAACCAAAAACCCAAATTAGCCATTTTTACCAAAAAATAGCTTAAAAAAACCCATTTTTCTTGAAGAAACTGAAAAAACCTAGGTTTGGGGTGGGGGGGTTGGGTTCCTTAAAAAGATTGAATTTTTGGTGAAATGGTGAAATGGGTATGAGAAAAAAGTAGTAAATTTTAATTCTTTTTGCATGTAGGAAGAAAGTTTACTTACATTTGGAACAAAGAAAAACCCTTAAACCCTTGAGAATGCCATTGAAGTTAAAGAAAGGTCTTTTGTTTGTTTTTTTGGGTAGAGGAGAGGAGCAACAAATAAGATAGGGTAAAGAAAGAAGGGATATAGATAGAGGTAAACAACAAATAGATTTTTTTATTATTTTTATTTTATTAGAAATAAAATTGGGGGAATTTTTTTTTAAAAAAAACTTTTTTGAAATATTTTATGGTTGATTTGGAGTTTTGGAATTTCAATTTTCTAGACTTTAGGTTTTTGTGCAAAAAAACGAAAACAAGTAGTGTAACGGCGTGTTTGGTGAGGAGTTTTTTCGTGTTTGGTCGATCAATCAAAATATTTGATAAATATAATTAATTAATAGTTGACCGTAAAATTTAGATTAGATTTAATAAAAAAAATTTAATACTTGTTTGACCATGCAATTTGATTAAATTTTTAAAAATTTAATCTTTAAAGCACTTCTAGGAGAAATTTACCTTCATTCATAAAAATGTTATTTTTTTTCTTTCGAATTTTGAAATTCAAATTTTTTATTTTCAAATTCAAATCTATTATCAAACTACAGCATAAACAAGTGATATTATGAGATGCGATTACTTTTACTTACACTCGACGATTATATCAAATTAAAAAAAAATAACAATTGAAATATTAATATGACAACTTAATTATAATTAAAAAAATATATTTTTTAGTTCTTCATAAAGACATAAATATTTAATTTAAATTCTTATGCTATATGACTAATCATATCTAACTTTTAAATGTATATTTTTAATCTCATTATTTGTAATACTCTAAATTTATCATAGTTATTAATTATTTTATCACTTAGTCATTCATATGTTACGTAAACCTTGCTTGTGAAAATACTCACAGCTTATTATGCGAAGACTGAATTTTAAATTGTGGTTACCTATATGATAGAGACGATTATTTTTGTTATAAATAACAATCAAATCTTACTTTATGAATTTTTAAAAAATATGTGTATCTATAATTTTTATATTTTACTTTATGCTTCGAAATGTTTTTATTATTTATATTTTTTTTATACAAATAAATTGTTCAATATTTTTGATAGTATGGGACCTAACATGTTAGTATATTTGATAATTGCTTAGCTGTTGAGTGGGGTCTAAAATTGGTGATGGTCCTATAAATGGGTAAAACAATAATTTTATTATTTCTGAAAAATAATTTTACATCTTTTTTGGATTTATTTTCCTTTGACCTCATCCAAAAAATAAAAATAAATCTGACAATAATAATTTGAATCAATAATGTACATGGTTTGATGTTACTGTGTGCTGATTGGACAGTTTCTTTATTGAAATGATTTTTAATTATTATTTTTGTATGTTTATATGTATGAAAATTTGTCACAAATTGATATATTTGATAAATATAAAGTATAATATATATATTATTTGTAAATGACATTGTCCTGATATAAATTTATGAAGAAATTACAACAACAACAACAACATATCCGGTAGAATCTCACAAGTGGAGTCTGAGAGTATAATGTACGCAGACCTTATCGTTACCTCGTAGAATTAGAGAGGTTATTTCTTATGAACCCAATCTCAAAACAAATTTATGAAGAAATTGATTTAAAAAATTTGTGAAAAAAGTGTGAGTTTTTCTAGAAGTAGGTTTTGATAATTAATTTAGTTAAAAACAAAAGAAAAAAAATTTAAAAAATATTTTTATACCAAAAGTTTGACCTAGGTTTTATCAATTGAAAGTTTCGATTATTTTAGTTAACTTTATTAAAAAGGAGAAGTAGACGCTAAGGGATGAGATAATACCCTTTTCTTTTATTCCAAGACATAAAATAGTGTTTACACTCATAAAGAGAAAAAGAAAAAGAGAGATTTTGAAATTTAAGTCGTATCAATAACCCTTTTTCTTTGCATCACGGTGTTTGAGTCAGTTTTTACGCAATTTAATTTATTATGCATAATATATATTATCTTCTACTTACGAGTGTCAAATAATAAGTTATATCGAACATAATGTTTGAGTCTATTTGCACACAACTCAACTTGTTACATATAATATATGTCATCTTCCACTCATGAATGTCAAATAGTTCTATCTATCAAAACTCGAACAAATAAAAAAGATGACTGCCTAGTATGTTTTACTTGCATTGCAAAATGTTCAAACAACATACACAATGTAAATTCACGAGTCGAACCTGAAGAGATTAGAATGTATACAAATCCGCCTTTGAAGGGTAAAAAATCATTTCTGATAAACCCTCGATACCAGTAGTTTGATTTTCAATCAAACATGTTTGAGAAATATAAACATTATTTGCTTCTCTTTGAGGTTCTTCATTGAACCCTTGCTTGGAACAAATTATAGAAATATATGCAGTAAAATCTCATGAATAGAGTCTAGGAAGGTTAACTTTACCTCCTCACAAAGTAAAGAGACAGTTTCCGATAGATCCTTGGCTCAACTCACCATTAGAAAAAACATATAGTACTAAGAACCAGTTGCCAAGAAGAGAACTGAAACTGATATAAAAAGCATAAAAAATTTACATTAACTCATTAAGCTTTTGCTTTTACTCAAAAAATGCATGTGTAGTTACCTCCACTAATGAGGCTTGAGCAATCTTACATGTTTCCTGAGCTATTTTTCTCTTAATCTTCCTATTCAATTTCTCTATTTTTTGTAATGTGTCATTTATGTTGGTGATATCACAACTTAAGTTTTGATGTTCTTCTTTTTGCAGTTACATATAGGACAGCAAACAGAAGCACAAAGAGCATGAAAACGGCAACAGAAATGGCTTCCCAAGAAAATGCACGATATGAATCATCGAAACCACTATCCAGCTGGTTCTGCAAAATAACACAAACATGTGGTAAGATAGAATGCTCTCACTGAAAACCATGTCTTACATATATTAGTTCAGGATGAGACGCTAATGTGCTCTAGCGTTATGTAGTGAATGCAATGATGAAAGATGTGTTGAATAAATGAGAGATCAGAGGACATCACCAAGTAAAAGGAACGTTTTCATTGATAGATAAGCGTTTGTAAAAGAACTCTGTATCTAGGTTCGTGATTTAGAAGAAATTATCATGCCAATTGGAGGAACGAATAATGATTCTGTGAATCACCACAGCAACTATAGGACACATTATTGAAGCCACTGGAACGCCTCTATCTCATCAGTATATTTGCTGCGTGAATAATAATTTTTTTCAAAGAAGGGCAGTGTAGTGCGGCTTTCACGCAGGGCCAGGGAAAGGGCCATACTGAGGTAGTGTGATGTAGGCGCCCTACCCTAATGCAAGCATCCTTGGCTTATCGGTCACATGAAGACAATTTTACTGTTGCTCTATGGCTGCCCTTCGTGAATAATAATTCTCAGAGGCCAGATTCAACGTAGTTATATATTATAACAAGCTAAATGCGATGAAATCTGAGCAACATAACAAAATAGACTACTAATATAACTAAAACAACATACACATGATATTAATTATAAGCAAAAGTTCTAGGTCTTCCTCAGTT
Source organism: Solanum ossicruentum (assembly GCA_025774065.1). NCBI lineage: Eukaryota > Viridiplantae > Streptophyta > Magnoliopsida > Solanales > Solanaceae > Solanum > Solanum ossicruentum. Next base: position 21,602,731 of record JAOTQR010000007.1, read on the forward strand.
CTTTATTTATCCCATTCACAGAATCAAGGGCATGGACTATAGTAAACACTAACTGGGTAACTAAGGCACTTACCGTGACAACCTTGTTCAGTAACATCCGTTTGTGTTGATTTGCAAAGATCGTCTGGGCATATTTATAAAGCTCCACGTCGAGGTGGTTTAATGATGTGATTTCCTGAAGAAGGGTTTCAGACACCTGACGACGTGCCTATCAAATTTGAAACTATGATGATAAGAGGGCAAAATCAATGTACTTGGATTCATACTTAAAAAGTTCAGCAGCGCTTATCAAGGAAAATGAAAATTGCACGAGATTGAAAAACAGAACACAATTTCGCTACCTCCTTTGTAAAATTTGCTGGATGAATTTTCTTTAGAGAATTTATACGTCTTTCAGACTGGGTCTTCCTTAAGTTCGAAATGCAACTCTCGTATGCATCCATGAGTTTTCCTGCAGTCATCTATTATGGCGGCAGAAAAGTTAAACTTAGGAAGTTCACATATGTTGCAGTTAAAGCAGAGACATGTCCTCTTGGAGTTCATCGCAATGGGCTTACATTTTCCTTTGTTGCTTCACCTTGCTCAGCTGATGAGACTTGATTGGGCTTTTGGTGTGAGCTGTTGCTCTGAAGTTTGGCAAAGTGAAGAATTTAGATCACACTAATTTGCTACTCGAACAGGCACTTAGAGCAAATTGGGCAATTAATGATCACATGTCAAGAGAGACAGAGCTTACATGGTTATAAGTTGAATCAAAATCAGATTCTAGCAGTGAAGAGCCCTGTTCTGTGCAAAAGCAGATGATGTAACCGTCAAAACTACAGTGAAGCGTCCTACACTCCAACTTGAACAACACTAAACTCTAGCAGAAAATGTGTCACTCTTGAAAAATTAATCATTGAAACAATTCTATAAACTCGCTTTTGGAACATTTCTAAAACTCAACTTCTAGTTGTGACCAATACTGGATTTTTTGAAGAAGAATAATTATTATTTTAAAAATGGGACCGCCAAGATTGGCCTCTCGTAAGGTGGAAGCCTCAGTGACAAATTCTGTACCCTGCACCCTCAAGAAGAATTATAGAAAAAGGTGCATAGCAGAGTCACTGCTTGGCCTGTTCAAATCAATACACATCCATTGACTGTTATATGCTGCCGTTAGAAGAAAGGGGGGAATATTTCTAGCCAAGGATTCAATTCAGTTAAATTATATAGCTTCTAAACTGACCAGAGCTGTTCTTAGCAGTATGATCTCCATGTGATGTTGATCCAGTGATCTGTGAAATGGCCTGAGTACCGACTAAATTTGCAAACATGGTCGCTGATTCTTTGTGGTTATCTGTGAGTCCAACATACAACATATCATCCAACCTCTTCTGCAAAAAATTATAGATATCTACCATAATTCTGACCATCATCAAGAAGCGGATGCCGCAGAGTATATTACTCAGAGTCAAACTTGATTTAACGTGGCTTGATTACCTTTGCAACTTTAAGCACATAATCTCCGAGAGACTGATACTTCAGTACACAGTGACGAACGTCATGTGCCTCTGTCAGATAAGAGCTGTTTGTAAGTCCTGCGACCTATAAATTAGACACTATCAGCAAGATGAAACAACTTCAAGCATTTTCTTTTGTTAGGAAGAAGGGACCCCCAGTGAGGTGGGAGGGGTTGTGAGGATGGGTGTCAATGGTGCGATCCGGGGGAAATATATCTTATACCTTGTAGCTTACTAGTTACTACTCGAGATGCTAAAACTAAAGCTTCAATATAAGTAGCATAATAGGTTTCAGCGTTGGGACTTAGGATGTGAATTACCTGTTGGCTAGTTGTCGTTCCCATTACCCAGGCCTAAGGCGAAAATTTAATGTTTTCATTATTTTAAACTTAATACAACAACATACCCAGTGGAATTCCACAAGTGGGTTCTGGGTTTAAACTTACTACGTGAAATATATTTTTCACCTATTAATTTATTTGACGGTTTGGTATTTTTTAGGTTTATCTTACTATTCCGTACAGCTAACAATTTATATAAGAACCTATCATTTTATTAAAAGAAACCTAATAATTGATTTGGTTTCAGTCGGTTAAGTCAATCTTAGAAGAGAAGATAGTTTTAGAAGTTGACACATATGCCACAGCCGCTGAAAAGCTTAACATGTGGATGTCTAATGGTAATGAATGCTATTTGAGTTGAAGGATGGATAGGAAGGAGGCCAGTTAGATGAACATATGGAAGATAGCTTCCTTCTGTTTGTTTAGGATGATATAGAAGGAAAGTCGAAGGAGATTTTGTCAAGGACGAGACCAACTTGGAAAGTCAAACGGCAATATTTGTTCCAATAATAGCTTTGGTATAAAGAAAGTATTCCTCTTTTGTATGGATAGCCGGATGGATATTTTGGAGCTTACAGTTATATCTGTTAAATACTTTGACACAAGTACCAAATGAAAATAGTCATTTATAATGAAAAGAGAGAGAAGATTGATTATATCCTCAATTCCATGTATAACCGAAAACATTCAATGTTTCAAAAAACCTCTTGAGAGAGAAGATTGATTATATCCTCAATTCCATGTATAAACGAAAACATTCAATGTTTCAAAAAACCTCTTGAGAGAGAAGATTGATTACATCCTCAATTCCATGTACAAACGAAAACATTCAATGTTTCAGAAAACCTCTTGAGAGAGAACTGAGAAGATTGATTATATCCTCAATAACATGTATAAACGAAAACATTCAATGTTTCAAAAACAATGCCTTGTTTAGACAAAACAGCATTGTATCTTTGTGGCACACAATGTATAACCCCAGCTACAGTTAAAAGCGTGATATGCAGTTGGTGCACCACAAGGTTTCAAACAGTATAGTAGATTGGGTGTTATTGGTAGAGAATACTTTTTGTGTATGCTCTCATCTTTTGTATCCACTTGTATGCCAAGAATCTTTTCCACTGAAGCAATAACTTCTTATTTTGTCAATAGAGAAGATAGACTACAAGAATGAGGTCTGGCACCTAGTATGATACACAAATGAGCAAGGCCAGAGCTAGAGTATAGCCTTGAGGTTCGACCAAACCCAATAACTATGTTTTAGGCCTTTGGTTTCTCTTCAAAATACATTGAATATGTATAGATTAGGACCCAGTAACTTAAAAGATCAGAATCTAGAACCCATAAGCTTCAAAATTAGTGTGTATGGTCAGAAAGGAACAACAGATGTTTTGAAGGTTTATGTTTATTAACTCCAAATCACTCCCTCAAGGCTAGATGTCTTTTGTATCTACATAGTTTGGCACAACCTTTAACCTAAAGGTTCCCGTGAGAACTTTTTGAACTTTGTTAGCTCCCTGGCACTAGTTTAGTCTTTTTTGTTAGGATCCCCTCCAGCGTTTAGAAATTGGTTAATCGGTACAGAGACATGTAGTTGATGCCCCGCCCGAGAGAGAGACTCAATCCCTAAGTTTTGTTATCCTCCGAACATTTGTATTATTCTGCATCTTCTTGAAATTTCTTATTACTTTACCCCCCCCCCCCCCTCCTCGGAAAGAAAAATACGTCCAACATTGCTCTTGCATACAATAATGTTTTTTTTTTCTTTTCAAATCTCTAAGAAAGAGTCCCTCCTATGCTACACCCAATGAAATGGTAAAGAGTGTCACCTTATATCATTGATACTTCTGTTTTTTCTGCATTAATTGAATAATCTATTTTGCAGAGAAATGCTCAAAAAAAAAGATAGTTACGGCAAGACACTGTTTCATAATACAGCATCTAGGCCACAAGGCAGTATCTGAGACTGCTCTAGGGTCAAGATATTCAAAGTTGAAATCAATGCAGTTTCATTTCAGTTTGCCAATGTCTTCTGAAAAAATGAAATGAAAAAGAATCAAACAGCAGCTCCAGTAACTAGTTAAACAACAATTAACCAATCAAGCATAAGAATAACCTGAAATTTATAGTAAAAAATACCAACATAAGCATGTAATTCACAACCTTCCCCCATAAGTTCCAAGTTGGACCCCTAATTTAAGCTCTTGTAGAATTCCAAGCAATAGAATACAAAAAAGAAAAGGAGGACGAAAGGTTTCATATTGTAAATATAGAACCAGGCAACACCTGAAATGTGGCTCCATTGTGAAGAATATCCCGAGCAATAGGGTGATTGATATACTCATGGAGAGGCATCACTATCTCCTCCGCATCATATGGATTAGTGCTTGTAACAACAGAATGACCATTTTGGTTTCTTGCATCCCTCTGCAGTCCAGAGGATATGCAACATATTAGTGATTATGCAAGAAAAATTCATAATGCTATGGAAAAATGCATGACAGAAGTTACCCCCGCCTTTCTGCCACTGGCTACCCTCCTCCACATCAAGAAATCCATTTGTGGCCCACCCTTTAGACCAACCACAACCTTTTAAACTTGGTGGATAATGGGCCCGCCCCTCTACCATTTCCACTTAAATACTAGGCTTCGCTTTGCATAGTGTGGGGTTTGAACTTGTGACCTCAACCACAAATCCTCCACCCTTTGCCACTTGAGCAAGGCCTTGGGGGCAGATCTGGTTCTTGTTATGCTAATTAGTTTTATAATAAATTCTCCAAAGATGACACTTTTTTGGTTATTTTAAAAGAAATTCTCTAAAGTTGATACCTTTGGCAGTGCTAGCAGGATAACTAGATAAGAATACTTCCACTACGCATCTCAATTCCCCTACTGATTAGACACCATTTATCAATAACAAATAGATAGACAAGATATTTTGCTTTGGACCAGTTGTTATACACTAGAAAGAGGAATTATCTACAATTATGAGAAGAAGCATATGGTACTTCATTTAGCAACATAAATGCAACTAGGAAGCATCGAAATAAAACAGAGAGGCAAAGTATGATGTAATGTCTGAGAAACAGGACATCTGCAACTATCACTGCCTCAAGAATGGCTGATACAAAGTACAGACTACACAGGGGAACATGCTCAAGAACAAAACAATGTTAATTTCGTCTTCCGATGGCAAGGAAGCAGCTATGGTTTTCAGGTTGATATATCTAGTTGAATACGGTTTTAGATATATATGCTATAATTTGTAACTATAGAGGCAAACTTTAATCGTAAAGCTCACTGGGCAAGATGATGAATTGACAAATGCTGTTAAAAAGACATACTCGAGCAAATAGATCTTCTCTCATCCAAGGGACCAAATACTTCCAGGGCCAGATATCTAGAGTGCTTATTGTATTTTTTGCACGCAGCCGTCCAGACATTTTGGTGGCAGATGTTAAGTTAGGGTGCACCAAGAACCTGGCTGCTACCTCCACGGAAAACTCGTAGGTGCTAAAAACACGATCAATTGGATTCCTAAGGATTGTCACCACAGAAGTTTCATCCTTGGGAAGTTTGTTCATCATGCTGTAGTCGTCATGAGTAACCAACAAGCGGCATTTTGGTTTTCTGCACCAGCAAAGAGAAGTAGTAAAATTGAGAGAAGCCATCAATAAATTTCCTGACATGAAAAGGTAAAAGGAAAAGAGGAAGCAGAGAAAATAGATGGAACAAATTGTACTAATCAGAATTGTTTCTCTGCTACAATACCATAGGAAGACTGACTGAAGTAAAAGCATAGTGATTTAGTGCTCTTGCACACTAAAAAAGATTAATATAATAGCTCTACCTTCGATGCTTTGAAATAACCAGACTTATGAAATCTGTATTTAAATTTGAAAATCCATTTATTTCTTCTCAGTAAAGCTAAATACTTTGATTTCTTTAATGCAAATCAGTAGTCACTATCAGAGGCTCCACTGGTGAATGCCTGATGCAATTTCTCATTACAACATAAGTTATAAGCTTGCTTTGATGATGCTCCATCACTACTAAACATTAGTTTCCAGGAAAAGGCCTTCTTATAGCTTCTAACAGAACATCTAACAAATTTGAAAATAGAAATGTCCAATATTTGCCAAACAATTTAATGCATAAAGAATGAAGAAATCTATTACCTTGGATCAATCCTTAACTTATCATATGAACGTGGACACTCCAAAGAGCTGGCATAAAGCTTTTTAAGAAAACTGCACAAACACGACAATATGACTGTTAGCTAATATGCAGATTATATTATGATATAATTCGTAGAAGCAGTTCTTTTCCTTATCTCACTCAAAGGGAAAGGAATTTATTGAGGGAAACCATATTTACCAATGAAAATATGTTCGTCCTCCGGTCCTGGGGACATGAAGAAAAAAGAGCAAGTTTCGCAAGACATGTTTGTCATCTTTGACTTCCAAATCAACTGAAGAAGATGCCCACTGCTGGACAATGTGTTCGCACCGCTTGAAGCCATCTTTACTCTCAGTTGCCTTTGTTATACTAGAAACTGTGCATCAAATGACAATCAATTTCCAGATAAATATAAATTCCCATTTCCCAAAAGTGATCTCCATTGCATGCTTATGAGCAAATCTATATGAACTTGACATGAATTGTATGCATAATGCTTCACTTGTGAAACTTCACAAACGAAAAACACAAGCACTGATAAATTTTTATACGTCTTCATCATTACAACATTTAAAACATCAACTGTCATGAAACATCCAGCTTTTGATCAGAAGGAAAAAAATTGAAATCACATCAAGGCCTCATGAACTTATCTTCACCCTATTCCAAAGTCAAAATTTACGCAAATCGCTTCGAGGGAGAACATCTTTGCTTTTGAGCTTTTCCAAACATATCGTTCGAAGACTCAACTGAATTCCAAGAAGGAAAAAAAAAAGAAATCAAGAGATGAAGGTGCTAGCCAGAAGTGAAATGTCTATGCTATATTGCTAGTACTAGAAATAAACAAAGAGGCATAGTTTTAAACGAGTAGATAGTGAAAAAACATACATTTCTTCAGCACACAAAACTAAAATCATCACATTAAGTGCAAAAAGTAATCAATCAATTAAGAGACATACCTGAGAGCAGAAACACCAGAATCACAAAAACAAAATATTTACGACCTTTCTGCTTCATTCCCACCTCCAATCTTTCCCAGAAGTCAAACTGAAACGACCCGGAAAAACTTTTACAATCAGAATCCTCCAATGAAGTGTACACACTCATAATATTCACCACAAAGTAAAAGATTTAAACTTCAGCACTTTCAACCATGATAAACAAGCATTAGTCCAAATTTTAACACCCACCCAAGTACAAAATCCACAATAAAAGGAGGAAAGACGAGCTCTTTAACATTCAACTAGCTGGATTCAAAGGGCATATACGCAATATAAACGAACACACACATTCAGAATTAATCAAGAATCAAAGTACAAGATTCAAACTTCACTTTTAACCATGGAAAATAAGCATTAGTCCAAATGTTAACACCCAACCAAGTACAAAATCCACAATTAAAGGAGGGAAAGCGAGTTCATTAACATTCAACTAGCTTAAATTCCAAAGGCATATACACAACATACACCCACACCCACACACAGAATTACCCAAGAATCCAAGTAAACATTCAAAACTTTAGCATTTATAACCTAAAACTTATCAAAATTTAACACCCACCCAGCTATGAAAACACCAGCCCAAAACATAAATATTTCAAAATTTAGCATTTCTAACCATAAAATTAATCAAAATTTAACACCCACCCAGCTAAGAAAACACCAACTCCAAAACTTATTCAAAATTTAACATTTCTAACCTTAGTATTATCAAACTTTTAACATCCACCCAGCTATGAAAACACCAGACCAAAACTTAAAAATTCAAAATTTAGCATTTCTAACCATAAAATTATCAAACTTTAACACCCACCCACCCAACCATCCAGCTAAAAAAAAACACCAACCAAAAATT
>JAOTQR010000007.1:21630044-21653179 GCA_025774065.1 Solanum ossicruentum
ATAATTTGAAACAAGCCTTAGGATGTGTTTAACTATAAATTATTTTATTAGAATTAAAATTTAAATTATTTTTAAATATAAAAAAGAACCTAATTAATTAATTAAAACAAGTGGTCCAAAAGTGACCTTGCAAAACTCACTGGGTCAAGTCTTCAATAGTTATAATTTAGTGGAAAAAGTCGTAAATTATTTTTTTTAATAAAATGAAAATTAATAAGGTACCATCATAAAGAGGAAATAACCAAAGGGCCCCATATTGCCGTAGGTTTTGGTTTTAAAAGTTTTGGATATTATTTCAAATAATAATTGTTTATCAAATTTGATTTACTATTTTAATTTAAAATTTTAAATATAAACATTTAAAACATAGGATTAAAGAATTTCAAAAAGAAAAAAAAGGAGTCACGTCTTTACGATCTATCGAATTTCTATTATATTAAAAAAAGCTTCTTCAACATGTGTGCTTGAAGTCTTTTTTTAAAAATTCAAGGGTAAATTAGTCATTAAACCCACACGTGTCTTACTCTGATTTTTTGAATCGACACGTATTGTTCAACATGTGGTTTAAGTTATTTGTAAATCCACATCTGAATTTGGATCGCTCACAGTTTTTAGAGCAATTTGTTCGATTTCATTGAATTGAAAAATATATATTATAATACAATTAGATCTTTCTAAAATAATATCTCAATATTACGATCAAACGTTTCTTGAAATAGAATTTTCATGCTATATTATATTTTTTAATTAATAAAAAAATAATTAAATGAATAATATTATTATAGAAAAATAGCTTTATTCAAGCGCGTTGATATGTCAACTTCAAATATTAATATAAATTATGAATATGAACTATCCCACTTGCTCATAAGCAAAACGTTGCCTTTGTAACATGGACTTCATTAAAAAAACAAAAATATTATAATTAAAAAATAATAATTGTCATACTAGTGATTATTAATATTTTTTTAAAAATAATATACCACGATGAAATTTAAATTTAGGATTTTATTTGTTTTGATGTCATCTTATCTAAAAGAAGATTAAACTATTAAAAAAATATTTTAATATTTATATACTCAATAAAAATAAATTTTATTTCAAATATATTGAAATAAAATTTACTCATAAATTTAATCATATTATTATTTAGATGGGGCCTAAATCTACAAAGCAATTTTTTTTTAAAAAAATAAACATCATTCAAGATTCCAAACGTTACAACTTTTTCCAACAAAAAATGACTTTTCCTCTTTTGAGTGTTGCTTTTTCTTCACTAAGCATATGCTACTACTTATTATAAGTAAATTAATATTTTTAATTTATTCATTGTTAAAAAGTAAAATAAAGAGGTGAGGAAAAACTCAATTTATGGGATTGTTTTGTGTGTATGTTTTGTGTAGTTGTTATTGGGGAGATATGATTATCTGTAAGTTCGTATTTTTGAAAGTATAATGAATCAAATTAACGTGGTTGTGATTGATTTAGATGAATAATTGATGGTAATTGAGAAAATTAAAATTATTGTCAGATCTTAGTTTCAAAATTATCATCTCTCGACTATCGTTCATCTAAATCAATCATTATTGTGACGATTGATTCACTCTACTCTCGAAAATACCACTTAAAGACCGTCACCATTCCACTTCAACCATAACCACAAAAAGCACACGTAAAATTTCCACCACTCAAACATCGGTCGTTCTCACATCTTCATCTTGATATATCAAATTAAATATTGAGTCCAAAATATATTTTTTAAAATTTATTAATATTTTATCATTAAATATTATTCTTATATACTCGATTAAATAACCTCTTATATGTCCTTATCATAAAAAAAGTAAAAGCACTTACTGAGTTTTTTTATCGACTTTTAGTTGTGAAAGCATGAAAAGTGAACAGTATTAGATGCTTATAAGTTATGATTCATATCGTAAACAATGAGTATTAATGCTTTGTGCGTCAACTAGACGATAAAACTAACTTTGAACGTATTAAAATTAATAAAATGAATCGCAAATTATTGATTTTTTAAAGTTACTTGAGCAAAAATACAATCTATATTTCAACTATTCAATTTTTATATTAATAAATTATATTTTCGTGACTTAATTTTATCGTAAACGAAAATTAATCAAGAATTTTTGTTGTATTTGTTTTCTAATTATAAACGTCAGCAACCATTGAAATGCTTTGGAAACTGGAAAGTTGACTCAACCTGGCAACCATTAATTTTACAAAGAATATTATTTTAGTAATAATATTTATGTTGGATTATATTTGAATAGTACCATTTTAAAAGTTACAAAAAATAATTTATAACTTATTTTTCAAAATTTAAAAATTATTATGTAAACAAAAATATTTTTATGGCCAGCCATATCTTTAATAACTTTTATGTTTCAACTAATATCATTGACTCGAATCATTTAATAATATCAATCTTGCACGTTTGAGATGGACAAAGATTTTTATGTTCATATATTTTCGATTTTGTTGTTTGCATTTAATTTATATTCGTTGCTCAAGAAAAAAAAACTACCATGCATATATTTATTTTAGTTTAATAATTTACATATTATATGTTTGAAAATAGTCTTGATAAAATTTAATTTGTGTCTGACATTTCATATGATTTAAATTCAAATATATATGACTTCAAATATTTACGAGCATATAAGACTGAAGTTCAAATAAGAATGCTTATATGATTAGTGTTTAAGTAAATGTATCTGTAGTACATTAATAAATTTTGTTTATCTTGGAACAAAAATGCATGAACTTCACTCATATATAACTTTGTTCATTTTGTTTGAAGTTCGATTTTGTCAAACCTAACTTTAGACATCATATATCTAAAAAAAAATGAAGTAAATACAATGACCAATTTTTTGAAGGAGAATGGTATTTTATATTGGAATATAATCTCTCTGAATTAAAAATAATCTCCCAAAAAACATTTCATGTGTAAAATTTAAACGTTATTTTCTTTAATTTGGGCATTCTTCCCGGCAAGAAGGGGTGCAGTGGTATCTTTCTCTTTAACCTGTCATGACAAAAAACAAAACTTTAAGGTACAAAGTATAACGTCACGAAAATGATGAGAAAATCAAGTAAAGTTTTATAAAATAGCCGCTGTCATGGAGTTTCATATTTGAACATTATAAAAACTTACTTGTGCCATGGAAGAAAGGTCTCTTTTTGATTCATTGACACAAAAATAGGAGTATAATCCCATTCCAATTATAGCCACAAGAATTCCAATAATATTTCTTGAAGTGAAAGGGTCATGTAACAATGTATAGCCAAATCCAAGAACCAAACATGTCTTAAGGTGGCCTAACACTTGATATGTAACTGGTGATGTCTTTCCAATCACTAAAAATGTGCTGAAATTCACTGATACAGCAATCAAACATGATAACACTATAAATCCCTGCATTTCAATAACAAAAAAAAGTGAAGAGACGCAACGATTGAATAGTGAAAAATGTACACAGACCTTATCACTATCTCATACAGATAGAGAGACTGTTTCCAAATAAAAAAAAGTAAAAAAATGTGAGTAGTGCTTCCTTACCACAACAATAGGAGAATATTTGTAGGCAAAAACATTTTGTTTTGTGAGGAATTGATCCACCACAGGCCCAGTAACAAATAGAATAGCTGCTTGAAATGGGGCTGATTGATACAACAATTGTGTGGATGATATGTTGAGCCTCTTTTGAATTGTGTTGGTGAGCTAAATTTGAGAGTTAAGGCCAAATTATGTAAAAAAGATGAGCAAATTTGAACTATATAAGTTGACGTAAAAAGATAAATTCAAGTAACTATTTATTATAAGCGAGATATTGCAATCTAAAAAAGAAGATAGAGAATTTGTTGTAATATATACAATGGTTTTGACTCCTTTTGTGTGTGTGTATAATGTAAGTATGTAACTCTATGACGAAGGGGGTCCAGATGAACCCCTTTGCACCCTTGGGGCGCTCCTCCTGGTTACATTGTCAGTTAGGACAAATTTCATTGTTATAATTACAAAACTTGATCAATAACTTTGACTCAAATTATGTTTGTGTTTAAAAAATCTTTTTTTTGGGTGGGGTTGGGGGTAAGGAGGATATAGAGGGATGTGAACCCCACCTCTAGGGCGAGGTATGTGTAGCTCGCCAAACGAGGCACACCTCCACTATATCTTTGTTAAATATATTTGAATAAGTTATTCAGAATCGTGTAAGCAAAACTAGTTGTAATCCAGGACCATACACTAAAAAATTTATTAATATGTATTAATGATCGATTCAGACCCTAGTAAAAAACTCATGATCCAAGACTCATATGTTAAAAATTCTGACTTTACGACTATCAATATATTTATACGTATTAACTCCAAATAAAAATTTGGAAAAAGTGGAGATGATCAAAAAGGATACAATTTGTCCAACACAAGTTGTAACAATGGCCAAAAGGGAGAGAATTGTTCCAACAAAATTGAGTTGAAGATCAGTAATGGAAGCAATGCCAACTCCAATAAGCAGAATTAATAATGCAAACTTAATATTTTGACTGCAAAATATGTAAAAGAAATAAAATAAATTATATCATTAATTAATGAACCAAAAAGAATACTATTGTATTTTATTTTACATATAATGTAAATTAAAATATAGAATAATGGATTTACCTGAATTGTTTTTTCAAGAAAATGGTTTCTACTAACACTGTAAAAGGTATAATTGCTAACTTTGTCATCTGCAAACACAACATGATATCACACATAGAAATGTTAGGGGCCTTAGTTTTATTTTTCTTGCAACTTTCAATTTCGATCATTGATTAAAGATTCATTTTCAGAAACTCTTTACGATCAGATATTTGAACGAGTTGAGAGTGACACATTTATGATTTGGTCATTTTGATTGACCTGTTCAAATTTAATCAGATTCACCCAATTACTAGTTAATTATAATATCATAATATACGTATGATTTCTTTTCTCCACACATACATTATAAATATTTTTGACATTGACATACATTATAAGGTGAAATTTACAAAAATAGCCACTTTTTGTTTCTTATTATTAAAAAGATAGCCATTCTCATACGGATTCTAAAATTTCACAAGTAATTGAACGTTAATTTTACGATGAAAAGTGATCAGTGAATGTTATTTTATACCTGGTAGAAGCCAATGGAATTAAATCCAAGGCTAAGATTGAGAAAGCCAATAGATACACCATTTAATAAGCCGAAGAGCATAACAGTCTTCATGTCAATGGGCTTATTCTCAAAAAAATTGAATTTGAGTGCCACATGAAGTGTGCAATAAGTGACCATCAAGTGCCAACTTGTTAATGTTGTGGCTATAAGAATAATAACCAAAAAAAAAAAACATTACTAATCAATGGAAAATAAATAAATAAAACAACAACGACAACATACTCAGTAAAATTTCATAAGTGAAGTCTGGGGAGGATAAAATTGACGCAGACCTTACCACTACCACATAGAGATAGAGAGACTGTTTCCAGAAAACTCTCATATCAAAAATCAAGCCCATAATAAATAAATACATAAATAATATTTGTTTTATATTTGTATGTTATCTTATTGAGTATTTGGTAAGTATACCTATCATAAGATTATACACATTTTTTTTATTGATAAAGAATTTCTACCAAATGCTTGAAGTGAAAGTGAGAGGAATGAAATATTACCAATAACAAATTATTAAGTTTTTAAACACTCAATTATCGACGTATCATGTTAAATTTGTATTGTTAATTTATATAATTTTAAATTTATTATATATTTTCCCCATATAAAGAGCTCAAAAACATATATTTTAATCAAAAATTAGTTACATACGTATATTATAAGAATCAAAATCAGAATTCATCAATAATCGAGACATAAAATGCAATTGTCCCATTTTAGAGATTCCAATACTAACTTTTTAGGTATGAAACAACTAATATATGTTTTATATTGGCATGTTATTTTATTGAAAGTTTGGTGAATACTATGATATGATTTTACATTGTCTTTTATTAAATAAAATTTTATGATAATAGCAATAACATATCTAATAAATTTTACAATATGGGATATGATCGCCCGAGAAGGATAAACTACATATAGATCATATATTTACCTCAAGGAAATCATCATATTGCTCCTGATAAACTCTTGGCATAAGTAAATCACTTCTAAGAGCAGTTTTGAAACGAAAAATATAACGATACAGTAACAATAACTAAACAATGCAATGACCAAAGCACAAAAGAACAACAAATAATAATCGATATAGAAAAATAAGAAACTATGAGAATAATGTTAACACGATTAATAAAAGAAATATTACCAAAAGGAAAACCAAGATTGGTCATCAAGGCTTTATTGCAAATAACAATGGAAACTGATGATGCCACTGATAGAAACAATGCTCCCACCACACCCAACTGGAAACTTGTCATTTCTCCCATCTTCATCAACCACCAAAAAAAATAAAATAAAAAAATTAGAAGAAATATTTTTGTTGGATAATATATTATTTTATCATATTGTAAAACTATTTAATAATATTATATTGACAAATTACCTTCGAGTGTTATGATGGTATGTATGAGATCTCTCTACTTTAAGTTAGAGTCTGAGGTTCTAGATGTTTGTGGGAATGAAAATGTCCATGTAGGGTGCATTTTGTTTGTAAACGAGTCATACAGGACACGAATCAGAATTAATCAGGTGAGTTGAGGTTCTAGACATTTGTGAAAATGAAAATATTAATGTAGCGATGCATTTCACTTATAAACGAGTCATACAAGATGTGAATCTGAATTAATCAGGTGATTTGAGGTTCTAAACACTTGTGAAAAATGAAAATATTCATGTAGAGATGCGTTTCACTTATAGACGATCACACAAGACGTAAATCTGAATAAATCAAATGGTTTGAGGTTCTAGACACTTGTGAAAATGAAAATATCTATGTAGAATGCACTTCACTTATAAACGAGTCATACAAGACGTGAGTCTAAATTAATCAAGTGATTTCGAATATCCAATGATTAATATTTCTAGGCCTTAATTAGGTTTATACTAATTATAAATATTCTTTTTGGGGAAAAGGTGAATGAACCTAAATGATCTAATGGAGTCAAAATAAAAGCAAGAACATGAACTTGTGAAACTTATATAAGCTAATAACTAAATATCCACAAAAAGAAATTTCAAAAATAAGAATCTTAAAAAAAAACTCAAAATTTTGACAAAAATTGGGTTGGAAATCGATAGATTTTTCATCTGAAATTCTACATTTTTTTGGACATTTCAACAGGAACATCCATCGGACATTCATATTCTTCTAGTAATGTACTTTGACTAAACTAAAAGAACTAAAAAGAAAAATGAAAATCAATTATGTTCGTTAAGATATTCAATTTCCGTCTTAACGAACATAATTCATGTAAAACACTAATAGAAAGACAAAAACAAAACATGGAATTGAAAAAAAATGGAGATTAATTACCTCTTCAAAATTGTGATAATATCTGATTATACAAAAGAAAATTGAAGAAATAGAATGATAATTTTCTTTTCCTTTTGTTGGGTGTGGAATTGAATGAAAATATTTTGGTGCTTTAAATATATAAAGTCAATTTTAGTTGTGTGTTGATTTTCAAAGGCCTAACGGTTTTTATAAGCAAAGCAAATTATTATTTAATTTGACTTACTTTAGGTTAACAAATTAATATTTTTAATTATAATCAATGTATAATATATACATACACGATTAATTCTAATTAGATATTTGAAAAATCACTCGTATAACAAATCGAGATTATTTTTGAAAAAAAATAATGAATAAATATTATGCATGTATTAGTACTTTTTTCTTTTCCCAATTTTTTATTTTTTTTCAAACTAATACATGTATTAGCCTTTATTAAACCTCTAAATAGATATCCTAACAAGAAACTTTATACAATTAACATGTCAATGACATGGTTTTATTTTTATTACATTTAAACCTAACATTGAATTAATTTAAATAACCCTTAATTATTTTTCCTTTATTAGTTACATGGGGGAGTGAGTGATATTTTATTAAGAAAAAATTATTGGCACACCTAATTAGGAAATATAAATAAATAATATGTCTTAATACATAAGCTAGAAAGGTGAAGTGAACATTTCAATAATATGTGACAATGTACCTGCCAATACTAGCAATGTGTTTGGTGAGCATATTTAAGACTTTAATTTTACTCCAAATGTGGGGTGGGGTTGGGGCGGGGGGGGGGGTTCAAATATTTTATCTGTTTTCATTGGCTTGTATTTGGTTTGCATGTTCGTTTATCACTCCTACTTATAGTTATAACTTATAATAAAAAAAGAAAAAAGATTTTTCATGCGTTTTTCTGCACGTTTAGTTTGTAATTTATGTAATGTTCTGTTACTATATGTTGTTGGTACTGTTTGTTTGTAATTTGTGTAATGTTCTGTTACTATATGTTGTTGGTACTGTTTTTGTTATTATTATATGTTGTTTCTTGTTTGGAACTGCTTTAAATTATTGTTCTTGATCTGAGGGTCTATTGAAAACAATTTTCTACTTCTGTATACTCTGTTCTCTCCAGACTGCACTATTGGACCACACCGACTATGTTATTGTTGTTATTTTATGTTGTTTCTTGTTCGGAACTGCTTTGAATTGTTGATCCTTGATCCAAGTTCTATTGAAAACAACCTATCTACTCTTTCTATAATGCACTATTGGACCACACCTACTATGTTGTTATTGTCCATTTGTAAGTCATACGTTACTTCTTCTTGATCTGAGGGGCTATTCCTCGTCTACGCTCACAAGACCTGAATCAGGCTCCCTATGCTCTAACCCTACTCATGAAATTACACTAAACGTTATTACTGTTATTTCACATATAAAATTTGGAAAAGAAAAACTACACGAGACACAATAAAATACAAAAAGTTATACCTACACATTAATACATATATATATATTGATTGCATACATGTTATATTATTATACACATTTTTATATATTGAGTATATACTGACTATAACTACATATGATTACGAAAGGTATGTAAAATATTTTTTCAATTTTGACCAACTAAAAATATTTAAGGTTCCAATTTTTTTTTTTTGAAAAAAAGAAGTACAACTTGTATAACTCTGTTGATGTGATTGATCTACGTCCATAATTATTGTCTTTATAATTTTAAGCATGCTTTCTAACTTCTAGAATTAGTGTATTAAGCTGTCATTTTCTTTAATTAAAGAATATTTATTACTTACCCATTTATTTAGTTTCATAATATAAACTATTATAATTTAAAACATTTTTGTTTATGGTCCAATACAATGTAAAGATGAGTGTGGTCATGTGTTAGGTAGATATTTGAGAATTAGTCGCGCTATGTTTTTAAACATAGGGATCAGGCTGGTACATTCGACCCCCCCTTATCTCACAATGGGCGAGAACCTTTTGAGGCAATGGGGTAATGTTGTTGTTGTTGAGGAGGCTATAGAGAAATTTCTTTTTAACTCATTCGTTTCAAACTCTGCTTTATCTCTCCTTCATGAAGATGTATTGATAATAATAGTGAAATCAAAAATTCATTCAATAATGTCACACACCTAGAGTTAGTTTAAACCCTTTATATTTTTATACTAGAAGTGCGTTTTTTATAGTTAAATATACACGACTTTTTAACCCTATTTGCATAAATTATTTTTCAACGAAGAGGATTCAATTAAACTCTAGACACATGCACATGGGATTGAGGATTCAATTAAACTCTAGACACATGCACATGGGATTGTCAACGATTGAACTAGGGTTCAAAAGGGTCAATGAAAACGCCACAAAAGCCTTGTATTTAAGTGGAAAAAGATAAAGAAACCTCGAGTGACGAATTGTTTGCTACTAGCCCTCGGAGATTGCTCGATTATACCGAAAAATAAAGAGTTAAGTGCAAAAAACATTGACTATAAACCTTGTGTATCATCTATATGCACCAGAAAACCTTCCAATATCTAATGGTTTAAGCATTCACTAGCTACATAGAATTTTACTACACTAACATTGAAATGAAAAGATCATAAAAAGAATATGCAACACCCCCTAGAAACCGAAAAAAAGGGAGAGAAAATAAGTGAAAGAAGCAATGTACAAGATGTTTCGGAGGGAGTGTTATACGCGAGTTTTTCCATGCTGGGCAAAATACGCTTTATCTGCATTCGATAAACGATCTTGGAACATTGCCCATTCGTTTCTACATCTCTCTCTTACCTAGAAAGAGAAAAGCCACGCACCTTTAGACACTCGAACGAGAGGCAAATGACTTATAATATTTCGAATTGGAGTGAAGGAATGGATATGCTTACCCCTTCCCATGGAGCTTTGCCATTCTCAGACTGACCCTGTCATCCAAGAAGATGAGAACAGAGTCAAAAAATGACTACGCGCCAGTCGCATTACCAAAGAAATGAGTAATATGTGTAATCATAACAAAACAATAGTGTATAACTAGAGAAATGACCTAGCTGGAGCTTCAAGCTCTAGTTATATGCAGGATTAAACTGCTACCAAAAGCAGCAACCTTTCTCTCAGTTCGTCACTAAGTTTATCTTCCGTCAGAGAGACAATAAGCAGTATTTATCAAATTTATACCAAGCAGAAGTAACGATGACATATCCTTTAACACAAGTCTAGGACTATCAAGAAAGGGATAAAAATGAAACCGTTTTCAAATTTTACTTGTCAAAGAAAAAATGAAGTGGGGGATAAGGTTTTGCTCTATTCATTTGAATTCAAATGCTATTATTGATAACGAGACACTGGACTTCAATCGACATTATCTCAAGGACTCAGAAAGGTGAGTGCTTTCGATGATGTTTATTCCTATTAGAGGGTGAGGCAGGTGACTGAAGTCTTGGTAATCAGAGACGGGAACTGGTAAGAAAGATATATGCAAACATACAGATATCATCCTTCAAAGAGCCAAAAAAGATTTGAATTATCATGGGTCTCGTTAAAGTTTAGATCATAATCAACTCAGACAGGATGGTACTGGTTGCTTGAAATCAATTGACTAACCTGATTCCCAAGAGAAGGAATAACTTGATGCACGATCCACTGTGAATCGACTACGCCAATTTTTTCATGAGCAGGCTGTGCAAACCAAGAGATTAACAATAAGATTATACTAAAGGATCCACCATATTTTGAATCGCTAAAAAACTCATGAAAGAGGGAGGAAGGTTATTAATTTCCATGTCTCCGGTGATATCAATGTTCTCCACGTTCCCTCTTTTACAGTTTTATTACGGGAAGTGAACTACTAACCTCTACACATCTTCTTAGTGCAAAATCCAATCCCCATCCATGAACCAAATCATTCTATAACCAAAAATCAAGTCAAAGTACAAGCATCAGCGTAATACTAAAGAAATGGACACTGTGATGAGATGGAAGTGATACCAAGTGTAAGAACTACCTGAATCATATGCCAAACACATCGCCAAGCTTCTCGAGAGAATACAGGAGCCATTATTTCCACAAAACTGTATATAAAAAGCCGGACCAAGATATTAACTATAAGTTGTACGATAATGATAAAAAAGCATCGGAGTATTCTGTTGTTGATAGTCTTGTTTAATCAATTTTCCAAAGAAAAAATCCTACACGCAACTCAATTAAATCATATCATATACCTGAGTGCTACATAGCAGAATTAGGTTAGGTTGTCTAGTCATACTCGGGAAAAATTCTATCTAAATTTCAATCTAACATCAAGTGCACCACCCAAAAAAAAAAGGTACAACCAACAGCACGCTGTTCTACTCGTAAAGTGAAAATTTCTTTTTTAGAATAACATATAAAGAATGAAAAAATGACTTATGCAGTCTCAGGACAAAAGAACAGCTAGTTCAATAATACCCAAATAATATAATATCTCGGACCCTGCCCCTCCATCCCCCAAACAAAAAGAGGCACGACAAAATGATAGGACGAGTATAAATTTCAGATGCAAGCTAAAAATATTAGCAGGATGAAATAACCAACACAAGACTAGACATGTCAGTCAGCATTACTTTCTTTAACAAGGGAAACGTCAGTCAGGACTATTAATCATGTGTAAAATGCTCAATATTGCTTTAATACTACCTTTAGCTGGAGGAAATATAGCTTGATGGAAGAATATAGCTTTACCAAAGCTGAGGTTGAGGGTTCAAGACCATCTTTTTTCTCTTGGCTTCATGCAAAAGGTCAAATAATTCATTGTGATGTAGTCAAGTAAATACTTAAGGCTCAATTCTACTTGAAAGTGCACCAAACAAGTTCCACTTTAATAATGTTGCTGGGACAAGCTGGACCAGAAAGAAGCTCAAGTGATACCAATGGTGGCAGTGGAACTCATTAAAGCACATGTTTAGTCTTAAATACTATCTCAAAAGAATGGATAATGTAGGTGTAATACTCGAGTTCTGATTTAGATCAATATTGCTGAACAATAATCTATTTTAGTACGTGCATGTT
Source organism: Solanum ossicruentum (assembly GCA_025774065.1). NCBI lineage: Eukaryota > Viridiplantae > Streptophyta > Magnoliopsida > Solanales > Solanaceae > Solanum > Solanum ossicruentum. The sequence continues at coordinate 21,642,621 of JAOTQR010000007.1, forward strand.
CTCAGCAAAGAGCAAAACTAAGCTAATAATGTTGTGAGCACACAATAGGCGAATTGTCCCCAGCAGTTTGCATACATAAGATAGATAGATACACATTCAGAGAGAGAGAGAGAGAGAGAGGGGGGTGGGGGGGTGGGGGAGGGAGTACGCTGCACAAGGAGGCAAATGTGGATCACTGCACCAGCCTGGTTTCTCTTCCGTATCCCTGTTTACCACCAACACATGTTAACTTTCAGATTGGTTTCATCCAAATTAGGGACAAATATTATCAAGATGAAGAGAAGCTTCCTGTCTGTGTGTGTATGTTTTGTGGGGGGTGAGGGGTAGAGGGTTAAACACAATTAACATACTTGTGAACTTCTCTGTCACCCCTCCTCTTAGTCATCTGCCATGTGAGTCCATTGTTGGGTTCAAGACCAGGCTGAGAGATGTCTAGATCATGTTTCTTAACTAGTTGAATATATCTGCCATATTCAGGTGAAGATATTCACATGAAAGAAGATAATAAAGACACTGAATACTTTATCTCCTGACTTGAAAATAATGAGAAAGATTTGCATGCAACAGAGATCCCAATTCCGTGTATCCGGTTAAGCAAGCCCTGCCCGCCAGCTTCCACCCAGACAAAAAAGGCGTGACAGAACGATGGAGAGACACCTACCTCTCCGCATTGAAGTGCTCAACTCCAAGATCTTCATCCCATATAAATATGTAATCATAGGCAGCCACAACATCTGGATGCAGAAACCTCTTTGCATACCACCTGGTCACAGAAAGTAATAAAACATTATGGATGAAAACGGATTGGATTTAATTTGCATACACTAACAATATAAAAACTTTTACACTGTCAATATATTTTATTTATTTATTTATTTTTATTTGCACTGGGTGTCCGAGTCTCTTAGAGCCCCAACTAATCCCGGGGTGCACAGGCCCTCGGCAAGGAATTTCCCGCAAGTGCACCACGGTTAATTCAGGTTTTACCCAGTTCGATGGCCCTCAGAAATCGTTTGCACCCAGTGCGTTTAACCTGTTCTAGAAGCCCATCTTACTTTTCAGGTTAGGACGTCCACTTTTTATGGACAATTACATGTAGTTATTGACCTGATAGTGAACATTGTTTCACCCTATCAGTGTATATAAAAAAAATTAAGAAGATTAGTTATCATAAGCAAACAACAACATTCTCATTATTTTACATCCTACACATGGAGCCAAACACACTAATAAAAAGGGACTTCTTGAATTGGAAAGAACTCACACTCGCACATTATTCTTGATATGTTGGATAAAAAACCAGAAAAGTTGGGATTAAAAAGGTAAGAACTACACTCAAAGTCTTACCATTTTGTCTGCTTCTTAACACTGATGTGAACTGCTCGCTTGGACCATTCAAATTGATCCCACTCACTTGTTCGACCATCATAATGGAAAAGCAAAATTTGGAAATCCTCTGAAAACTAATCCACGTATAAAATATAAGACTCAGTACACGGAACACAACTTCAACTGTCGAGAGAAAAGAGAAATAAACACTAATGCTCTATATTATCAAATAATATTTACTCAAGAGAACTGCTTCATTGCTATAACCTTTTTAACTGCTGCATCAATGTTGTACTTTTGATCCAAACCAACCGTAAATGTAACCAAGTACTTGGGCTTTTTTGTCAGATCCTGAAAATTCAACAATTTTTCAACAACTATTACACCCAGAAGCACCAACTAAAAAAGACAATTATGAATATCGCACACAGTCCCTTTCTCAGCCTATGTTTTAGCCCAATCTGACAATGATTGGCCAGAAACTGACAGAAGTTCGACTATATGTCAAAAAACTGACACTAAGACATTTCAGGTCCGAATAGGCCATAGTGCATAAAGTTGACTGCCAGTTCTAAAATGCAAGTTTAATCCTCATGTTCATATCCAATTGCTAAGGAGCACAAATAAGAAACCAAAACTGATTCAGAAGTCAGAAGCACCATTACTAACATTAAAGTATCTAACATAAAGTTTGTGCCATGAAGGGTAATGATAAGATTACTAGAACAGCTCATGAAGAGCAAGACAATTGCAGAGTCTTTCTCTTAAGCAGACACAGTTTCACAATCTATTCAACAACCAAACGCTCTTTTCTTTGTTTTTCACCTGTTAAATCAGGTTAAACAATATCATTAGAGATATTTGCTTCATACCTCACTTGGTTCACCCCACAACCTTCGCAAATAAAAATCTGTTTCTGAGACCACAATCCCTGGTGGCAATGTCTCTGCACCACGAGGATTTGTTGGGACATATATCTGCAAAAGGAAAGCAGCCGATAAATATTTCTGAACAAATGTCTAGGTGCTCCAGATCCTAAATAAACCAGCAGTTAGAATAAATATCCTACACCATCTCCCAATGCAAAATAATCATGTATTATGCACTTATGTCTCCAAATATTTCTTTATTCAACAGGAAACTAGAAAATCTTGTCGCAAAGCAAACATAAAAAAGTTTGGTGGCTTCAGATATGAGTAACACATACTACCATAACATTGCACCATAGACCCAGTAATACTCAATGTTTCTAGCTAATTTTACAGTACGACTCCTTCAAATCCAAACTTCCGTGATATAATTCAGTTTTGAAAACTAGGCTGACATTTGATAGACAAAATGTTTCCTACGAGAATGTTTTACAAAGAAACCACCTTAATTCATTCCATTATAATGATATATACGACTGTAGATGGGGAGAAGGGAGGGGGAATCAAATACATTTGGTGATATTTCTAGATAGTAAAGCATAATAATAAATGTTGGTAAAAGTGAGAAGTATATATTGGGAGACGAGATAATTGAAATGGCGATGAAAGTGAAAGCTGATTTCACATATATATCACAAAGTTTATTTCTCTAAATCTCGGGGTACAGCTTGATAATTTGAGTCACAAACAAGAAACCACATAAGATGCAACGAGGGAAATGTTTAGCCTCTCTTAGCCAGGAAACAACAACTGGTATTTGGTTCTATTCAGTTCTGGCTCAGACAACACCAAGTCACATAAACCCAAATAGTTATTTACTCAGCTTCTTGCGGGCCACGAAAAATATGTCTTTCCATCTTTGAATATTCAAACTGATACTTAGCAAATAACAGGACTGGAGTGACAAAAGCACACAGACAAATTAAATTGTCTTTGGATGAGAGATATATTACAAATACAAGAAATTACATGCAACAGGGATAAAGGGTCTTTATTTTCATCGTAACTGTTTCTCCAACATAATGCTACCAGTACACTTGAAAAAATAATGAGATTGGTCAGGGCATTTGGTTTTCTAACTTTTATTGGTTTTGGTAGCTAAAACAACTGCATATGCCACAACACAACCTCGGGAATAGCTAAAATTACTTCCCCCCTCCCTCAAACACAAAATGGAGTTAAATGTTATTTCCTCCCACATGGAGTCCCTAAAGCTATTTCATCATACAAAATATAGTCTTTATAACCTATAATGACATTCCATCAATCAACAATGAAATAAATACCTTTGGTGTTAAATGAGAACTACCAGATCCAAGATTCTCGGGGTAAGTACGCGATATCACACGTCTATGATCATCACTGAAGGCATAATCGAGAGTTGATATTAGGCTTGAAGGTAAATTAATCTGCAAATGACCCGAATATTGTAATGAATGAAAAAACTGAATTGGTTTATACCACAAGAACCATGCAGCCACTGAGCTAACATACCTTTGTCAGAGAAACAGATGGAAAAGAAATCCCAACAAAGTATCCAAACACCATTCCCATGATAGTGGTTATTATAAGTCTAATACCGTCATTCGATCTTTTGAAAGCCCCACTGTATCAATAGGAATAACAAAAAGACGGTGACTTAAGCTATATGTGTTTACAATAAGCTCAACTTTGAATATTGCCTACGAACCTGCGGTAAGGGGTTCCCATTTTCACAAAAGCTGCTCAACTCAAAGGTCACGACGCACTAGGCAGAAACCAATTCCTTGAGCAACCTCCAGTTTCAAAAAGCAAGATTCACATGCCTGAAAGTTTAAATCCTATTAGTCATGGGGCAATAAGTGACACATCACAATCACTCAAAAGAAAAAAGTCACACCCAACACCTAAAAGATGTCACCTAATCTTTTAACTTGCCATCGTGATCAATCACTAGAAATGTCTTGGCAAAAGTTCTACTCCAAAAATGTGGAATCTGATAGCACATATGAACCACAAATATACAACAAACCGGAGAAAAAAATTGGACACTCATTCTCCCCAAAACTCAATCTCTCAATTCAATTTACTAATGAAAGACTCCAACAAAACCAACTAACAATTCTTATATCCGATTGGATATAAGTCATCAAGCTAAGACATATTTCCTTTCATAAGCAAGTTAAGTGCCTGCTGCAACTTCAACTCATGAAAACAAAAACCTTTATGAACAAAGTTTAACATTATAACTTAAAGTTACGATTTTTACACAACAACAACAACAACATACTCAGTGTAATCACACAAATCTCGGACCCTCCCACGTTCCATGTGCACACAATCTTACCCCTAACTCGTGAAGCAAGAAATACTATTTCCGAAAGACCCTCAGCTCAAGTAAACACAAGTATTTAAAGCAAATACAAAGTTACAATTTTTACAATTTATTAAAACTGGGGTCAACAAATCTTGCTTACCGATCTCAAGTTCTAAACCATACACCTCCAGCATCAAAATTAGAGCAAATATTTTAAAAAATTCAAAACCCCTTTACTCTCCAATAAATATTACAACGAAATGAATCAAATTCAGAAGAGCTGCTGACACCCAAAGTAAAAAAATCATTCTTGACATAGAAAAAAACTCTAAAAAAATGTAAACAAAATTCTTAATTAAACCCTTTTCATTACCAAATATACCCTAACCTCCATTTATATGATCGACCATTTGAACTATTTAAAAAAAAAACTCAAATTTAAACTAATAAACCCCCAAAAAATAAAATAAATGGGCATTTCAAGAACAGTAAATTGAGAAAAAAAAACTAGGGTTTGAGAGATTTACAGGTTACGCCGATGGGTTTTCACGAAGGAGAAAAGATAGATCTTCCTGAGAGATCGGTTCAAGGTTTTTCGATTTATTGAAAGAGAGAGTCTTGAAAATTTTCAAAAAAATAAAATAAAATGTTTTGCTTTGAAATCTGAAAAATAAAAAAAGAAAAAAAAGAGGGGGTCTATTTTTTTAATTTATCCTTTGCAATAAAAATTTGAAAAAAAAAAGAGGGTGTCTATTTTTTTAATTTACTATATTATCCTTTGCAATAAAATGTTTTTTTAAAAAAGGGTCTCTATACTATAGGTAGCTTAATAAAATTTGCAATTCAAATATTAATACATTTTGGAAAATTGTTTTTCAAAAATAGTTTCTAATGTGTTGGTCTATAGTGCTTAATTTGATAAACACTTAGAAATTATCAAAATCTTGACTTTAACTAAATGTTTCTTCTAGTAGATACCTAAATTGTAAGAGTACAACATTTGTATTTTCCTCTTTTTAAATGGTTGTGAGATTGGATGGAAACTCGTTAATGTATGTGTCATTTTATAAGTACTCTTTAACTATATTTTCAGACTATTAAAAAAAATAGATGGATGAAATGTTATAGTATTTTAAAGAATTTGACATGAGTGCAAGTCATTTTCCAACATGCTCCTTTCATGTTTTACCTGCCATAACAAATGCATTTGATTAATTAACTCATTAGGTAAACCATCTACATTTCTTGAAAGCAAAAGCACAATTTCTTGAAAAAAATAAAAAAATGTGTCTTGCATGTCATGAGCCTACTTTGGTTAACTTTGTACTTTTTGTGTTGATGATGTTGAGACATGAATAGTCAAGTTTCCATGTTGGTAGTATTAGTTGGCAGGACTTTCACTCCCTAGATTCCGCGTTCGTTTAACTTTTGTGCATTGACAGTGTATGTTGTGTTTATCGGTTGAATGAGATCTTCAGTCGTTTGGTTTTACATGTTCAGTTTATAACAACTGGTATCAGAGTAGGTCGATCAATACTTGGGGACGTGATTCAAAGGACGCGACAGATGGAGTGGTGGCATGGACGAAAGAGGGGCACTAGTCATGACCAAATTTTTGTTTCATTTCTTACATTGATAACAAGATTTATGCAGAACAAAGAGGATAACAGAAAGCCACTTTTGGCTGTAACATTATAAAGCCTCATCTTTCTCTTCCGCAAAATAGTGTAACATGGAAAAAAAATTCTTGGGAGAGGAACTAAAGAATTGTAACTTTGAGTAGAAAAGGTTCTCAGAATCTTGCACAATGTGATGGTAAACCTGTATCATGGTGAACGGATACTATCTCGTTTGGACTGCATTGAAGTACATCTGTTCCAAGTTTTGCTCCTGCTGTCTTTAAGCCCTTTAATGAAACAGGCTGATTGAAGAGATTCAACGAAGGTAACTTGGAAGCTTGAGGCATTTTACCATTTGGCAAAAGGTTCTTGAAATCTTCTTTGAGCAATGGCACCTCAAAATCCGCCTTGTTATGCTTGACTACGTTGTTCTTAGCTGCAATGTGAGCTCCTGGTTCCATATGGTTTGTCGAAAAGCTCATTTGGTTTGGGAAGTTGGGATAAAGGGCAACGTACCCTCTTAAGTACATCATGTCTATCAAGAACTTCTTCCAAGAAGCTTGCCATCCATTAGTTCTTGATTTTGGTATCTGTACTGGATTTTGCTTTGGATCTTCCGTGAATCTCATGTTCATGTAGACGTAGAATTCTCTCCATTGTTTGGGGAAAAAAACCGCGCCCCAGCTGCAAGGTAACTGGTGGAGATAAGGTGTGTTTGGATGAATGTGTTTGAAGAAGTCAGTTGCATTCCATTTAGGCCTTTCTTTTACAACTTCCACCAAACGTGGCGTGTAAAGAGAGATAGATGAGAGCTCAGGGAGTGATATTTGAGGGTCATAGTAGTAAGCCAAGAGAGCACATTTGATCCAGAGGTAATAGTAAGGGGAGACTTCGATGTCATCTTCGAGTAAGAGACCAAAATCATCATCCGATGAAGGGTACCAACTCTCACTAACAGCACGAATTAGGCCTCCTTGGATGATCCTTCTTCGAAGAGTTTTGGTTCCGTGAGGCCAATGGAATGAGTTAACAAGCTTTATAGTTGCCTCATCCACCTTACTATCCATGTTGAAAGTAATAGGAACTTGATCACCTATATAGTACGCGTCACTGAGCGACTTGAGAAGCCTTGCTAGTGAATTAGCTCTGTTCTGTGTGATGATGTTTATAGAAAGCGTCATATGGTTCCAATCTGCAAGCATAAAGTGCATTGTTCAGAAATCGAAAGACAAGTGGAAATGTAAGGTATAAGGGTCACCGATATCTTACTTGGCAATACTGTGGAACGAAGATCAGCCATCCAAAGAACCTTAGTGACCGATGATCTAGGTAGAAGAACCAAGTTTGTGTTTGCTTCTATAGCCATCTTGAGTGCTTTCATCACATTAGGATCTGCATCAGCTACCGTGATCACAAGGCTCGGGTTGTGAATCTTGATTAGTCCTTTCATGCTGGCATAGACTGCTTGAACGACGGGGACTTCTGAATTTGATAGAGCACCAACGCCTAAATCCATAATCTTGAATCTCCTTTCTTTGCAGACTATCATAGGCCATTTCAAAGCTGCAGCAGCATCTTCACAAGGGCAGAAACTGCCTCCTGAGACAACAATGTAGGCCTTTTTTCCAACTGTTGACCTGAACTTTTCAAGAAGAGGTGCCAGGGCCTTAACTTCATCGATAGAGTGAGCGTAGAAGAGTACATCGATTTTCTGAGGATTCATCGCTGCCCATTGCGTTATGTAACCAGCGGAGAGTGCTTTCCACCACTGCTCATCTCGGACTTGAACCGTGTCCTTGAATATGACAGTGGTTTCAGATACATAAGCAAGTCTATGCTCACTGTCACCCCATGTTTCTTTGTCATTTGGATCAACTGGCAGCACAAATGAACCAGCATTTCTGTACTTCTGAAGCTGATAGCTGCATATTTTTTCCAGGAAAGTAAAATTCTCAGAAACACAACTGCTTCTTTATACGACGTAATACATGACCAAACACTCAACTGACAAGTAAACGTTTTAACTTTGAGTATACACAGATCTAGACACCTTAAAACTCATGCTCACTGTCAGTTGAACGCTCCAACTTACAAAATGATCATCTAAAACACATCCAAATTACAGATTCTGATAATACAGAAAGCATTGTATAACATTCAGAGAAAAGGAACAGTAACGACAACCAAATAACAAGATAACTGAAACACGAGAAACAACAGGTAGTAACACGAATCGAAGGACAAGAAACTACAACTATCCAGTAGAGTAAATTTAACAGAAAAAAGATTGAAGCAGAAAAAGCATACCTTAAGTGCAAGTCTTCTCCTGTCATGAAAGTGAAAGGCGTCTCGATGAAAAGTGTCTTGACAAGTTCAGCAGAAAGAAACCAAGAACTCGATAGGAAATCCGCTTGAACAATTCTATCGACAGTGATATTATAAGCAGGATCAGGCAAATAAAGCCCTGCCTCCTTGGATCGAAACTTCCTATAGCTTGGAAAAATGAAATCTTTCTGTCTAAAAGGCAAAATCCTACCAATACTTCCCAAAACAGAATTCTTATACTTGTCTGTCCCTGCAACATGAGCTAAAATTTGCAACATCTTCTTCCCTGGGATCATGTCATCGTCTACGATATATACAAGATCAGCTTCTGTTTGCAAAGCCATTTGAAACCTTCCATAGTACTTGAAATCATAAGATGAACTGATAAAACTTATACGCGAGTCATTGTAACTATCTACAATCCTCTTGAGTGATTCCTCATTAGGACTTCCAAATGCAACAACCCAAACATGATGAAACGGAAGCGTTTGTTGAAGCAAAGAATCAATCTGAGAACACAGAGTTTTCCTCTTGAAATGATTCAAGATCACTGTGATTTTCGGCTTGTTTGGACCACGTAAATCCCATTTGGACTTCATTGACATCAACTCAGATAGAGTCTCAGTACCACCAAGATTCTTGTTCTGAAAATCCCTCAGTTCTCTATAAAACTCCGTCTTCAACTTGATCATAAGTTCATCGTTCGACTTCTTTTGTTCAAAATCAATCTTCTCATGTTCACAAACATCAGAAGGACTAACTTTCACAACATGACTAACAACATGTGGAGGTATAATGAAGTGTTTCCACGACTGAGCGATACGCGTAGCCCAAGTGAAATCTGGTTTAGTTCTTAAATCTATTGATGGACTCATGTAATACAGAAGGAATGTTGCATAAACAGCAAAACAAAACTGCAAACAAGTTAATATTGTCACAACTTTAGTTGATGAACTTTTTGGTGATCTCATTTTTGTTGCTTTTCCTCCCATGTACTCACTCAACATTCCTTCTAAAGAATCACCACTCCTTATATTAGCATTTCTAGCTAACCCCATCTCATATATGGAGCCAAATTAACTATCCCACCTACAAAAATGTTGAAAAAAACACAAAGTAAAAACCAAATCAATCACAAATACTTGAAATACAGCAGCAGAGTTAGGATTTTCACTAAGGGGGATTCAACATTGTGATATATACATAAACGATAATTTTAAACATGTATGAATAGTGTAATTTTCTCGGGAACAGATAAGAATATACGTGAAATACTCTGAAAAGTGGTATAAATATAAGTTTTTGAAGCCAAATAAACTATAAACCTACAAAAATGTTAATAACAATCAAGTAAAGACCAAATCTTGAAAGAACACATTATATACACACACACACACATGAAAAATTACGAAAAATAGTATACATATAAGCTCTATACCAATAATTTTCAAGGAACTCAAAATCTTGAAACTCGTTACGTTTAAATTCTGGAACTGCCTCTACTGATACTTAACCAAAACTATACATTGAAAGAACACATTATTTTCAACACTAAAGTAACATACATGAAAAACTCCAAAAAGTATAGTATGAATATAAGTTGTACACACTTACCACACAATATATGTCAATAGATGATGAAACAAGGTTGTTGTATGAATGAAAAATGAACTTGTTAACACAAGTACTAAAAAGTGTTAGGACTTTTTGTATATATTTTTGGTATTGGAGTTTGTAGAGCAATGGATCTTGTGCAAGAAATGTAATTATATGTATATATAGGACACTTACTAAAAGTATGTGTGAAAAGTAATAAAGTTGGAATTGAAGCAAACCATGAGAAATGAGGGAAGGTCACATGGGGTTAAGGGCTTAAAGCTAATATTATAATTATACTATATGCTTTTCTTACACATACAATCACTTGAGTCATTTAATATAAAGTCCGGTTTTGTTGCCTTAAAAGAAGGCCTCCCCCTTGCATTTTCAACACTCCAAATCTAATCTTTGTACCTAAGAGAGTCTTACATTAGACCCCCCCTCCTCCCCCCCCCAACCCTC
>JAOTQR010000007.1:21656441-21677566 GCA_025774065.1 Solanum ossicruentum
CATCTCTTTTCTGATAAAGGGTATTCATCGAGATTCCAAGTTGCAGCTTTCTTGGTTTTACTTTTGTTAGTTAGGGTGAGAAGAATTTAGGGTTTTGACCCTTCATATAGAATATAGAAGAAATTAAAGAAAAAAAAATATTATTTTATTTTTAATGTAGAGATTTAGTTTTATTATTATGATTATTAAAAAGGATGCCATAATTCCCTAATCATAATTAGGTGGGCGGTAGGTACATGTGAAGAGATCCATTCTCTACGTATAATTTCATGATTAATTAGTTTGACTCTCTAATTAATATAAAAGGTATTTGACTTATATAAATGATACGTTAATAGTATAAAAATTTTAAGTTGTTGATATAATTTAACGTGTTATAACATATAATTTTGATTCGTCATTTCTCCTCTTTTCGTCATAAGGCATGGTTTGACTCTGAGAAAGGAAACCAGAGTACATTTGGCTAGTTGCCGGCATATCTTTTACATCACTGGTCACATAGTCCGCAATATCTTTCACGCCAAAAGCTTGGTGAGGGCTGGCTGTCTGAAAACAGATTAAGGTAGGGTCTGTTGGGCTTGTTCTCATGAGATTGAGTGAGTGAATTAGAAGGGTCTCAAAAACAGATGAACGGGCTTTTGAACGCATGAAAAATAGAAGTGGACGAAGAGGAAAGAGCCTCTAGCCAGATCGAGTATCAAATAATTAGATATTATAAAACGATTCAAGTATTTATCCCTAAACATCATATAGAGAGAAAGTATACAGATCTTACCTTTATTTTTGTGAAGAGATTATTCTCCATTAACGACATTATTAGTGATATTCAAGAAAATTAAAAGTTAGAAAATTTTCATATGGATAACTACAGATAAAACTTTATGATAGGGTTTGTCTAGTTGCATAGTGCATATGGCCTAACAATATATATAGCAATTGATAATGTCTTTCAAATCAAAGTTTGACTTTTATTTTATTTAAGATATACATAAACATATACAATTTGTGTATCTCTTAGTTAAGATGAAGAGCTTGGTCCTCAAGTGGATTTTAACTAGATTCTTTTTTATAATAATATTAAGTGGATTTATTCCTAATTAAAATATATCATCTCGAGGCATTTCACATGCTATAAGGAAAACTCTATGTCCTTCTAATAGTAATTTTCAAAGAGAATAATTTTATACTATATGTTATAATTAAGTCATAATTAATAATAATAACAAATATATAGAGAGGGTGATTTGTTTAAGTTCTTGATTTGAGCCTAATGTTGCCTATATTGAGGTCAAAAACACTTGTCTTTATTGGTCTAATAAATGTAAAAATCATATTTATATTCTTTGCTTCTTCTCTTCTCTTTTTACTTTTATGTTTGGATGCCTATCCGTATTCGGTGTGCATGTTGGAATTCGATTAATCTGGATTCACGTCGCGTAAGGCTTATTTGAGCAAACCGCTTCCTGTCAAAGATTTTTCATACTCAGAGATCGAACTTGAGACCTCTGATTAAGGAAGGAGTAGTCTCATCCATTGCACCACATCCTCCAGAAATCTTTTTACTTTTTTATTTAAATAATTGTTTGAGCTATGAAGAATTAGAGATGAGGAGAAAATAGACACTTATAGCAGGATTGAAATTTATTATCATCCATTGAGCTAACTTCCTTTTCGAATCACTCTAGTACAGTAAATCGGGAAGGAGCTGAATGTGTAATGTGACAAAAAAGTTTATTCTGCAATGTAAGATTCTCGAATCAATTATGATTATGAATATTATCCATGATTTATTCTGTACTGTTATTATCTATTGACCTAATTAACTTCCTTCTCGAATCACTCTAGTACGTTGAATCGCGAGGGAATCAAGTGTGTAATATGACAAAAAAGTTTATTCTATCGTGTAAGATCCTCGAATCAACTATGATTATGAATAAAATTTATGATCCATTCATTCTCTTTTCTACTAACAAAATGGATCAATAAGGATAACTACTTGCTTCTTTCGTGACGAATGACGACTCATCCTGGTCAACCTTCTTAATTTCTATCATAATACATTCTTGATTTTTGGAGCGAGATGTATTAAATGGAGCTATATTAACAGTGCAAAACAATATAATCGATTTTAACTGATTTAAAATTGAGGAATATTTTATATTTAGTATATTATTTATATACAACAAACTTGTATTGTACTCCAATTATTTGTATTTCTACCCTATAATATAGTGTTTTGGTAGCTAGGTGCCACTAAGTCATGGTACAATATGAATTACATTGGGACTTGGGAAAAAAGAGTTGTTATTTTTTGAAAACATAAGAAGATTAATAAAGTTATATCAAAAAGATATTATATAGTATATTAAATAAAGTTTTTGGGTATTAATTGTACTAGGACATTACATTATTACGCTATCTATATATTAAATTAAAATTAAAATCAAGTTGGAGATTTCATATTTGTCTTATTATTTTTATTTATTCACTAAGAAACTTTGATATTATTTTTTTAATTCTCTCTCTTTTCTTTTCTTTTTATTTTTTTTTGTATAAATGGGACTTCAAATTATTGATTGTTCATTTGACAAAAGAGACTCAAAATACCACTATCTCACCAGTAGTGCGATGGTAGGTAAATTAATTATAAATAAATGTTTGAATTTTTTTTCAAAAACATTTCAAATACTTCTTTGTAATTTTATGTGTTTATTATTAACAATAATTAAATTCAAATAAGTTTATTAAAATGGTCTTTTAATTATCTTTATAAGTTAGGGATAACGATACGTATATAAATCACTTACTATCGTTCTTAGATTTTACTTGCGAGATTACACTCAGAATATTGATATTGTTGTTGCAATTTAAATTCAATGTAGTACTTCTAAGAATAACAGTCAAATTAAAAGTATGAGGATTAAAAAAATATAAGCAAACGTTTGGCCGTAGAGTCTGAATGTTTTTCACTTTGTCTGTACTTTAAGAAGTTGGAATTGAAGATACAGTTGTGTTTGATTATACTTATTATGAAAAAGAGAAGAATTTAAAATTTAAAGAACTTTATCGAATTTATAATTTAATCCAACTCCAAACTGAATTTAAAATTTCTATAAGCTCACACTAATTTTAAAATGTAAATGAAGTGAAAAATTGTTTCTAGAAAAAATTGAATATCCATTTTGTAAGTAAGACAGCACAAGTATGGGCTTTTTTGGCCCACTGGGCCTTTTGACCCTTGTACTGATTCTTTTCTTTTCATTTTTTATTTTTACGGTTATTAAGACAAAAAATTTTACTGGGCTTTTTTATTTGGATATTATATTAAGATGTGAGTCTCCTTATGATGTATTTAAGAATCGGGTTGATCTTGGGGAAGTACACTGTTGATCATTCTTTGGATGAGCTATGTAGTTGATACTAGATCTCTCTGCCGAATGGCGTAGCAGCGTAATCAATTGGACATCCTTCATCAAAAAATTATATTATGCATATAGAAAATTGTATGAGATATTTTTTTTATACATATATATCAAATCTTGGATATTCTTAATAAAATTTCTGACTTCACCACTATCTCTATTTGTTGATGTCTTCAACGACTACATGATGCTTTTGGAATGTCCTCAAAAAGATATGTAATCCCCTTACTTATAGTTGTTGAAAGTAGGCCGTTCAAGGATAAATAAACTCGATCTCTTACCTGATTTTTTGATTAGTTCATGTGAGTCAAAAAATAATAGTAATTAAGTGTTGTATGATTAACCAAACATGTGGCAACTTTAATTGGTTCTTTTTTGAATGAACATGTCATTCAACACTATATTTATTTCTTACATGTTTCATTTTTCTATTTTTTTTTTACCTTATCATGATGTTTGTGGCTTTTAATTGAGCATAAAGTTAAAGGATTAGGTAATCATAAATCATAATATAACCTTGACTAACATTCCACATGATAATTGTAATTAATTAACACACTCATCATTATTAAGATAATATTTATGATTGAAAATGTTGAACTTTTTAGATGAATATTCTTTACTTTTCACAACCCCCACCCCCTCTTTCCATTTTTTGGCACAAGTAAAATTTTAAAAGTTTTATACTGAAAGTCCAATATTTCCACAGTCGGATGGAGTCAAAGATTTACTATTTTTTGGCTTTAGGATATAATAGAATAAAGCAAAATGACTCTTTAAACTGTCTGCGCTTCTTTCAATTGTGAAGTAGCAGTTAGTCAATGCAACTTTCGACGCTCGTCATGAGTCATCCGAAAACAGTCGATCTATGTTTTAAACATAGAGGTCAAACTGAGTATCCAACCCCCCTTTATCCTGCAATGATGGAAGCCTTTGAAGCAATGGGGTAATGTTGTTATTTATATTTAAAGTCCAATCAACATAAATCATGCCTAGTGTCCAATTATTATTGTCCCTTTTAAACTCTTTTGCATATAGCCTTGTGGTGCACCAAAACTTCTTTATAATCTTCAAGTATATATTTGACCCCATGACCATTTTAGTCAAATTATCATCACAAATAGAATTGGACGAGTTATATTTTCATCAGCCAAATTTAATAGGTACTGTCGTAACAATCCATATAAGATTATATATTGCTTATTCAATCGCTAAAGAATTTTTTTTCTAAAAATAAATGATTTTGTGTCTAAATGTACTATTAAAAATTAAAACTCGAAAAACAAAAAGTATCACATATATAAATTGAAACAGAAAAAAGTGTAAGTCTAGTTCTTTGAAGCAAATTTAAATCTCAACCCACACTATCAAACAATATCTAGATTATATTGTATAAACTTCGGTATTATGATCTTAATCAAGGTTTTGAGTTTGACTTCGAGTTCGAGTTGATTTTCTTAAAAATAAAAATGTTTTGTTGACAGCGTTACATCTAAAATTAATCTCTGTAACATATGCATCCGAAGTTAATTAAATTTTTATACAAACATCGGAAAGAAAAAAATTAGTGATGTATGATATACAAACAAATGGATCAAGATTATAGATGTATTATTATTGGTTTGAGTCAGAGTTCCATAAGGACAAAAAGAAGAAAAGAAATCTCTATTTTCCATCATTTTTGAGGTTTGTGCAAATCTATCATGATTTCAATATATATATCATATAGACATTTACTTCATCACTAAATAAATATAAATATATAAATTATGAAATCATTATAAAAATTCAAATTTCGATAAAGTAGCAATATTTTGGTGTAGAAAATTTTGACATCATTTGATCACAAGTTCATTTTCAGAATCATATATATCTAAAAAAAACTTAGGTCGGATAAGATAGAAATTTTCTAAACTTATGTCTTCCGAATTAGATACTACATAACTTATGACAGATCTTACAAAATTATGCTATAGTTAAAAATACTTTAGACGATAAATTTTTATTAAATAGGTAGAAATAAATTAAAGACCACTCGAAAATAGAGACTTCTATGCAAGATTGAATTGGTCTATGAGACACGGTTTTGAGTTTATGAGTTCTGAACATTAAAAAAAATGCAATTTACTAGGTGCTTGATAAATTATTAATACGAACTTCTAAATATAAAATATAAAGTACAATTAAAATTACTGAATTCTGTCGAATTTATAGGTGTATCGGAAAAATGGAAAAACACTAGCACAATTTGCATAAATAAAAGAAAATTGACACTATCTCTATCCATGATACAATGTCAATTGAAAATCCTCAAACAGAGAAAATAATATTGTTTGAGCAATTGTTTTTGAAATTTAAATAATATAACTATATATATAAAGTCTTGCTTGCCCCCTCCTCCCCCTCCCCCCACCCCTAAAGTTTGATTTTCTTGACATTTATGTTGGAGGACTAAAACTAGTTAAACTAGGAATATATTTCCTCTGTTTCCCAATTAAGTTTTGAAGCAATATTTTCTTGGCTAGGAGAATATTCCTGCAAAATAATACGATTCAAAGTTATCGATAAGCATCAAGCACTGAAACTGATGATTATATAAGTAAGAAGTTACGTGTTTGGATAGAAGTGCTTAAACTGATAATATGCTGATAACTTACGATGTTTTGTTGATATGACTTATGAAAACTAAGCTTATGAGAATTTGACAACTTATGAACACATAAATACATTTAAGAAGTGTTTAAATTGATATCATACTGATAACTTAAGATGTTTAGTTGATATGACTTATGAAAACTTGACTTACAAGAATTTTGACCACTTATAAACACATAGATACGTTTAAAAGGTACTTATAAACTATTTTACCTCGAGTTTATTCATAAGCTCCTTGGGAGTAGGGGCGGAGACAAAAATTTGGCGCGCGTTAGGACATATGAATCCTTCTTCTACTGCTTTGTCAATGAATGTCAAAAGGGAGTTATAGTAACCATCAACATTCAGAAGTCCTACCGGTTTGTCATGAATTCCGAGTTGAGACCAAGCAATAACTTCAAGAAGCTCTTCTAGAGTTCCATATCCACCTATAAATATTTGAATTGTGCGATCATCTCATCTAACTGTTTAAAGATGCACATTTGAGGTTTACCTAATTATATCTTCAAACAATGGATAATAGTTTAAATTTTTGTTTTTAACATATAAAGAAACAAGAAGAAATATTTACTTTTGTCTATTTGAGTTTGTAGTTGAAAGTATATGCAACAACAGTATATTCAATAAAATTTCAAGAGTAAGTAAACCTAGTAGTTTTGGTTCAACCTGTATTTAACGTGTTAAAATATGTACAAAATTCAGGAAAACCTTATTGAGAGCTAGCCTTGAAACAATGGTAATTGAGTTTCAAAAGATATGAATGAAAAATAGAGGGTTGTGACTTTTCTGAACAGCTATGACTCTCTAAAGGATCGCAATTTTTATAAAGGGTTATGATTTTTCTGGAAGGTTATAACTTTTCTAAAGGATCATGAGGCGACTTTTTCGAAGATTTGTAACCTATACAAATTGAACAACAAAAATTTATCTATGTATGAGTAATAGATTATAGATTCGAGCAGTGGAAAAAACCACTAATATGCATGAATGCTTTATGGACTAGACTGTGCCCCCTTTTTTATGTACAAATTCAAAAATCAATTACTATAACTTGAGGTATCTGTTCAAGAATTCAGAACCCATAAAGTTCAATTCCCGTCCGTCTTGACTCCTAAATATATGCATAGTAGATTTCTTTTTGAAACTCTAGTATAGTATTAGATGATGACAGCAGCAACAACGACATACTCAATATAATTTGACAGGTAAATTTACCAAAGTTGGAAAAAAAAAAAAGGAAACAGAAAGAAAGTACAAATAATTTGGTGACAAATGGCCAAGAATCATGGCAAGGATAATGTGAACAAACCAGGTAAAGCTATAAAAGCATCAGAATGTTTGGCCATCTCTGCTTTCCTCTGGTGCATATCTGCAACTGCTTTTACCTCTCCCACTGTTTCACCAGTTATCTGCAAATGGACATAACATAATTATTAGTATTTGATATGACCACATATCAAGTCAATCCAAAACTTAGCTACTCCACTCATAAAGTGAACATATCTCCCACATTAAACTATTGGTGAGGGTTTTTTCTTTAGCATAGCAAATTTGTACTTCTCTTTTATATAATCGTAACCGTAGTGTCTGAATCAACTTATGCATACCATAACTAATTTCACGAAATATCCTTTAGCTTTTTCTAGGACAAGCATAATAGCTTTCTTGCTTTAATAACATTCTTTTTGCTCTCTATCCCACATCGGTAGAGAGTAAGGTCTGCTTATATCCTATCATTTTTTTTCAAACTCTACTTGTCGGATTATATTATATATATGTTATTGTATTGTGTGTTTATGCCTGCTTGAGTACTGTATCTCGACTAATTTCACGAAATATAATAGGTGCTCATAGAAAAATTATATATAATTGGAGGAATATGAATGGAGGTACATGACAAAGGGAAGAGAACAAAAGGAGAGCAAGGCAATGAAACTTTTTATTATTAGTGTTTTGGAAGACTTAATACATGGACCATGACGGGCTAAATCAACCTTATGGGGTGGGGGCTCAACATTACATGTGCCTTTGGTGGTGTTTTAAAAGGTTAAAATCTTAATGTCTCTACAATGGTCAAGTTGTGTAGAACTAGTAAACTTTCAATGATCCTTATGTTGCTTCTTGTGATTTTTAAGTACAATTTAAGCATTACATATTTACGTAGGGTTTCAAAAAGGCTCACCCTCAAAATGATGTCGTAGTCAATTTAGCTGAGTCCACAACTCGAACCTGCAACCTATAGGTTACCCCAAGACTCTCTTTTGTTCACAAGAACATCGTAAAGGACAATGCCATTCACAAACCATCTCATGTTCATACAGGGTCAGGAAAAGGGGTTGCACTTAAAAAGGTGTGATATAGTCAGCCTATCCTAACACAAACATCTGATTCCACTACTTAAATTTCAATAACCTATAGGTCATACAGAAACAACTTTACGTTGCTCCAAGATTCCCCTTCATGTACAAGAATACATTAAAGGCAAGTCCGATACACATATCAGTAGAAGTGATGCACTTAAAACGATGTGATGTAGAAAACCTTCCCCACATCTCGAATCCATATTATACATAAACAATATTACGTTGCTCCAAGATTCTGACCCCTTCATGTACAAGAACATAGTACCTCTATTACTTTACATCTTTTTTTTTTTCCCCTTTCTTTTAGATGTTAAAGTATCAAATAGGACCCATCTACTTACAATAACGGACCAGGAGAAAGGAAAAAGGAAAGGAAGGGGACAAAGAAAAGGATGGATTTTAAAGAAGAAAAGATAGGAAGCAAATTAAACCCAAACAACCAAATTAAATGTGAACAAAAATTCTGTTTTTGCACTTTACTAAAATTTAATTGTCCAAAGTAAATCTCTAACCATGATTTAAATAATAAATACATAATATATTTAATTTTTAAAAATTATTATAAGTCCATAATTAGCAACATATTATGATCTTGTCCATAAATATAGGGAAAAAAGGTTCTATTCCGCTATTTAATTTAATTTATATCATACGTCATTAATTTAAATAAAAACTTGAAGAAAATGAAGAAAAGGCGAATTCGATATGTCCTATGCCGACCAATGCAAGAATCATGTCCAAAGATAATAAATATGAGGTTGAAATTCCAGTAATAGACTACCACTAGTTTAACAACGAATAAGAAACAAAAAAAAAAGCTAAATATCTCATGTTTCTCCTTCCTCATCTCTTAGTTACGTTACTTGGAATCTTCAAAAATATAAAGTACATATACGATCTGTCCTTCATTTTAATTCATTTATTTAGTTTTAACTTGGCATGGAATTTAAGAAAAAGAAATTTTTGAATCTTATGATCTTACGGAATGTGATCTAATTAATCTTGTGGTCTCAAATTAAAGAATCGTTAGAAAAAGAAAGGAAAGTTATGTTGTTTTTGAAACAAAATAAAAAGAAAATCAACACAAATAAATGAAATGAATGGAGTATATTTTTGAGAATTTAACACAAATACAATAATATTTTGGAGAATTCTAACAACATAGATACAATCAATTTCATGAGAGAAAAAAATTAAAAAGGAAATAAACATACCTCTCTAGGCATTAGTGTCCTTGGAATGACTCTGAATATAATAACATTATAAAATTTTAAGTCAGGGGTATATATGATCATATATATAACTTGTTAAATAATTTATCTTATTTTTTATTTTACAAGTTCGATATTCTATATAAAGCATTGATATATATACTTATCTTATTTTTTCATATGATATGTTTGATGTTTTATAAAATATTATTATATGTATTTATCTTTTAAGCGATCTGATAACGTAAATAAAAAAACTCACCCAAGGACATGACGACCACCACTGTAAACTGCTCGAGAGACCAATCCCATCAAACCAATACTTCCTCCTCCATAAACTAAGTCTATATTTCTTGTTACCTTGTATACAACCAAAAGTAGTAATGTTATAAAAAGTTAAGTGGGCCTATATAATAATAATAATAATAATAATAATAATAATAATAATAATATAATTGTTCGACTTATTTCAACTCATAAAAATAAAAAGATTATATCTGATATATCATCGGCTTAAATAAGTATTGGACAATCATTATTACAACAACATTACTTTATTGCCTCAAAGGCTCCCGCTCATTACGGGGTAAGGAGATCGCATGTATGCAGTCTGACTCTTATATTTAAAATATATATTGACTTCTTCCGAATTGGACAATCATTATTATTCTTTAGAAACTTAACCAAGAAACTAGGGGGTAGGATAGGGTGGGGTGGGGTGAAGTGGAAAGAATATTATAGAAATTGGCCCCTTATGTTTGAAAATGAACTTAATGACACATTTATTACGAAACATTAATTAGAAAAAGTTTCAAGAATGCTCTTTCCAAGTACATAGCCTTCAAACATGAATTTATCAACAAGGTGAATCATGACTCAAGTCACTTTATCTTCTTGTGATGATGACGTTCGAGTCGATTTATGCATAATTTCACGAGGTTGGGTGAATCAAGACTCAACATACTTTTTCTCGTAATCATGATGTTCAAACTTATGCTGTTTGGACTTTTGAAATATACCAATGAATGCATGCAAAATTCTTCAAAAGTAGCGTATACTCGAAGAATCCAACATGAATGCGATATCAAAAGTGAAAAGGTCACACGAAACTTAGGTTCGAACCAATCTAGGCATAATTTCACAAGGTACTGATTACCTCCTACCCACATAGATACCAGATAACCCTAGCCACCAAAGCTCAGACACATAGAAATGTGTGTGTTCTCACAAAAATATTGACAACAGAGTTAAAAGAACTCACCAATTCTTTTCCAAGCTCAACTGCAGCCTCTTTATAGCTACTCTTCTTGCCAGGACTACTCCCACAGAACACACAAATTTTCTTGAACTTTGATTGCTTCATTTCCTTCTCCAACTTCTCAATCTCCATTTTTCTGTGTTGAGTATTTCTATATAAATTGGCATTACTTATAAGTGGCCTTTTTGTAGTAAACCTCCCAACACTACACCCCACACACTTGGAGGTGGGGGGAGGGGGGTGGGGTAGGGCCCAAGGTGGTAAGATGCAAATATCCATTAAGACAAATACATTCCATACCCTACTCACTAACCTTTGACAAAATACTATTACAATTTTCCGTTCGCGCAAGATAGGACATCTGAAGCATGAACGATATATTATAGTAGTCTAACAAGAATCGAAATGAACTGTGCTTTAATCTCGAGTAAAAGAATGAATCTTCGAATTGTTCAAGCTGTATAAAGAGATCAGATAAGAACTATTTTAATAAATGATTTTTGAAGTTTTATTTTTTATTGTTTTCCTCACGTGCACCTACAAATTGCATTCCATGTTGAGTGTTGGCAAAACCAAGTTTGACACGCATATATCCACATCCACTCACATTGCTATCAAGTATCTCATTCCTCCTCTATCCTTCTTAAGTGCATTACTCAATTTGCCCCTTCAATTTACCTACAAAAATTGGATCTTTGTTTCCTTTTTCTTAGTGACTTTTTGAGTCGAAGATCTATTAGAAATAATGTTTCTATCACATAATAATTAAGGTAAGATTTGTGTATAATGCAGAATGAAATAAGCACGATAGATAGGGATATATATTTCGTAGATTACTTTGTTCCATCTCATGTTTGAGATAGTTATGTCTTTTTATCTTTTATTAATTTTAGTGTTCAAGACAACTTACACGCATTTTGATTAATTTTACAGGATGTCTATCATCTCCTATCAGCAATAGGTACCAAGTAATTCTGTCCACCAAAGATAGAATAGATAGAAAGAAATTACCTAGTGTTTTTTCGTTGCTGAAATTTGACTTTGAAATTGAAACCTCATGATGTTCGACTCACTTCACTAGCCACTAGGCCAATAGGCCACACCATGGGTACTTTTATATAGGATAGTAATTCTATTTTAATACAAATAATGGAATAAAATAATCTCACAATTAGCTCAAAATTCGAACCAAACATGAAATAAAGTTAATCTCAATTTTATTTCGATATTATTATTCTTATCTGATGTATCAACCGATCCCAAATTAGATGACCCCACCAAGAAATATTATTGTTATACCTCAACTTAATATGGTGAGGAACAATAGCCGTACGGAATGGGAGTAAGAAACACCTCATGTGGGGTTTCACATGGTTGCATTTCAGTTTGCAGAGGAGTTCGAGTCGGATTTAGAATATAAACTTTATTATTTTAAGTTTGAATTTATTTATGTAACGTTTGAAAAGAATATGATGTATATAAAAGAAATTATTTTCGTTAGACTCATGAAAAATATTTTTTGAAATAATAAAATATCAAATAAAAGAGTATCGATAAGAAACACATAATATTAACAATAAATAAAATTAATCAAAATAAAAGAAATAAAATAATGATAAAATTGATTGTTAGGATAACAGTAAAATAGCTCTTTACCTAACAACTTTCATTTCAAAGGAAGAAATCGCTCGATTACCTGCTAATATTATATTGTAATTCTTATTTTTCACGTTTTTCTATTTAAAATTATATTTTTGGTGAGTAGATATGTCTTGTTCTATCTAATCATCTCACCTTAGTTCTTTATCGTTTTATCTCTACCTCTCTTTTAACCTTTCATTGCTTATCTCTCTCATCTCCTCACCGAAACACCTATGTTTTTTTTCTTTATATATCCAAATTATAGTCATCAATAGTGATGTGCCTAGCTCTCTAATTTTTTTATTTTTTTTAACTTGATATCTGATTTTTTTTCCTTTTTTTTATTAGAATTCAGTTAAATTTGAATCTCCCAAAAAAATTTAATACTTAAGTAAAATACTTTTTAATAAAGGTGATATCATATTTAGCAAGGCTAAAACTCAAAATATTTAATTACAAATGAAATAATACTTATCATTTTATCGTCTTAATTTTCGTCTTACATGTAATTTTCTAAAATTCTTTTGCAAACAAATTAAAAGTAATGATTTTAAAATAATTATGGAAAAAGATAATTTACCAATTGATTAGTAAGTGGATAATGTCTAACGCACTTGACAAATTTGCCATTTTATGTAGCCTTATTATTTCTATCTTTTTTTTTTTCTTTTTTCTTTTCTTATTTTGTTAATGGAAATTTTGAAGTATATTATTAAAATTTTATGCATGTATATATTATAGGTTTGAATTGGATAATTTGACATTGATATTTGTGTTTTGAGTAGTTTATTTACATCACTATATCAAAAAAGAAGCTTACAATAATTAAACAAAAATAGTCTTTTTGAGATTTATAAATCATGAATTGAAATCCTAAAATTCACGGAAGGGACCATTAGACTAGTGAATTGAAATCGTAAAATTCATAGAAGGGACCATTGGATTGACTACACCACACACTCTTAAGGCATGACTTTTTTCTCGAATTTTAGATGAACACAAAATAAACGTGAAATATTTTGCGCATAGATTTTTTTCTTCATCTTTTTGTGATTGAAGAAGAAAAGTGAGGAAAGAACATAGAAGTTTCAATTTCTAAGTGGCCAAATATAAATCTTTACTTACCCATCCCATGAATAACCAAAAAGAATAATGATTAATGAAAAATAAGAGATTACATAGGAAATTGAATATTATTAGGACATAATCAATTTATTCAAATCTATATATAGCATGTGTTATATTAAAATGACCCTACAACTTAAATTTAATTATCCACTTAATAATTGAAACAAATGCATAAATGAGTCAACCTCCCTATAATCATGTGCTCAAAGAAGCAAATGATGTAGCAAATTATATTCCAAAGTATGTAGCAACAAATCATCAAAGAATACGATACAATAGATGTAATTATTTTTTTAATTAATTAAAATTTTAGTTTCGAATTTTGATTATAAAAAAAGTCTTTGTTATAGAGCACTTTTTAGTATAAACTTTATGTGAAACTGTTGAAGAAGGTCTTAGGTCTAACTCACACCCCAAAGACTAGTTCAAAGGGAGGATGATTGTCTAGTTTTATAAGGAGACCACCCATCCCATTAACTACCAATGTGGGACTTTGTGTCTCAACACCCCCCCTCCCCTCACGCCCAGTGCTTAGCATCTGGTGCGTGGACAATTTTTTCGGGGGCCCAACATTGGGTGAGACGAGCCTTGCTCTGATATCATATTGAAGAAGGTCTTAGGCCTAACTCACACCCCAAAAGCTAGTTCAAAGGGAGGAGGATTGCCTAAGCCTTATAAGGAAACCACCTATCCCATTAACTACGAATGTGAGACTTTGTGTCTCAACAGAAACAAATTTAAATTAATTGAATTTCAATATAGATATCAGACATCAAATAAAAAAATAAAAGAAAAATGTAGCAAAGTATGAATATTTCAAAGAACTAATTAATTGCTTTTATTTCACCATTATTATATCTTTGTTATATATGTTGTGTTTATTTGACTATTAATGGACCTACACTTAGTGAGGAACATGATTTGATATAATGAATGGAGCATTGTCTTCTCCTTATCAAGCAAGAGAAGCACACTAATTAATAATGGCATTATCACTACACTATATATCCCATGCTTTTAATTTTATCTACAAGTTTTTGTAATAATTAAAAAGAAGATTAATTGATGACTATGAAAGTGGCAATCCTAACCAATTCCACTATATAAAAAGAAAAAAAAGGACAAATTAAGCCGTCATTTATTTGTCTTTTTTGGAGAGAAATCAACCTCTCATTAATGAGGATTGACGATCCTTAAATTTTATTGTCATTAAATTAAAAGATTATAAAATTTATGTAAAAATTATTGAGTTCTCGAGAATCTGCATGCTATAGCCTAGATTTGCCCCTTATCCTAAACAAAACTCTTTTTCTACAACTATATTATTATGAATGTTATTGTATTATTATATAGAGAAGATATTCTATTTGTAGTATTTTAAATAAATAATTACTTATTTAAAAAAAGTAACAAAACATAATTATAATAAGAAAAATTACGAAAAAGTCAAAAAGTTGGTGACGAAAAGACTCAACACATATTCAAACATCCTTAATAACTATCTTAACCTCAAAAAATCATTGGTTTTAAAGGATTCGACGTATATTTGATAAATTTTTTAAAGATTTCGATCAATATCAATATTTATTTATATTCTTATATATAAAATATAGAATGACATGTTATTTAATATTCAAAATCTATTGATTTATTTAATTATTATTGAAATTTGCATCACGTAAAATATTTATATTCAAGATTTTTTTAGCTATATGAAGCCTATAGACAAAATGGAAGTATCATGACAACAATGAATATATCAAAATACGCCACCTAATATGAAAATTTTCAAATATATCTGATGAATCACGTATCGTAAATCTATTTAAACTATTAAAAGTACATAAAATATTTACAAAAATGTGTACAAATGTATGTGTTTTAATTAGTGTACGTATGACGAGTGGATAAGATAAAAGATAACCACACAATAAATAAGAGATAGATAGAAAGTACCAAGTTATCAAAAAGAAAAAGAAAAAAACACGTTTTATATTCTTTTAAAAAATATATCTGACTAGTTCAATGATTACTAAGCACCAGTAATATTGGTCAGACCAAATTTTTAAATAAGGTGTTTAAAATTTTAAAAATGTTTAAAATTTTTTGAAATAATTAGAGGATTTAGAAAAAATTATATAATATTAATATAATATTTCAGGTAGATAAAAAAATCAAGAAATTAAGGGAACTTACACAAAAAGTTTGTTGACTTGGACACGTGTCTTTTGGAATAAAGAAAGTGATATTATTTTAAGATAATATGAATATGGGAAATGTCATTATCAAAAAAAGCATTATATCAATTACTAACATTTTATGTTTATTTATGTGTAAGTGTATAGTTGATTGGCCATTAATCAAGAAAATCATTCTCTTAGTGGGCCAAGACATTTAATTATCTTTTCTTGGCTAATATCAATCCCACTTTTTAAAATTATTTTTATCATTTTATTGAGTATTAATTCTAGTGATTGTGAGCATATGTTGGCATATTTTGATGATTAGATGAGTTTCGAGATATTTGAAGTTACATCTAACTCAAACAAAGCAGAAAATCATCAAAAAATGAGTTGGGATCATGGCCACGTCATCGTGGAATCACCTTCAACACTCAGATATATTTTAAAAAAATTTCAAGTCATGTCATAGATGAAAATCACAATTGATAGCGCACTTCTAACACTCGACAACTAAGCACGCCACCAAATGTGTCGTGCGTTGACCAACGGAATAGGAGAAAGGATAAGGTTTTTAAGCAATCTCTCGGGCTGTTTTTCGCATCCCTGTGCTCAAAAGGTGACTAGGACCCTTGGTGGCGCGCCCAATATTGTTAAATTTCTCAAATCTTGTAGGATTTTAATTTTAATCTCTAATTATTTTTTACACTGTAGTATATTCTAGACACAATTTTTTTAGCTAACTTTTGACCTACGAAGAGTTAACTGGGACTCGCCATAAAGGTCAAAGTTTATTGAGTTTAATGTCTTGTTTAATTAGATAATCATGATAGTTGATAAATTCAGTTAACAATTTATTTTGAATCTTTATAAGTTTGAACTTTTAATCTTATCATCTTATTAGTTGTACGATCATATATATTGTATGAGCATTTGAAAGTTTATTCAAAATTTAAATTGTGTTAGATAGAAAGCACAATTTAATTTTCTTAATTAAATTTATTCAAAAATAATGATGGACTAACTTTTATGCTTTATTGACAACTAAAAGTTTGGAAGAAATAAGGAATCAATAGAGGTTGCTTCACAAGATTAAATTAGAATATTCCACTTGTCAATTGTTACTTTTTTTTTTGAAATTTCTTTTTCTTTTAGACTCAATTGATAAAGAAATAATTAGAAATAATTAGATAAAAATTTGTACCTAAGTTGATAGAGAAACATGATATAAAGTAAACCAATATGTTTTAAAAGTCATTTTATGTGGTCCTTAATAATATACACTTTGCATTTTGGAGATAACATCAATATCCTTTTCATTTGTTGACGTAAAAATAGATCAATTTGAAAATTTACGATAATTTTTTCGATGTGTAGAAATATAACGTCTGTAGTAGTCTAACTTAAAATACTGATTGTTGCAAATATCATAAAGTGAAACCAGTTGTTTTATCTATTATCATAAAAAGTCACGAGTTAAACATTAATAATGAACTATGAATCTTTACCCGTCTTTTACGAGTGGACCTGACCTATAATATTTTTTTGATATTTTATCTAATTAATTAAAAAATAGTGTGTATAATTAAGGAAAGAAAACTAAGGAACACTTCCCCTTTCAATAAGTCATATACATAGAGACGGATTTTGACTTTGTAAAGTTTATAATTAATTAATAATAATTGATTTTCATTTGTATTGTCTAACAGGGAAAGAAAAATATCGTTTTCAGTTCTTCTGACTTTTCTCCTTATTTCAAATTAATTGGTGTTATGCAAACATTCTGTTACAAATCCAAAAAGAAAAAGATTGATCATCACACAACAATGAGATAGATAAGACTTTTTTCATTTTTAATAATATGCTTCGAACATATATAAGTCTCGAAAAAGAAAATAAGTAGGCAATACTTTCTTTTTCAGCGAGCCGTACACTTAGAGACAATTTCTAACATTAAGTTTATGAATTCTTATAAAACTATC
This sequence comes from Solanum ossicruentum, assembly GCA_025774065.1. Taxonomy (NCBI): domain Eukaryota; kingdom Viridiplantae; phylum Streptophyta; class Magnoliopsida; order Solanales; family Solanaceae; genus Solanum; species Solanum ossicruentum. The sequence goes on from JAOTQR010000007.1 coordinate 21,674,282, forward strand.
AATAATAATAATAATAACAACTGATTTTCAATGAATGAATTTTTTAATAGAAATACTGAAGCTACGTAAAAGCTATTCGATTTCCGTGAACCATATACTATATATCAATAACAACAACAATAACATACCCAATGAAATCCTATAAGTGGGGTCTGAGGAGGGTAGTATGTACGCAGATCTTACCACTAGCTCATGAAAGTAGAAAGTCTGTTTCCTGAGAACCGTCATCTCAAAACCCATAAGCAGAAGAACTAGATATGACAAAAAGGGAAGGGAAAGGAACAGAAAGAACGATTAATAATGAATAACATATGACAGTATGTAAATATGATAAAAAAATAATACGACAGATAATGATAACGCATGAAACATGTCCTCCACCTAACCCTATTATCCCCAAGGCCAAGCATCCACTTAACCCTACCAATTAGTCTACTAGTCTAATTCGCGACTTTTAATATATATCATGTGAAAAAAAGAGAGAATACATTTGCCATATGTCAACATTACAACAACTCAACAAGTAAGAGAATTTCAGAGGGAACCTCCTTATGAAAAATCAACAATACATATAAATAAATAAAAAGTCAATATTCAATTTAAGACAACTGAGTATTTTTCCATAGTGGGCTGCAAAAATTAATTGATTATGATGTATATTGACGGGGAATATAGAATATGAATAATACAGTATAGAATCAGAATTTTCACTAAAAAAAATAAAAATTTTAAAATTTTAATATTTATTATATATGTATATATAAGAAAAAATATATAATTTTAAATGAAACCCCCTTATAATATTCTGATAGTTGGATTTATTTGGTTTCATATTTGGTTGACCAAAATTATAAGAAAATATAAAAATAAGTCATTTTATTTTTCTTTATTCAACAAAAGATTTTTCTAGTAAAAAAAATAAGTTTCATAAATATTATTTCATTCTGATCGTGCACCAATAATTTATACTATAGAGTTTATTCCATAGTACATACATCATGTATCTAAAGTTACAATTTAATATGCCAAATTAACATATTAAATACGTGGTGAATAGAATTTTAAAATATATGTTTTCATCACGTTGACATGAGAAAAGTAGTAACTTGTAATATTTTTCATATTATTTTTGAATATATTTAAAGTTTAAGTATAAAATATTAAATTGATTAAAAAATAAAATATAACAATTAATATTAGGATAGATATGAGGGTATGAAAGTCGAGAATCAAAGTAAAAAATTAGTAGGTAGTCTCAATAACAACAACATACCCCAGTGCCTCAAAAGGCTCCCGCTCATTGTGGAATAAGGAGGGATCGAATGTACGTAATCTAACCCCTATGTTTAAAAATATAAAGCAGTTATTTCCAGATGATCCATGAAGAACGTCCCCTATGCTTTAGTAGGTAGTCTCAAACTGTTTAATTTTCCTTTTTAGTGACGTTACTATCATTTCTTTAATCTCTACTTTCTAATTAGACTTCAATTTAACTACTATTGACTCTGGTTATTTTCTTTCTTTTTGATTTTCCTTCGATTTCACGATCTTTCTATCCTTATAAGTTGTGGTAAAGGTTACGTTTACTCGACTCTCCTCAAATCTCGCTTATAAAATTTCATCAAAAATGTTATTATTAAAACACGATAACTACTATCGACTATCGTTATTTTCTTTCTTTCGATTTTCCTTCGAGCGTGAGTATAGGTGCCATCATGACTCGTGTTTGGGGTCGTGACACTATTAAAACACGATGACTACTATTAACTATCATTATTTACTTTCCTTCAATTTCACGACCCATCTATAAAGACTGTATTTATTCAATCCTCCTCAAATTTCACTTATAAAATTTTATTAAAAATATTATTATTAAAATATGACAGCTAATATAGAACAGAACTCGACGTAACAAATAAGTACATGCCAACTTTTGAAAATTATGTCATGAGTTCAATCCAATATTAAATGTACACACAAAAAGCTATTTATTTATTTCTGATTGAAGTAAATAAACCGACTTTATATTTGTCCACACCTTAAGGACGACTCATGTTATATTGTTTTATTGATAAGTCTAAAAAGTGGTCAAATTTATGGGGTTCAAAAATTAAAATAAATGGGACTTGTGTGGGAGAAAAAAAGTGAATAAATTAAGTTGAAAAAAAAATAGATAAAAAGGGGAAGGATTTGACAATGCTGATGTATATATGTCTCCTTAAATTCATTAATAATTTAAAATTAATTAGTCAATTCGAAAAAAAGAATCTTATTTATTTTTCATTTTCTAGTTTACAAAAAGTACTTTTTTTTCTAAGATATTATTTACAGCGAATTACAACTCAGCTTTTTTTTAAGCTTTCGTTTTAAACACAGTCAAATTCAATTCGATTCGTCTATTTGTCATCGTCAGTTTCTCCTTCGCTCCGCGATTATAAATGACATTCTTTAAACAATAGATTATCCTAACAAAAAACATAACAAAAAAAAGTAATTTTAGTTTTTTACAAATTTTAAGCCAATTTGATCATTGTATAATTTGTGTATACTCACTATATAATTTTATATACTTATTTTACTAAGTGTATGATATATATATACATTGATGATGGCTACAAATAATTATAATTAAGCACGTGAAAATTCTTTTTAACCACTTGGCTAATATCATTAAATTTAAAATCCCTCTAAAATTGACATAAGTGAAATGAAGATTTGGGCCCAATACTGAAGATCCAAGAGTGGTAGTGTTCTCCGGCCCATAACTCGATTCTAATAAAATAAATTTTTAATCGATCGATTTACATTATAAATTGATATAATCATCTTTTGGACGAGTAAAATTAAGCTATTGAGTTATTAAATAAGCGGGTCATAACCTCGAACATTTATATATAAAATTTCAAGAAAGAACTTGCAATAAGGATCCAAACAAAATGTTACATTAAAATGACCATTATAGTTGCATTAAAAAAAAAAACAAGAGCACTACGATATTGAAATAATTAAATTTATGAATCTGGATGAAGGGTATGAGTATTTTCATTCATCATACGTCTTGCAAATTTGTCTTGCGCGTCCACACAAACACATATGTGTTTAAGACAAGCGGGCAACAATGTTGGAGGGCAAATATTGATGCAATCTGAAGCATCGTTGCATGGTTTGTCTGCTCCTGCTGCTTGCAACATCAAATCTGTAAAATTATATGTTGACACCCAATTTTGTCCGGCCTTTCCCATAAATTAGTGTCAATTAGTTATCGGACTTTATTCTTATTTTTAA
>JAOTQR010000007.1:21692915-21712578 GCA_025774065.1 Solanum ossicruentum
CCAACTCGAAAAAAACCGAGGTTGAAAAAACCGCATTTATTGGTTTGGTTTGGTTTATATATTAAAAAAACCGCATTCAATGGTTTGGTTTGGTTTTTAAAAAATCCGCACCAATCCGCACCATGTACACCCCTACTGCGAGGAGTCATGGGGTGACTCGAGTCAAAGTCATGATTGAATATATTGTTTGTTTGATGAATTTAGTTAAGAAATAAAATTGTGTGTTTACTATTCTTGGCTATAACTTTTAATCTCATAGTAAATGTTTGATCTTAACATGTGATATAATCATATTGACTAAGAACATGTGATCTACGAGTTCGATTTCCAAGAACAACATTTTGCATGAGACGATTGTTAAGAGGGACATTGTAGGGTAACGTCAACATCCTGCTCATGAAAAGGCTGATAAAGGGATTGAGGTGGCTCGAGTTAGAGCCATGATCGACATGATGTTTGTTTGATAGGCTTAGCTAAAAATAAAGATGTGTCTTTACTATTAACTATATATTACTTAATTTTGACATGATGAAAAGTGTTTGATGTTGATGAGTGATGTCAGAATAGACTAAGAACATGTATTCGATTCCCAAGTGCACAACATATTACATAATATAATGCCAATATACTACCAGTGTCAAGGCCCCTGAGGGGGTTGGGATAATATGAGTCGGAGTCATAATTGAATATGATCGTTGCTAACTTGACAAATTCAGTTAAAAATAAGATAACGTGTCATTACCATCAATCATAGTTTTTAACATGACTTGACCCTAACAAGTGATATAAAAACTACAATCATATATTTGCGTTTGATACCGCCTCCGTCTCGATTTTTTTCCTTAAATTTCATACCCATTCAAACTATGTAATATAAATTGAAAGAGAAGTGAATATATAATTGCATGACGGTGGGGGTTTGTTTGTAAATTCACATATATAGAAGTTAGAACTGCCGGCAGAGAAAGTGATGAAATGGGTTGGGCCCCCGACATTGACAGCGAGATCTTGCGCGACCCAAAGCCCAGCTATACTATATGGCCCTCAAGTGGGCCCATTGACGTAGGCTTAAAGAAAAAAACTCTAAAAAATAATTTCATATATAAAAGAGAATTCTAATTTTGTTTTTTCACAAAAGTGGGAAAGAACAAAAAAATTGTAAGTTTATATTGTTACTTGTACTTTTATTATTGTACTTACTTTTCAAGATCTATGGGAATTATACCATTTATTTGTGTACATTCTACTTCCTTTCGAATTCACTTTACGATACGTCAGGAAAAATCAAAATATAAGAAATTTTGAATTCAGACATTCTTTTTCCAAGTGGAAAAGATCTAAAAATGTATTATTATATGTTGTTGTTATAGTTACCATTCAGAATGATTTGGTATACTTTCACTTCCATTTATTCTTTTTCTAGATTTTTTTTTCTTGACTCAAGGGTCTATTAGAATAATCTTTCTTAAAATATGTTTACATTCTACCTTCTCTGTACTCCAACTTTGTAGGACTATAGCAAGTATGTTAGTTGTTGGAAAAGACTGGGGTAAGCCCGGAGCACTTAATCTCTCGCGATGCGCAGGGTCTGGAGAATAGCCCGACCACAAGGTTCTATTGACGCAGTCTTAGCTTGCATTTATGCCAGAGGCTGTTTTCAAAGTTTGGATCTGTGACCTCCTAATCACATGACAACAACTTTATCAGTAAGAAAAGACTAAAAAATTCAAATTAAGACCTTGTTTTTTCTTTTTCCTCAAGTGGGAAAGAGAGAAATTTTCTTTTGTGGTTTTTGAGTTTTGACTTTAGATATAGCTGGCTGGCAGGGCAGTTGTTGTGTGTTGGTTCCTTCCTTAAGTTCATACAAGCCAAAAAAGACAACTCGGTAGATAAAGCATCTCATGTTAGCAGAATCTTAGAAAAGACCGCACCCCAAAGAGTATGACTATTACAGCCTAACCTAAAAAACTGTACTTGACAGTTCAACATATCAACTGCAAATTGGAAAAAAAAAGGGTCTCATTTTTCTTTCTAGAACTGCATATCTAACTAAGATCATTTACAAAAGAAAGACAAGACTATCATGAACATGTTTACATCAATTGAAAAAATGAAACCAACTGGCCTTTTGGGCGTAATCTGTGATTCTCTAAACGCGAAAAAATGAGGAGTACCGATGTTGTTTTGCTGGAGAAATGAAAGCTGCTAGGTTCCTACAATACCTATTATGCTGTTTTCTGGTGATCTCACAGTTGGCATATGAAATTTCTCAAACCGCGGTTCAGTTAAGTCCACTGATTCGTCATCATGTGTGGTCCAACTTATGGAATTTGAACTCTGGACGAGTAGTTTCTTGACGTATGCATCTGGAATAACATGTTGTTTTGGATCACTAGTTTCGCGACAATGACTGAACTTACAGTTTGGCAACGAGCAGTGAGCTGTGCCATTCTCAGATGTGATCTGCTTGATCTCCTCAATTTCAACATAGCTGGAACTTTCTCCGTTACTCTTGTTGTCATAACTGAATGATCCCTATATAATGTACAGAGTGTAGAAGGTTTCTGAGAGTGATGCAATATCTATTAAATGCCAAAATTCGGAATATCTACTGATTACAACTATAAGAAGCATGTCATTGCCATTGGTAATGGAAAACCAAGATAAGTTAGCTGATATACCTTGAAGTCATCTCTCGAGAAGTGTTTCCGTTTACATGTTTCAGGTGCAATAGTTGACAAAATTTGTACAACCTCACTCATAGTTGGCCGAGAATCTGGATCCAATAGAAGACACTCCTTAGCCAAGTAAGCCATAACCTGCAATTCTTCTTCTTCAAATTCCCCATTCAGACTTGGATCTGGCAATTCTGAGACCACGCGTCTACTGTCTAGTAGACGAGGGGTCGCCTGTATTTAGATGAAAATTAGTAAAGTTAAGTAGAAAGGTTATATGAAACGAAGAAAGGGGAGTTCTTTTATTAACTTTGCGTACCCATATCACGAGGCTCTCTTCTGCTTTGTTGGCTGACTTATGGATTGGTTGTCGTCCAGTAATCAGTTCAAGGAGCACAACTCCAAAGCTAAAAACATCCGACTTGAGAGAAGCTCTTCCAACAATTGCATATTCAGGTGCGAAATAGCCAAATGTCCCTTGCATCCGAGCAGGAGAGCTGGAACAGCTAGGAATACCATCATTTTGGAGGTGCTTTGCCATGCCAAGATCAGTAATCTGGACATGTATACGAGGAAAGTAATAACGGAAAATGAGATGATTTGCAATTTATAACTATTAACTCCGCCAATCATAGAAAGACTCTAATTTTCAAATTTACCTTAGCTCTATAGTTATCATCCAATAGGACATTAGTGGATTTAACATCTCGGTGTAAAATTCTTGGTGCAGCTGCTTCATGGAGATACTCCAAGCCACGTGCAGCTCCAAAAGCAACTGCGACCCGTGTGCTCCAATCCAGATGTATCCCTGAAGCCCCATCCAGACAGTCTCTCAGATTGCCATTTTCCATGAATTCGAAAACAAGCAGCCTCTCCGCATGTTTCCCATGGTGCTCAGAGCAGTAGCCAAGCAACGGAACCACATGACGATGATGAAGTCTTGATATGAGTTCTATCTAGCAAATTGAAAATATATATCTAAATAACCTTCTCATTATGTTCACATGTGCTAAGGCTCCAAAAGCATGTAAGGTACTACCTCCGTCAAGAAAGCAGGGTCAGCATCCCGCCCTGCCTGAGTTTTAATTCGCTTAATCGCCAGAGTTCTTCCATCTTTGAAATAACCACGGTATACACGGCTGCTTCCTCCCACCCCAATCAAATTGGAATCAGAGAACTTATTTGTTGCATTCTCTAAGTCAGCATATGAGAACTGAGTAATCGATCCGTAAAACACTTCTGGTTTTCTTTTGAAAAGACTGGATGCTTTGGGAACACAACCTACAGAGTGAAAAGTTCAAGATCCTCTTAAGGATCGGAAGTCGAAATCCCTTGAAAAGTAATCAAGATTCTACTCATCATTTTAAGGAAATCCAGTTACCTGCAACACAGTTGGAGGAACTTGTGTATCCTCCATGTTCTCCAACTGAAGTTCCTTGGCTTATTATTAAGTTGGTAGCACTGTTGCAACTTGCATCTTTGTCAGACGAAAATAGAGATCGTTGAAAAGAATATTTATCCTTTCTATAGGCATACAACAACATCAAAGCAACGAAACCAAGAGTTATGATCGTCGCCCATAGTAAGAGAATGACCAAAATAACTTTGCTGGGCATCATCTTCTTTGCAGACTGTATTTCAAGTTGAGTTCCTATCAGAAGAAAACACATAATTAATCAACCGTCTGAAGCTGAACCTGTTAGATGCAACGAATCACTCATTAGATTGACGTGAAGAAAAATACCATAACGGCAATCACAGGCTGTAAAACAGCTGCTGCGATTATGATCAGCAGTCACTCTTGGAAATCCATCAGCTTCACATATACATATCCATTTGTTCTGGCTTGATTTGTCTGCAAAAATTACATAAAACGGAATCAGCGCAAACTGAACTTTTCTACATTGTATGATCCTTTAGCAGTCCATAGTCCAAAGACTACAGCAACTGTGATGCAGCAAAAAGCTTTCTAAAACAAGAAAATCATACCAATAGTGCAATTACATGATGAGGAACAGTTTTCTGGAACAACAAAACTTGGGTCGGCAAGACAGCTGCAGGTCCAATTACTTGTTACTGATGCATTACGCGCTCCTTCATCTGATAAAGAGATAGACAATGTTTCAATTTACATTGTTTCATTGCAAGAAACAAAGTTTAATGAAAATTTAGAGTTTCGTAATCTCTTGTTAACCAGAGCTAGTCAACTCTTTGCTGCTCTACAAGTTGGATTCATGCTAGAAGTGAAATAAGTAGACGACAACAACAACATAACTAGTGAAATCCCACGAGCGGGGTCTGGGGAGGGTAAAATATACGCAAACCTTACCACTTACCACTACCTTATAGAGATAGAGAGGTTGTTTGCGGAAGACCCTCAACTGAAATATCTAAGTGAAATAAATAGAACTTCCTGAAATGGAAAGGCTACTCTAATATGCTCCCAAGCCGCAACAGCAATACTCACCGCCAACAGCTTGCTGTATCCAGATCAAGCAAATGATGAAAACAATTGCAGCTTCCTTTTGACCCCTCATTTTCTTCTTGTCAAATCACTGAATTATAAAAGGGCAGAAAAAGTGATGAGAAGCCATGAAACATTATAATTCAGAATGAGGACCATTGAAGTATTACAACCAACTCTAAGACTAACAACAGCATAAGTAAAACTGTTCCATCGCTACTTATTTTAATACATCGTTGAATAAAAAGATTAATTTGTCCCTTCGCAGACATCCAATAGAATAAAAATGAAGATTAATCTAGAACATGTACAACTTAATCGTCAGCAAAGTATATCCTTTTACTGATTCTTTAAACCATCAAGTGCTACGAACCATCAAGTCTTCAGATGTTTGAAAGCATCATACACTAACTTGCACTACAACAGTGTAAATCCTCGAAAACATTGTAAAAGCTTTTGGTAACAACATAAACGTTTCGAAATAATGAATAAAGAGAGATCTTACGAGAGAGCAGCTTCATTCATGAAATCTTCATCTCAAGGACCATTCTGCAGGAAGGCAATGCAAAACCATTACATTGTATATACCAGTTACACGACGTAAATCCAACTAAAATTATTATAAGAGCAGCTAATGACCAATATCTGAGGTCGTCCATAAATCATTATTCTGCTACAAAGAGAAAAGATAAGGGCTCATATTATCCACAAATTGTCTTTCAAAACAAGAGAAAAGACAAACACAACAGCCTGGAAACAATTTTTAGACAGAAAGGTTATTCTATCAGTATAACATGATAATTAGGCTCAAAAGCTGGAATTATACAACAACAACAACAACAACGTGCCCTGTGAGGTCCCGTGAGTGGGGTTTCAACTCAAATTCAGCAAATCCAAGTATAAAGAAGAAGAAAACTACGCAGAAATCATAGCAACTAAGCATTGCAAAGCCTAAAAGAATGCAATAAGACCAACAAAATAGTGCAATAACCGAAACACTATAAACAACAGACGGTGAAAGCTGGGATTATAATAATCATAAACAATGGAAGCAAGAAGAGTGTCAACGATAATATACGATAGTTAGGACTTAATAAGCATTAGGTCAACAAATGTAAGTAGGTTTGAACTTCTCTAGATTATAAATTTAAACAATTTCTACAACACAAATCTTATCCACCATACAAGGTAGAGCAATCAAAGATTCAAGAATAGAAATGCCAAAAAGATGACAGGAAACAGACACCTAAGACAACGACATTTCGTTTTCTAACACCATCCATCCATCCACATTTCGAGAGGAAAAAAGATACTCACTTATAAAGATGAAAGGTCAGTTAGTTAGAAAAATATGTTCAATTACAAAGCTGAAACCAAACACCTTGAAAGCAACCCAATTTTCAAATCAGAAAAAGACTTGTCAACAACAATAACAAAGCAGTATAAACTTTAACATTGGCCGTAATATACTAAACAATCAAATGATTCGACATCTGCTATATATACATATAAAAAAAAGTAATTTTTTTTCAATAATACATATAAACAGTATAATTTTTCGCATTTTTCAACCAAATATGGTATGTTAGAAACAGTAAAGTCTACTACCAACGGTTATAAAAGACTTTGCTTCCAAGACATTTTTGATAGAAACTAAAAAGCTGTTGTGGCCTGGCCTGCAACATCAACTAGAAGTAGCAATTTGTTTTTTTGTGGACTTTCTTGAGAGTGATGTTTCTAAATAAAAAGCAAAAAAAAAAAAAAACAAGACGTGCATATAACAATTTACTTATTTCGTTTATTTTATTTTATTTGACACCTTTTTTTATCCGTTCTAAAAAAATATCATCTTACTAAAATTGAAAATAATTTAAATTATTAGCTTTAATGAAATTATTCTTAGTCACACAAATATGTAAGAATAATTTTAGACTATAAGTTTCAAAATTTTTCTTTTTTTCTTTAAATATTATGTCAATTCAAAAAATATCATACAAAATGAGACGAAACAAATATTTATTTACTCAAACGAGACCCACAAAATTAGTGTCGGTTGTCGAATAAAGACTATAGAAATTAGCAAAAAGTGAGATTATAAGATATGATGCCTTTCTTCTCTAATTTACCAATTTTTTGATTCTTAGAAGAGGGAAAATTTTCAAAAAAAATTCCTTTTTGGTATTTTCTTTTTTACTCATAATAAATTTTTTCCAAAATTACTCAAATAAAATTAAGAAGAAATGTGCTCATATTTATGTTTTTTTAACATAAACGTGAATATTGGTCCCCTCAATAATGAGGAAATGAATATTTTCTATAAAAAAATGATTTTTCCACTAAAATTCTTTCACCTTTCTTGTGTCAACAATTACATTACGTTTGAATTTAACTAACTTTCAAAGCTAATTTTAAATAGAAATAAGACAAATTAAAAAATCAAACTCTCCTCTTTTTTGAAAATTTTAAATTACCAATTGAGCTACAATGATTTTTATGTGAGTTTTCGTCTTTTCGATAGGTCCACAATAAATAATTCAATTACTTTATTTTCAAAACACTAATTGAAAGGGGATATATCATTAATTTAACATATCATCACTATTAAATCTAAAATACCAATAATTATACAATAAATAATACAAAAAATCATCATTATTATTTCTTCATTAATTTTTCCATGCCGACACAATTCAAGTTCGTCGGCAATCGACATACCTATAAAATCCTCCGGCGACGGCGACTGTGAGCTGTTTCGTTTGTTTATTTCTTCATATTTCTCGAATGCCGATAAAAATCTGAGAAGTTGCGCCTGCCGGAAAAATCAGCTGACGGGAATTTCACCTTAAAAGTTACCGGAAAAAATGAAGATTCAGACGCCGAGCTGAACTGCAGAAGTGAATTGTTAATGCACCGAGTACCGAGTAGTAGTAAAAGCATGTAGCTCGATGAGCTTGCACAGATTTCGAGGAAGCCACGTGTCTACTGTGGGCCCAGGAGCCACGTGGATATTTTGTTCTTCCCGATGTTGCAGTGCCGTTTGAAAAAAAAATTATTAATTGATGTAATAATGACTAACGCTCTGTTCCATATAACATAGTCGATATGACATGATGATTCAATAATACTACATAAGATATCAGATTCAAATTTTATATTTTTCATTTTAATCAAATATGATATATGATATCATCGTCAACTGCCTCATTCTGCTCCATATAGCATAGTCGATCTGGTATGATTATTCATTCATATCACAAAAGATATTAAATTCAAACTTTTATATTTTCTATTTTGATTCAATATGGTTTGTAATATCATCGTCAATTGCTTCATTTTCTTGGATTATTAAATACAACACATTTATTTGGTCGTTGTACTAATATATAGATGTTTTATTTTATCTATTTATAATTAACAAATTCAGACTAAAATTTATTTTATTATTTTTAGCATGAAATAATTATATTAAAATAATAATACTTAAATTAAGAATTTTAAAATATCATCAACAAAGTTAATTTGATAAAATAAATTTTCAAATAAAAAAATTAAAAATGTGTGGGATCAAGAAAGATTTGTTAATTACTCCTAGAATAGATTAAATTAACATTAAAGTCATTAATTAGCGCTGATTTCAATTACTGATAAAAATTGTTATTTATGCTATGGGATCCCATATAATTAACACTATTGGAATTTGAAAGATTTATTTATTTTTGAATCGGGATCATGTCACAATTAAGGAGTATAATCTTAATGACAGTAAAAATTTATATCATTATTTCTTATATATAATATGTGTGTGTTTTAATCATAGTTGAAGTTGAAAAGGTTTAGGTATGAGGAGATAAAAAAAATATATAGATGTTTTAGCGAAAAAGTGTGAGAGATTGACGGAGATAGATTTAAATACAGATAAAAGTAGATCGATAAAAAATTAAGAAGTGATTATAATGAATATGATATGTTTTCAATGTATCGAAGAGATGATCCGAGGAGAGTTTAAAGATCAAGGACTAGATAATGATAAGTTGGCAATACAACATTTTTTATGATTATTAGAAATTTTAGCGTGTATTTAAAAATTATCGTTAGACTCCTGTTGTTGACGTGATTAGAATGAATATGATATGTTTTCATGTTTGTTGAAGTTTTCAGTGGGTATGAACATATGAAATTCTTACAAAATATTGGATTCCATTTGTCCTGAAATCCTAACCAATCTAGACTTCATTACAAGAGACGTCACTTTTATTTTTCAAGTTTTATCGTCCCAAAATGTGAATGATCATAAAAAAAATTTCAAGTTTATAGGTCTCGTAAAGCAAAATCATGGTTATCGTAACTTTTTGATATGTATTAGCAAATAGTTTTTTTTTTAAAACATTATCATCGATATGTGTTTGTCCTATTTTTCGAAGGCTCTATTTTAAATGACTTAAACTTCATCATAAATGATTTTACTTTTTCTATAAAAAAAAAAGCTTGAGATCTCATCGTCTTGTTAAGGACCGTTCTATAAAGTTTTTTCGAAAAGACCCTCACAAAAGTAATCAACAAATTTAAAAAGAATTTCTCTCTTGTATTTGAATTTAGATTGGCTTTGATATTTTCCCTTTTAATTAGAATCTAAAATAGCTTGTAGTTTGTAGCTATCAACGTCCATTGATATATGTTTTGTTTATAACAAATGTTTAATTGAAGGAAAATTTTAGCATTTATTGTCACGTGATCAAAAGATACGATTTTGCAGAAATGCAAAATAAGATTTCATATAAAAAGTTCTTGTATTTTCGATCTTTTCGTGAATAAAGTCCATCTTGACAAGTTTAGGGGTCTAAAACTAAACCTCGTAGAGAGGTCTTATTTTTTTAGTTGACATATAAAAATTGAATAATTATAACATACTCATTGTAATCTTACAAATGAGCTCTAGAAAGATAGGATATACGTAGACATTTCATGAAGTAAACAGTCTGTGCTTCTTTCAATTGTGAAGTAGCAGTTAGTCAATACAACTTTCGACGCTCATCATGAGTCATCCGAAAACAATCGATCTATATTTTAAACATAGGGGTCAGGCTGCATAAATCCGATCCCCCTTTACCCCGTAATGGGCGGGAGCCTTTGAGGCAATGGGGTAATTTATATAATGATTTCGACATAGTATTGCATTGAATTTGATAAGTTGATATAATGATATTAAAATAGTATTGATAAGTTTAGGCTTGAAATTTGATGAGATACCAAAAAATAAATTTGATCATTTTATACACAGAACAATCAATTTCGCATAATGTAGATGGATAACTGTTTGAGAGATTTTTCAATAAAGAGAGAATAAAAATACGAAAGAAAAATTAAAAACATAGATATAAAAATAATATTGTTTGTTAATGATAATCGTTATAATATAAATAAGACAACAAAATAGATTGTCTCTTCCGAAAGCATCCTACAACTTACTAAACATTGTTTTATTTCTCAATTATTACTACGATCACTATATTAAATGCGGCAAAAAATTATTATATTTTCTATCTGAAATATTCTTTTCAAAGTTATAAATATATGAGACATTTTTTTAAAACAATATATATACATTTTTGAGAGAAAGTGAGGGCATAAAAAGAACTGAGACCCTAAGCGATTGCTTAATGACCTTATAATTAAGACGGTCTTGCCTGAACGCTGCACATAGCAAGAACTTAGTGCACGGAGCTTTCCTTAACAAGTACATAATCAATATGTACTGCTGATTATGCAATATCTTTACACTTTATATTGTCTAAAATTGTGTGTTGATTTCCATTTCTTCAATTGTAATGTACCACCTTCAAGTAGGTACAATGACAACATCTTGCTAGATAAAGGTGTTTGTGGTTTATTAACCATAACATTCATGAAGCTTTTAGGGGTCAAGTTTAAGCTCCGTAGGCAGTCTAGTGTACAAAGCATTTTAATATCAAGATTCAAGAGTATTATGTAGACGATATATTTTGACGTAAATATCAATAGTTGATTTCACAAGCTGAATCTTTGACCTATATATCACAAAAAACATAGTAGTAACAACATGCTTTCATCAACTAAGAGCAAAGGAGAATCAATTGATGCACTAAATTTTTGAGCTTCACAAAGAATGGTGAAGAAAAATTTTTCATTTATAAATTCAAGAAAACAACTCCCCTGTATACCCACAATTACATTGGACTATACCACAAAACTCACCAAAAAAGAAACACAGGATTTCTCCTTTATACACCCATAATAGTCAACGACATACCAGCAAAATTCCACGAGTGAAGTCTAAGAGAACAGAATGTTACACAAACTTTACTCCTACCTTGAGAGATAGAGTAGTTGTTTCTGATAGAGCCTTTAATTCTAATCCTCACTCAATTCCTCTTGAAGCCAATTTACTTGCTATTTGTCTTTTGTTTCACCCCATTTCTTGCCAAAATCTTCTTTATTAATGTACATTTTACTAGAAATATAACCCCCCGCCCCCTTTAGCCCATGATTTCCCAAAACCCGAAAAGATTGAAACATGAGAAAAAACAAAAGAAAAAATCAGTCTTGACAGAACCAATCCATGGAAGTTGCGGGAAGAAAAGGTGTGTCGAGGATCACCTAGGCTGGTGTCGTGCAGGAAATGATCGCAATGGCCTTAGAGGTGGTCGAGGAGCTGGACTACCGAGGTACATTGTTTGTGATCGGCTAACCATGTCAATCATAGATGGTGTCTGGTAAGCCTGAATCAGGCTTGTACTATCAGTGGAATCACCACGAGCTGTTGCTCTCTGCCATGAATGTGAACTTAGTCCTGACAAGACATAAGCTCTACCAGATGTTTCATAAACACGACGATTTGCCATCCTCTCTTGCATTTCCTTCAGCTCGGCATCTAATGCAAGACATAGCCTGTCTCCAGCTTGAGCAGACACAGTTTCTGATAATTTTTTCCTACAACGCTCAAGTACAGATACTGCAGCTGTTAAATCACCATTTTCAGCTGCAGATCTTGCTTCTGCCATTGCTTCTGCTGATTGAAGCCGGTTACGCTGCTTGTCAACTTCCATCGACACAACTAGTTGTCCGATTGTCTCAGGCCTCTCAATTTTGACATCACTAATATGATCCAAGGTTACTAAATCCAAGTTGTCGGATTGTGTCGGGTCTTTATATGTACACTTAACTTTTAGAAGAGTCATCATATCGTTGCTCGACCTGTCAACAGGAATATCTAACATGACCAAGAAATCTCTTTCTTCGTCTGCATATAAGTCTCCAACTTCAATGTTGCCACTTTTGTTATCAGATGCTAAACTGGCATTGTAACTTCCAGCCTTTATTGAACCGAGATGCAAATCAGGGTGAACGCATTCAACTTCCACACGCAATTCCTGGACCACCACACTTAAAAGGCCGCCAATGCACTGAGCAAAAGCATCTTGAATAACACTCTCAGTTTCTATGAAGGAAAATGTTCCGCCTGAAGTTTCAGAAATTGAGTGCATTGAGACTGCATCGTGGTCAGCACCAAAACCAAATGCGTGCACTGGAATATGGAGACCTGAAGAAGCTGCATTACGCTGCATGGAAACAGGAAGTAGTGACCGGTAATTGGTCTGTGTAGCAGCTACATTAGGACTGTTAACGGTATATGTGTCTTGTCCATCAGACAACAATATTATGCTGCTAACTGGATTCTTCCACTTGCGATCAGTCATGATCTTGGCACTCTTCTTTAGAGCCTCGGCAATGTTTGTCCCACCATTAGAACTGAGTGAATTCACTGCTTGTAGTGCATCTTGCTTTCCAGTATCACTCATCCTATGGAGAGGAAAGAGACGACGAGCAGTAGAAGAGAAGGCAATGACGGAAAGTCTGTCAGCAGGGCCTAAGTTTTGAATCACAAACCCCATTGCTCTCTTTAGCAAAGCAAGTTTGGTACCAGCCATGCTGCCACTAACATCAAGAAGAGTCACAAGATCAACCGGAGCTCGGGAATTCTGACCTGTAACTGGCAACTCACTCTGGTTTAGAAGGCCAACAGTGTGCGGAGCTTTGAGATGCACTAAAACAGCAAAATTGTTATGAGATGCTGATTTAGTAACTGCAGAGATCTCAGGCCATGTTTTAACTTCTATCGCCCCCATAGAATGATGTTTAGCCATGTCAGTTGATGAGTTTTTCTGGCTGCCCATGGGTCCGTGATCAACAACTTCATCATCATCAAACACACTTGGTTCCACAGTTTGAAAAAGAGTAGAAATGTTGCGATTGGCATCCAATCGTGCAGGAGGGATCCGTCTTACAACTGTCATCCAGGCATCATCTTGAGGCCAATGTGCATGTCCGTTCCGAGACCTTGGATGTGATATATCAGTAAGAGGACTTTGAAAGGGTATTTCTTTCCATTTTGCTCTGCAAACTGGACAAATTTGGTTCCCATGCTTTACATTTGAAGTGATACAGTTGAAATGGAACGAATGTGAGCATTCTGCTGTAAAGATTGCATGACCTTGGCCTGGTTTCATCGACATCAAACATATCGCACAAGTACTCTGCATTGCATATAAGTATTAAAACGCATGACTATTCTAAAAGAACAAGCTAGCACAAACATATCTTGAGAACTTCAAGAAATCGGATGTCTGAAGTCCCTTCGAAAGCACAAATTCGTTCAATTCTATAATCAATCAAAAGTGTAGCTTGCATATTCAAGTTTTACAAGTCCAAGTTCTTGTTCAACAGATGTAATCGCTTATTTATCATATGTCCAAGCAATGGTAGAAACATAATTTTGATTAAGGGATTTAAAATATAAAGAAGTAATACACGAACTAGCCCAAGGAGTTTAACATATACCATGTATACATAAACATAATCTTATAATCTCCTGCCAAAGGGGATTCATAGACCATAAGTGTTGGTGGATAGAATTATTTAGTGATTGTATTGTTGGAAATTAGTGATTGTGTTGTTGGAAGATAGTAGGAATCCACAAAACTAGTCGAAGTGAATATAAGTTTGCCTTGGACATAACAATTACTCCCCCTGTCTCATTTATGTATCACCCTTTTTTTTTTATTTCGTTCCAAAAAGAATGTAATCTTATTATAATTAGAAACAATTTAACTTTAAAATTTTTCTTTTACCTTGATAATATGAATCTCACTCACACAAATATTTAATAATTGTTTTAGACCATAAGTTTTAAAAATCTTTTTCTTTTCTTAAATATCGTGTCAAGTCAAATAATGCCGGTGTTAGTGTGTATGCAACGGGTGGGTTGATGGGGGCTAATTTAGGTCACCTGCCACCTCCTCACCAGTTAAATTTACTGAAAACAAAAATTCATTTGTTTATGACATCAAAGGAAACATCCACCCTCCGTTTTAATTTGTTTGTGTTACTTTTCGTTTTAGTCCGTTTCAAAAAGAATATTTCTTTCCTTCAACAACTCCTTAATCTCAACTTTTCACATGTCATGTTTAAGACCACAAGCACATTTTACATATCTTTAGTTTAAACTCCATGACAAGTTAAAACAAGACAAACAAATTAAAACGGAAGAAATTCAGTAGTCGTATCTACAGAAGGCTACAGTTATATTGCCATCATACAGCAAAGATTACTGTCACTATAAAGTGTGGCCCTCTTATGTCTGCATGTCAACTACATTATCAAGACAGCCAGCAACATAAAAAGATGAGATTGATGATGTCTACACAATTACTACTACTTTCACAACTAATGGCTATTTAAGAATAATAATAATATTACATGTGCAAGACTGGTCTACCATTTCAATAAAGTCAATGTTTTTGAGTAGTCAAATATCAAAGCAAAGTTGTGGACATATACTTAAAAATATAACTTTTGAAAAGTAGGTACAAACCCCAGAAACTCTGAATTATGAAGCAATTTCAAGACAGCTAAATACATTGTTTTATTAAAATAATCAACAACCCCACATTATCAAAAGAAGTAGAAATCATTGTTTCAGCCATTAATTAAAAAAAAAATCCATTCTTTTTTTGTTTTTCAACTCTGAAGTAGCTTTCTTGGAAGTACTTCAGCCAATTCCACAAAATGCCTATCACCTCAAACCAATGAAAAGTATCAAATAATTGTTCCGACTCTTCAAAAATATTGTCGCACCCATTTTGGATTCTTTAAAATACACAATTTTTTGAGGATTCAACACAAATCTATTGACATTTTTGAAGAGTCCGACCAACAGACTCTGACAACTAAGGTTAGAACAAATAGCAAAAAAATCACAAATCACGTAGTATTTTGTCTCAACTAGGATTTGAAAATTGTTTTCTTGAAAGTACTTCGACTAATTCCACAAAATATCTATCACCTCCTCCAACAACAGATATTAGATAACTTTGTGAAAAGAAATTACCTAGTGTATTGTCAGTGCTAGGCTATGGAAATTGCTTTCTTGAAAGTACATAATGGCAAGAAAGCTCTCAAATCAACAGTTCAACAGGCTTTTTTTTCCTTGGACTAATGTCATGAAAAGGGGTGATAGAAAATGGCCATATGAGTTAAAAGTCATGTGTGTAAAAAAACTAAAAATAGTGCAGTTGCTGACCAAGCAAAGCACTTTCCCCCTCCAAGAAGAGTAAGGAGAAAACATGAAAATTACTCTGGTGTTGTTTCCTTTTTACAATGAAAACACCAGTGGACCACTAATACGGGGTCCTCCCTTTCACAGATATCTATCTACTTTTTATCCCCCAACATGGAGAATCTGAAATACTACTGTACATTATAAGTCACCATTTCACTTAAAACACAACTTTCTATATAGCAATAAGAACCACTTGAAAGATAGGGGAATAGCGTCCGAGCCAAAATTTTCACCAAGACGACATTTCAAATATGAAAGTCAATACACGAAAAAATCATAACGGTTCAATGTATATACATAAAAATAATTTTCTATCGAAGGGGTTCATTCCTCTCGACCCTATCTGGCTCTGCCCTTCTTTCGCATCTATGCCCCATGTCAACCGCATATTATTAAGGGCGGATCTAAAAGGACGAAAAATTACACTATTTATACAAAGTCTTTATTAAAAATTATGACTCTGCCACTACAAATTAGGACCTACCTTCAATTAAAAGAAAAGCAAAAGAAAACCAAACTACTTAATTGATCTCATTAAAGACAAACAAGAAATTAAAACAGTTGACAAATTAGATGGGGAAATGAAAAAAGATAGCATCTTTACTCTAGTTCCTGTTCACACTTAAGGTCATTTTTGTCAACTTCTAATACTCAACAATCAACAACAACAACATACTCGATGTACTCTCACAAAAAATGTACTATACCTTATCAATACCTCAAAAATACTTCTACACCCGACCAAACTAACCTTAAAACATAATTTTCTCAAGAAAAAAAGTATTATTCTACATCAAACATCTTTCCACCAATCAAACACACTCAATTCTTCACTATGAAGAATATACTAAATAGGAGATTCTTGTTAGATGAACATGAACCACAAACTAGCTAAGAAAACATAAAATTTAAAGAAATCACCAACCCAAGTCAATTTTCTGTAAGATTAATCTAAAAAACCAAAAAAAATAAATAAAAATTTGAATCTTTTTTCTTACCTTGGAAGATTTTGAGCTATGGTGTTTAGGCAAACGAAGCCCAGATGACGATGGGGTGGGTGTGGTGGGCATATCAACATGACAGTCGGAATTCCTGTTTGGGGTTGTCGGAGACAATGAAATAGCATCGGAAAACCTTCCTCCGACCACCACCGCCGCCGCAGCCGCAGCCGGTGAATCTTCAAGTGTTTTTGGAACATAAAGACATGTATTTAAACCCAATGCAAGCTTTGCTTTCCTCCATTTACTTCCCATTTTGATTTTGATTTTCTTCAAAAACCCAGGAACAGGAACAAGAAGAAGAAGAAATTTAGCTCAAATTCATGATAAAAACTGAAGCTTTATTTTAATGGAGTTGATGAGAAAGTCAAGAAGCTTTCTTTCTTTGTTCTTGAATGTAGTGTTTGTATATTTTCTTTGAACACGATAACCAATTCAATATGTTACCCCTTTTTTTTTTTTTTAACCAATTTGGACAAAAGAGATTTTATATGTGAAAATATTGTTTACGTATACGCATTATTATGGACCACAACCCCCCTCCTTGATTTTGGCTTTTATTTTCTTGTAGTTTTAAATTAGAAAAAGGTCAGAATTTTATAATTTTGTGGAATATCTATTATCTCTCGTCAGTATATGTATCGAAAAACTTTTGACTCGAAAGATGTATATACATGTCTTATCTTTATCTTTGTTAAATAGAGATCTTGTTTTTGATAGATTTTTTACTCGAAAGAGGTGTAATCAAAGTAAAAGATAAAAGTTAATAAAATAATAGAGGATATAAAGATTTGTTTATGTCCTTGGGAGATGTTTGGTGGGATGTATTAGAGTAAATAATCCATCGATTAGCTGTTGATATTAAGTAATATTATGTTTGGTAGAAATTTAGACCCATATATTAATTAATTCATGTATTAGTTAATACCATATACATGGTATTAATTAATATTTTCTATTTAGTGGTATTAGCTAATCCCTTGGATTTAATATCATGAGATTATATATAAAGACAAAAATGTTTCTCAAATTCTTTTACACTTTTTTTATTTTTTTGATTTTATATTTTATATTTGTAGTTGTGTTTTCAATAAATATTTGACGATAATTTATATAGAAAATTCACACATTTAATAGTTCAAATATGAAACTTTAAAAATTAAAATAATATATAATTAAATCTTAATATAAATATTGAATGTTAAAAAACAAGAGCAAGCCTGGTGCGCTAACCCATGTGCATGATCCGGAAAAGGGTTCAATCATAAGAATCTATTATATGCAATTTTACTTTACATTTCTATCAGAGGTTGTTTTCAACGTTTGAACTCGTGACCTCCTGATTGCATAACAATAACTTTACTAATTACTCTAAGGCTCCTCTTCTGCTATGTATCGAATGTTAAAGAAAAAAAACGGCCAAAAAGGGTAAAATTGGAAAATAGAGGATGATGAGACCTTGGGATTCGTGGTTACTGGATCAAAGTTATGTATTGACCTTTGCCTTTGTTAAGATGTTTTTGGACTTTGTAAGTAGTATTAATAGTCATGGGTTTTACAAACTCCACTACTTTATGTCTCCAATATTTTGTATTTGTCTTGGTCTTAAAAATAACAAAAAAATAAAATAAAATAAAAGTGTGTGATTGAAAGCATTTATAACAATTTATTTGATTATAAATTCTTTTAATGATATAATAAAAAATTTAATATTAATTATTTGTAAATATGAAAATATATCATTATTTGTTAGGCCGATTAAAGCAATAAAGTGTCACATAAGTTGAAAAGGATATAATATAAAATTTTAAAATTCTTACACTATAAATAAGTTTAATATTACCCTTCGGGGGATGGCTTAGTTGTTTGGGTTTGGATCTTCGACGTTAGAAGTCTCAAGTTCGAAACCCCTTGCCAGTGAAAGCAAGTAATTTTCCTTGTGCGTCGAACTTGTCGCACCGAGCTTGCCTAGTGCGAGTTACCTTCTTACATGATTTGCGAATTATTATATAGGATTGGAGGTTTACCCTATATATATCCAAAGAATAACAACTGTGAGTTCCCCTTGTCATAAAAAAAATCATACACCTACTGTATCTTTTTCTTTCCATTAATAACAATTATAGGACAAAATCAAAGTTGTTTGTCGAAGTCAATAGGAAGATTATTAATAATAGTAGTCAACCAGAAGCCATACGAGCATCTCACGATCCATGATGCATCACACGAGCCGTGTGAGAAACCGTATGACCTCATTTAGTGGGGTTCCGGGCAAAGATTCCTGAAAAACCATACGGGTGGGTCGACGACTCGCTCGACAAGCGGCCCAGGTGGTCGGGGGGCATTCGCTTGGCCCTGGTAGGATTTTATAGCCCAAGGAAGGTGAAACAGGCGATTTCGGCCATTTTTCGTGTGTGATAGCCCACAGATTCTGGCGCTGCCTGGGGTTCCGAGCAAAGATTCCCAAAAAACCATACGGGTGGGTCGGCGACTAGACCGGCAAGCGGCCCAGGTGGTCGAGGGGCGTTGGCTTGGCCCTGGTAGATTTTATGGCAGAAGGAAGGCGAAACAGGCGATTTCGGCCATTTTCCGTGGGTGTTAGCCCACGAATTCTGGCGCTGCCCGGGGTTCCGGGCAACGATTCCCGAAAAACCATACGGGTGGGTCGGCGACTCGCCCAGCAAGCGGACATGGTAGTCGGGGGGCGTTGGCTTGGCCCTGGTAGGATTTTATGGCCCAGGGAAGGCGAAAAAGGCGATTACGGCCATTTTCCGTGGGTGTTAGCCCACGAATTCTGGCGCTGCCTGGGGTTCTGGGCAAAGATTTCTGAAAAACCATATGGGGGGGTCGGCGACTCGCCTGGCAAGCGGCC
>JAOTQR010000007.1:21715131-21728552 GCA_025774065.1 Solanum ossicruentum
CTAAACCTACTATACCCCGAATCCAAGTGTCACCTAAACCTACCAATTAACCCGCTATTCTAATACGCGACCTCCACATCTTTCTATTTAGGATCATGTCCTCAGTAAGATTAAGTTCCGCTATATCATTTCTAATCACCTCCTCCCAGTACTTCTTTAGTCTACCTCTACCCCTCCGAGTAGCTTCCACAGTCAGCCTCTCGCATCTCCTAACAGGGGCATCAGTACTCCTTTGCATCTCCACAACAAGCCATATATATTTAAAAAATTAGGTGAGAATTCACATTAGTTGGTTTATAAAAATTTCCAGCCATAGCTTAGATATTATGAGGTATTTTGACTTTTTATTAAGTGGTGGAGATATAATTATAGTAACAATGGTATTCAATGGAGGGGTTATAATTAACATTATCAATCGAACATAACTTAATAATTTTTATCTAGAGAATAAGCTTCGCAACTTTGATTAATCTGAATTCATATTATATAACGCACGTTAAAGGCAAGATCGCTCCTTACTATTTTTTCTATCAACAAACTCTTATTCAAAATCTCCGATTTCTGATTAATAAAAAAATTTTATGCATCCCATCATAATCTTCAGAGTGATGACGAAAGGCATAGTTATTTCCGCTATCTTTGTTTTTATGTTATAGTTAGCAATAGCTTATAATATTTTTAGAAGCATTGAAAAAATTGACTAACTTTAGTTAAAGGGGTTATCTTAAAGTCATTTTCATAAATACCTCAGCCAATATATATAAAATATACAAAAAATATGCCAATTTTTTAGTTTGAACTTTAATTGTGAATGACAGCTGGTCATACATCATTTGTTGGAAATTATTATGAGTAAATTCACTTTCAACCAATCAACTTTATGTGGTTCATAATCAAATAAGTCATATAATAATTAATTTCTCTGATGAGACCAAATTCTATTTTCATAAAGTTTACGAAGTTTTATTATAGCATTTATAATCGTTCATGGTGGAAAACCACAAAACGATATATATATATATTGTCACTCGAAATATGCGATTTAAAAACTCGATCTATTTAAAATGAAATTAGATGCTCAATAATATTAAGAAGATAGAATGACTATTAATGTATAAGGTTGCTTTATAAGTTATAAATTTCATTGCTAATTTATCGATATCGCTCCTAGCAAACTAAATTTTCGATAAGTTATCGCTTAATAGAATCAACAACAAATTTTATGATTTAACTACAAAATTTATGTGCCACTATTTTATTTATTTTTTAAAACTTTTTGGTCCAATAAATAAAAAAGGGAATAACAGCAATGCTTGAACACAAGAAACTTGTGAGGCTATTAAATGTCAAAATAATTTCTTGACTAATTTGTAGGGATCACAATATGCTGTAGTATAGAGGTCACAAGTTTTTTGCTTTTATTAGATCTTTCACCAACTTGTTTTTTTGTTACGTTTTCAGCTCGATGTTTGATACACGTTTTAGAATTAGATTAATTTAGATTTATGTTGAAAAGTTCCATTTCGAAGGTGAAAAACACTTTATCAAAAATAATTTTATATCTATAACTTAAATCTAATATCTTTGATTAAGAATAAAAAAATACTTATCACGTGACCAGAATGTTTAGTATTTTCCCCAACTTGTTGTATTTATAGTACTCTTTTGATTTTGACTTTGTGGGGGTCTATAGTTTCATCCCCAAGGGACAATTTTTTGCTTGCAATAAATAGTCATGGATTAATACATAGTATCAAGTGGATCTTTATGTTATATGTTCTATAATAAAATAATAGTAAGTACTAGATTCTTAATTAATGTCACATATCTAAGTTAATGTCACTCACTTCTATTTTTTTTATTTTGAACCTTTTTAATTCACAAAGAGTATGATCAGAAAAATGAAAAATATCGATAAGTGTTTGCTTTATCTAGTAGGGCAACCGATCAAGGGTTGGACCCTTTTAAATCAATTGTTTGGACTTATCTAGTTAGGCCTTTGTAGAAAACTCCATGAGACGTATTAAGCTTGGTGAAATAAGTTCGACGTATTGAAAAGGCATAATTTTTCTAATACTACGATAGAAGAAAAGTAGCTTTCGCAGG
The DNA here is from genome assembly GCA_025774065.1 of Solanum ossicruentum. Classification (NCBI taxonomy): domain Eukaryota; kingdom Viridiplantae; phylum Streptophyta; class Magnoliopsida; order Solanales; family Solanaceae; genus Solanum; species Solanum ossicruentum. The sequence continues at coordinate 21,717,238 of JAOTQR010000007.1, forward strand.
TTGTACCTCATATTCTAATAAAAATTTATCAGTACATAATATATGCAGAAGAAACATGACATATCATCATTAACAAGACTTGCTTTTTACCTCCTACTTTTAAGACTCGATTTCCTATTAATCTTTTAATCTACTTCTCGACTTTTACACTTTTTTATCGAAGATCATGTCTAATTTATTTTTCAGTATTGTGATTTATGACTTAAAACAAAAAATAAAAAATAAACTAAAATTTGAGAAATGAATATAAGTAGGGTCTAGGTGTACACCAAACTATTTCAAAAGTGAAGTTGAATATGTTAGTATTGTGACCTAAAAAATTGAACTTTTCTCCTTAATAAGTTTTCATTTCCAATGCAAATAGTTACTCTTTCCGTTTTTTGAGACTTTTTTCAAGGTTCAAAATAGTTAAATTTTTCAAAGTTCAAGATGAATGTTTGAAACTTTTTTCATATTTGCCCTTTCATTTATTGAACTTTTACATTTTCTAGGAAATAAATCACACTATATATTTATGATTTTACAAAGGACAATAGTGAAAAGTATGGTATAAAGTTGTCTTTAAATATTTTTCTTAATATATGTGCATTACCTTATAAATTCAGTTAATATGGTAGGAAAGAAATTGAGATGTCTTTAAAATTCAACCATAAAAATTTCAACTATGAATCTATGAGGAAGAGGAAACAGATTAATAATACACACAGGCTGTCATACATTTTCATTAAAGTGGCCAAAATTATTGGTGAATGTTGGAAAACATTGGCTCCACCCACATTATTCAATGAAAAATGATGTTACAATGTTATGCGTACATTGTGACGATCTAGCAAATGATACTCATTGATTTATTAGGATATATATTACTTTTTGAAGTTTATGAATTACGAAATAGAAATTCAAGATTATCTCGATTTTTAATATCTATCAATCTATAAATTTTCCTAATGTGTTACTAACTCTGTTGACATCAATTTTTTTGGTCCACTCTGTGTGAGCTCAAATTTTGTGAGCTCATTCGTGATGACCTAGTAAATGATACTGATTGGTTAGGACAGTCCTCATCTTTTTTCGAATTTATGGGTCACGCTATAAAATTCAAGAATATCTCAAACTTTCGTGTGTATTGGTTCATGAAATTTTTTGGAATATATGTGACCAACTTTGTTTGAGCTCAAATTTTGTGGGTCTTTTCCATGACGGCCTAGTAAATAATACTCCCTATGTTTCATTTTATGCAGTAACGTTTCACTAAAAAATTCATATGCAAACACAAAAAATGAAAAAAAAATCATCTATTTTGTTAAGTGGCCCCTAAATACTAAAAAAAAAAACGTGAATTAGAACGAGGCTTTTAGAATTCATTCAACTTTATAAAAAAAAAGTTGACTAAAAGTTGTATCACTAAATAATTAATGGGCTATACCTTGTCGTTCTCGAGGACAAACATTGGTTCTTTTAGAATCTGTGTCAATAAACTACAATTCAGAAGAAATTTCTGTGTTCAAATTTTACGGATCCATTAGTGATTACCTTACAAATAATATTTATTGTTCACGAAAGGCAACCATTGCTTCTGTGGAGTCTTACGTATCACAAAACTAAAATTCAAGATTGTCTCAACTTTTCGTTGAATATGTTATTTTACCCATCGAGCACAACATAAGTTATTATCTTCGGTATACTATTTTCCTAGAACATGCTTTCTAGGAGTGTTTTTGAACACTTTCTCAAAAGCATCTCTGCCCCACGAAGATGGAATAAAATCTACGTACACTCTACCCTTTTCAAATCCCCTGGGCATGTATTGGTGAATGCAAATCATTTCCTTAACACTATTAACATATCAAATACTAACATTTCGATGAAAATTTGTGTATAAATAATAGGTTGGTTTGGAGCAAATGACATGAAAAATAAAGTGGAATATGACTTACCTTTCTTCCCCTTTGATGAAAAACGTTTCCTGATAACCAAACATCATAAAATAACCAGGATTTTGTATTAAAAAAAAAAAGATAAGAAAATGAGCTACTTCTAGTACTGAAACTAAGATTATTAATTGATTACTTCATTGATAAAAAACACTATAAAGAGCTGTTTTCATCGTGGTTAACGTCTTCGTCTATTAGTTTCTGCACAAGTGACACTGGAACCAAGCAAAAACCTCCGTTTGTACATCGATTTCTTTCCCCCTGCTATTCTGTTTACCCCGTCAATAAATAATTCGCGAAGGAAATAGCAATGATTTTTGAAGTATATCAAAAGATTTAGCGTACCTTTACCTGTGGGTGAAAAAAGGAACCACTGTTGCTTCTTGCTGTGTTACACAAGTCCTGTAGACAAATGAGTAAACGGAGGATAATGCACTCCGAAAGGAAAACAAGAAACAAGAAAACGTCTTATTTTACTTCAATGCATTGAGACATCGAACCTGAATCTGATTTATTAGAGAAGTAATAGAGTTGTAAGCCTCGTGGAGGACTGGAGCTGTCTCAACCTGCAATAAAGTCTCCACTTTCTGAGAATTGGATAATATAATGTAGAGTCTTTTTGGCCAAACTTCTAAAATCGGTTTATTTTGGAAAGTGCTGTTCGAAAAAGGTATTTTTGGAGAGAAACAATGTGTTCGGCTAATCAATTTGAAAAAGTACTTTTGAGCAACAATTAGTGTTTGGTCAAACTTTTAAAAAGTGCTTTTAACGATGAAATAAATACCAACGCAACTCTTCAGGATAAAAGACAGGATGTCGAGTAGTTCTACTATTATCACAACTACGACATCATGTCTTTTGTCTTCTTATAACAAGGGTGTTCTTATAATACCCCAGCTCGTTCACTATTATAGCGAGGGTGCTTTTATCACGTAAGGAGTCATAGTTGCTATAATAGTAGAACCCGACATCATGTCTTTTGTCCTAAAGAGTCGCATTTATTTTCTCAAAAGTACTTCTGGGGAGAAGCTACTTTTTCAGCTTCAGCTTCCACTCAAAGTCACCATTTCTTCACCTAAAATCTTTGGCCAAAAACCTCAATTTTGACAAAAAGAGAGAACTTACTTTTAGACTTGGAGAAGCTATGTGCCAAACAGGCTAGAAATTAGAGAAAGAGGAAGCTGGCCAGTCATGGAAAAAATGATAAACGCTGAATGTAGTTTCCACCAATTAACTACCTTGCCATGGGGAGAAACTAGCTTTTGCAGGGCTACAATCTTGTCCGTTAGGCCTCTCCACGGCTTCTTTTTTTCCCTCACTGACACCTGCAACACAAGCAAGAACAACACCCTCCATGAAGCTAGTCACTTAATTTGAGCTGGCTGCTGATCAAGCTACTCTTTTACCGGAACACCTCCTATCATCACAAATAAAATAGAAAAAACAAGAAAAACACACAGGGATTGTTTGGTTGTTGAATGAGTTATGTAGGAATTAGTTAATCCATCCTCTATACTGCATAAAAAATGTGTAGATTCCCTTGTTACTTGTACATGTATTAGTTATGCGATATTCTCTTGCTAAGCAAGATTCAAAAGTGTACATCAAGAAAAATTCACACGACTGCCAAAATGGATGCTTTTCCTCAGTTTGATTGCCCAGTTGTGATAAATATACTTTAGTATAAGCTACAAGCGGAAAAGATCTCTTAGTTTGTCTTCATTAGCTCTTTACCAGTGAGATGGTCTTTCTCCTTGGGCGAACTTAAATCTCTGATTCACATAAAACGGATGAAAGAGTCAGAAAATGCGTGCAAGAGGGCAAATCTAATCATGGATCTAGAAGAGAAGTACCTAAATATTAGTTCTGTAACCAATAATATAGAGGCATTATCAATCCATTAAAACAATACTCAATGGTGGCACATCACTTGTCCCAATGCTCTCTATGATGTAGCTGAATAATTCAAGGTATTACATAAAACTCAAAAGGTAAGAAACAAAGGGTTCCCCCCCCCCCAACCCCCAACCCCACCCCAAGAAATACAAATTGCTCATCCGGGAGTAGTACCATAGTTAATGATGTGTGTTCTCTCATCTTTTGATACTTTAGCACAACATAGAGGTAATCGGTCAAATTTCCTTCTCAAGTGGTAATTGTTGTAAAAGACCCCTATTATTGCCAATAAATGAACTGAAAGATATGGTCAAGTTTTTTGTGTCCCACAATAGATGAACTGCAACTCGTTACTTCAAGAGGAGGTTGCCAGCATCAACATAATATGAAAAGAATAAAAAAAGCCTAGGAAACAATATATAGTTAATTTTATGTCCAAAACTTGCACGAACAACAAACACAAATGTTTCATCAACTTTTGGTTGCAGTCTCTCAGTGCCTTTATTTGGTGGCAGTGTAATAAGGGGATGTGGATAGCTATTAAAGTAAGATAATGGTACAAAAAGCTGACAAAAAAAGATGAATAATCACAAGTAATGGTCCTATTTTATTAATATTAAAGAACACGATAAGGGTTATTGGCAACTCAGCCTCATATTCATAGGACTTCATATTGTATTTGACTCGCACCAAAAGTGACAAGGTTATTCAAAGTGGTTTATGAATATATCGTGTTTAGATATAGTGATTTAAGTTTATTGGAAATTCAAGACTCTGAAATATTCTAGCTCAAGCTATTGCTACAAATTCACAGGATAAAAAGCCAAATTATCTGAAGTGAAAAATCAGCTCCAGAAAGGTTCAGGTCACGAGATAGTACTCATGCACAGTTCAAAATTAACTTCTCCAGGATTCAGAAGTGTCAAGGTACAATGAATTAAGCATGCCTAGCTACATTCATAGATTCATAAACATGGGATTATGTAAGAGAAACATTTATACGAAAGCTAAAAGAAGGAACAGATGACATTCCAATATAAATAGAGAGACAATTGGAGTATATAAAGCTGTGTCACTCATGAACCCTAAAAAAAAAGAGAGCAGGGTGGAGAAGGGAGGTGCGTACCCAGATTTTTTCCCAGAGCTTCCTCTCCCAAGGTTAAATTTGGTTAGACGTCTGTTACTGCCCTCTGATAGTTTTCTTTTCCATTCTGCATTTTTCATTTTTCTAAAAAGGAAGTTTGTACACATACAGAGAGGAGCTGACCCCACAAATACACAAGCAAATCCACTTCATTATCCAACAGTTCAGTCATCATCGGACAGACAAACAACACTACTTACGTTAGTAGCTGGCTCTGAAGAGATAGAACCTCTCTGTACACTGCCCAGTGAATGAAAAGCAGATAGGTCTAATGAATCAAAGTTACAGCTGATATCTGGTAAAGGTGGCATAAAATTAGGCCTGTTTGCACGAGATCGATTCTCCATTTCTTGAAGCAGTTCCCGTGCTGAGAGAGATGGTTTTTGTATAGCAGGCAGTCCTCCAAGTCCATGGTTCAAGGACATATTCCCAGAATCAGAGAGATTTACAGGTAATTGTTGTACTACGGGTGGCTGTGTTGGATTTTGCAGTGTTGATCGAAGAGATGCAGCCACATAGACGGGTCGTGGATGACCTGGCATTCCATTTAGAAGGGGTGACGAACTGCTAACAGGAGTTGATGTTGGTCCCTTGAAGCGCTGAAGATGTGGGGCTGGAGCACGAACTTCGCCACCTATTTGATGATTACCCCTTGAAAGGGTGATTGCACTAATGAGAGGTGGTGGCCTGCTTACACTTCCTGCAGGAAATGTGGTTGAACGACTAACAGCAGCAGGTTGGCTACATGAGGATGAACCAGCAACAGATGAAGATCTTAATGGAGGCAAAGAAATTTCCGCAGAATGTACTATACAATTAGCAACTGGCGAAGATGAGACAGCAGTCTGCTGGACCTCCACAGGTTGGCAAGCTGAGGAAGAACCACTGATTGGGGAAGATGTTAAACTCTGCTGCTGCCGTACCTGATGTGGATGCGGCATAAAACCAGGAGGCGCACCTGGAATGAAACAAACTTCATTGCTTAAAGAAACAATAAACACTAAATGTTGTGCTAATTGCAGAAAATTATACATGTGATGCATGATCCTTGTAGCAGATGAAAATGAGCTTTCTGTGGACCTTTGAACTAGATACAGACCAAGTACACTTATCTACTATAAGTAAATTATCAATCTGAGGCATCAAATAACACAACTACAAGAAGATAACAAATTATTCTAGGTTGTAATTTGAGACACATGAGCCCTATGCAAGATATAGAATTTGGTTAAAGACATATAGCAACCTCACTAGACTGAGGCCCATTGCTATGGGGACTACACTATATAAGAGAATGACTACTAAGGTAATTGCCAATAGTTTCTAATGAAAGACAGGTTATCTCTTCAAAAAGGGCACCCTCCTAATCTCATTTTGATAGGAAGAGACATTGATAATTATACCGAGGCTTACTACTCAGCTGATAAATCATGTGAGCCAGCCATGATCACTAAACTCACCAAAGCAGCAGCATATGCAAATTTGATCATAGGTTTCTATACGCTGAAGGAAAATCGGATTTGCAGAAAAGGATACGAAAATGTAATATATACAACAGAAAGTCCCTACAATCCATGGACAACCAAGCTGTCCCCTCTCTCCATATCTCTCCAGTCTTTATAAGTAACTCTCACAAAATTGGGAGCTAGAGATCATCCGTGATTCATCCAAGAATGGGACCTAATCAATTTAGCTGCTAGATATGTTGAACAATATGTCTATGTAGGGGACACTAGAAATGCTTCAAGTCAACAACACAATTCCCGTATCTCATATTTAATGTCGGTTAACATGATATGTACAACTTCTTGAGCCCTCTCTACTTCATAAGGTAGGGGTAAGGCTACATATACACCACCCTCTCCAAACCACACTTGTGTGATTAGACTGGGTATATTGTTGTAAGTAGGAAACATATAACTAATGTTAAGGAGCACATAATAAAAAAATGTAAAGAACTTGCTGTATACCTGGAAGATCAGAAATTTTGACATCCATGAATATAAATCTGAAAGCATCAGCCAGAGCTTTATTCATGAGAATTTTGTTCTGATTCATATCAAGCTCCTTCTTCTTCAAAAGATATGCTGCCTCAACCTCCTGAAGCTTTAAATCATATTTTTTACGGATTGGTGCTATAGCCTCCTCTATCTCTCTCTTGCACTCAGATCTCAAAAGCAGTTTCTGTTTAAAGAGAGGAAAACAGGTAAATAAAATGATGCCTGGAGTCTTGCATATATAATCATCGAGGATATTGGACACAAACCATATCCTCAAGGCCCTTTGTCGCTTGTTCTTTATCTTTATGTATTCTTTCCCATTCCGTATGAAGAGGGTCAGCATGGAAAGGAAGAGCTAAATTACAAGTGGCCATCTGATGGACAGGACACACAGGCATGTTGCTAGATCCCTGAACAAAGGCAACATTAGTGTTAGGCTGAGAGATTGCTCCGCTAGGAAGTTCAACAGAACCTTGAACCACTTGAAACACAGATCCAGTATTCGTAGTTGATTGAAGGTGCACTCTACTGACTGCTGGTAACATAGATTGACTGTGGGTAACCCTAACATCCGACTGAACAGCTGCACAAGGCTCCATATTTTCAACAGCTGGAGAAACAGCTTGATGTGAAGATCCTGCCGCATGGGGAGAGGATCCACTTATTGGAATAGAATTTCTTTCATCATGGGCTTCAAGCGAAAACTCCCTGTGAGTATGATGAGTGGCAACGGGAACACCATCATCTACTCTATGATGTTGCTCCGAACTGCCAGCTAAAATTGCTTCAGAAGTGTTGTTTATATTATGTCCAGAAACAATTTCAGTTTGCATATCAATCTGGTTTTCACCAACTGTCATATTGTTATTGTGCGTTCCATCATCTCCTGGAGACCGGGAACATTCATCTAAATTTACCTGATCCAGTAGTAGTGAAAAACTATCAATACAAATCAGTCTGATTATATCCATAACTCTTTGGAAAAAAATGCATATGCTTGCACAAGATGTACATGATTTTTGGGAGATTAAGTGAGAGACACCTGAGATAAAACTTACTTAACTGATATGGAATACAAATCCTCTATTTCAGACATTTTAACTTGCCCAGAAAAAACCCTAAAACTATTTGTGTACAGAGTTAGAACCTAAAACAGACAACAGGATGATCCAACACATGCAACATATAAATGTGCAACACAAAAGCAAGCATACTGGATTTTGCGGTAAAGAACTAGCATCATCTGAAGGAGGAACTGTTGCTACGCAAGGCAAGTCTGCTGGAAATTCCACTGGAGTTCTTTGGTTTCCATCAATGGAGCTAACTTTGTCTCTGTGGTTTCCAACAACATTTGGCAAAAAAGAATTATTTTCTGTAATTAATTTTTGAATAGTGTTATTTACTTCAGATATTTTAGCATGTCCAACAGCTTCATTAAGAGCAACTTCAGATACTTCCAAACAGACTGTACTTTGCTTGTCTGATGCAACTTCACCAGTAAGTTCTTTGGGGGACAGAGGAACCTTGCAAACAATTTCCTCTTCACTGCCACCTGAATTGCCTGCTTCATTGGACTGCTTAACAGCAGCAACTGATGCTCTCCCTGTGGAAGTGATCTCAGCTAGCTCTTCTGAAACTGAAGCTGCTAAAACATTAGTAGATTGAACAGGAAGAACATGACATGCATCTGAAGAAGATGCAGGTGCATCAGATACTGCCATGTCACCCTGCAAGTCAGAGACAGCTGTCTCGGGAATACTGTCAGAGACGTTTAAATTTTCCTGAGAGCACTCCATCTCATCTCCAGAATAATGGCCCCTACCAGAGGATTCTTCTCTGGTCTGCTGTGATGAAACCTTCTGCATTTCCTCATTCCTCATAGCAGAGTATTTAGCCTCAAGCTCTTTCAGTTGCTGGTCCTTCAAGCGTGTGTGCGATTCAATTTTCTTTGCAAACTTAGTTTCTAATGATTTTTGTCTGTCCTTTGTTGCTGCAGTCTCACCATGTATAGCATGAAGAACAGCTATCTCCAGTCTGCACTCCTCCTCCAGCACTTCTTTTTTCTTCTCCCAAATTCTATGGAACTCCTCAATTTTCTCATGTTTCTCTTGATCCAGCATGGACATTCTCTTGCCATGTCCACATTGAACCTCCTTAATGACTTTTTCCCTTTGACCATCCCTAAGTTTTTCTGTAGTAGTCACAGTGCCATCTTCACTTGACTCATTATTTTGTAACCTGTCTACAACGTCAGTTTCCACGTTCAGTCGGGCAGATATTGATATGTTTTCCTTATATGGTTCCTCTCCAACAGATTTCACTGGTGATATAGAATATCTTGAAGAGCTTGAACTATTACCACTCTGATCCAATCTCCGCAAAAACATCTTCTTTAAGGAACGCAGCTTCAGATAGACATTGTTTGCCTCTTCTTTAGTGCATTTGAACCGTAACTGCTGTTTTACGAGCAAGAATATATCGTCTTTGTCTATCTTTTCCTTTAAGATTGAAGCTGCAGTCCAAGACTGTAAAATTACAGTAAATTAACAGCAATGAGAACACAACTTATAGTAAAATGAACATGTAAATTTGAGGCTACTTTAAAGACATCTCAGGATGTAAGAAGCGTCATGAAATGAGACAAACCCTTTTCCTCAAGCTTTCATACACACTAACTACTTTACCATTAAAAAACTTGAGCATGTTAAAACTTGTGACTTTCACAAGTGAAATGTATTTTTCTCTTCTTTTTTCCCGTGAAAAAGGGATGCATAAAGCCCATTGTCATGCAAAATAATACTTAATATGTCCCAATTTATGTGGCATTGTTTGACTAGAGACAGAGTCTAAGAAAGAAATACTTTTGAAACTTGTGCTCTAAAATAAGCCATTGATATTTGTGACTATAAATCATCTGATTGAAATGCGAAGATTAAAGTTAAATTGTTTCAGGAAGTATGACCTTTATAGGACAAACTAAAAAAGTAAGAAGCATAAATTGGGACAGAAGGGGTATTGGGAATAATCAATACCTAAAATTACTTGCATATACAACAAAACTACTCCTCAGTTCCAAACAAGTTAAGTCGGCTATATGGATCCTTTAATCATGTTTCTCTATTTATACACACTGCATGCCATAATCATAAAGATATCACAAAATTTTTTCTTAAAAATTGTTTATAATTTACTTCATCTATTAAAAGACCACATCGAATGTTGATTTATAATTCTCTTTTACAAAGTACACATCCAAATCCAAGGTAAGTAGTGTATATCACGAGCTTATATTTTTTTAAAATTAGTTTCCTGTTTTGTTATTTGTTTCCTGATTCTATCTCTTTGTTCTTTTTCGCTATTTGCCTGAGTACTACAAATACAAGCACTCCATTCATTGCACCGCCAGAAGACTCCATAGATCAACCATTAACCACCCACCATCAACGAATGATCCAACTTCTTTGAGATTAAAAAAGACAACTGGAACTGCTCCATTTTTTTTTCACATTCTCAGTAATAGAAGACTAATTTTAATCCGCATCCAATGTCATTCCCACCATGTTTTCACCATTATAACAGGGGGGAAAAAATTATTAGGAAAATTAGTCCCTTTGTGTAAAAGTTGTGGTCTTTTCCTTGTTACACATCTACAATGTGTTATGTTCCTTATCGGAAAGTCTTCTTTGTGTAGAGTTTCCTTGGGTTGAAATTCAACTCACAATACAAACTAATCGGGTTGAAATTCAGAAAATATCAAATGAGTTCATTATCCTAATCTGCAATTTACATATACATGGGAGTCAAAAATTTTTGTCGTCAGGTTCAATATATTAAGCAACCTGCTTGTCAATTCTTCAATTCCACAATTAGGAATATTTAATTATGAATTCTATAACTGTAACTATGGAATATTTTGACCCGATCTTCATTTGGATTTATGAAAATGAAAATGAGAAGTATAAGAAAAGAGAAGAACAGGAAAAAAAAAGGAAAATTAATATTAAAATATAACTTATTACATTTTTTGTGTTTCTCGCTCTCTTTGAGAGTGAAATATACTCTCTTGACACCCCAGAATGTAGGAAGCTAATAATAGACTAGGGAGATCGTAGGACCCTCACAAAGTATAAGTGTGTAACTGGTAACTCAAAACAAGTCTAAGGATGTTTTTATGCCTTTTGTTTTCATTTATTGACAATATTCTGTATTTATGGAGAAAGACTGAGATTGGCACTGGGGTAATATTGTTGTTGTTATAGAGAAAGACTTCATCCATCAATCTCGGATGGAGCCAAAGATTGACTATTTTTTGGCCTTGGAGTATGATGGAATAAAGCAAAA
>JAOTQR010000007.1:21728652-21758874 GCA_025774065.1 Solanum ossicruentum
CTGCGTACATCCGACCCCCCCTCACCCCGCAATGAGCGGGAGCCTTTTGAGGCACTGGGGTATGTTGTTGTTGTTATAGAGAAAGACTGAGCTTATTCACCTTTGCTTTTACAGTTGTATTCTGGATTCGTAACTTCATCCCCATTTTATCTCTTATTATATGCTGTAAATATAGGATAATGAATTCCTTACAGTCAGACATATCACTTTTTAAGGTTAGGATGGAACTAGGATTAGTTTTTGGGAACATAAGTGGTGCAGAGAGATTGAGTTGAAGGAAGCGTTCCCTAATTTATATCGTGTTTCTTGAAAGAGAGGGAGAGATGACAGTACAACAAATCTGTAGGTCTCTGAGAGTGTTTGAAAGGAACCTTCATGATTTGGCAGTGGAAGAATTTCATAATTCGATAGAGCTTTTCTATATCCTACACATATCAAACAACTTATTGGATCTCTTGAGGTGGCGGGAGAGTGATGACCGGTTATTCATTGTTTTTTCTTTTAAAACTGGTAATGTTGTATTCCTCAACATTAAAAATACGCTGGAGACCTTCAAAAGAGGGGGTAAAAAAGAGAATTGAACGAGAAACTACTTACAGAGAGCCTAGCAGGTCTACAAGCTCCAATTCCTCTACATTTGTTTCTTTACACCCAAAAAAGGATACAATAGAATTCCATTTAACTCATTGTTAGCTCCTTCTATAAGTGATTGCTAGTGAGAGAGGAAGGTATTTCCCCTCGTGACTCCATTTGGATCCTTGAGCACCAAGGAAGGTTTGTTTCTTTGTATGGTTGGTGACAAAGGGTGTGATATTACCAACAGAGAAGCTGAGAAAGAGGAGAATCACCCATGCTGATCTAAGTTGTGCAGACTCTTTACTTTCAATGTCATACCCATGTCGGATTCTCCAAAATACACTACTTCTGGAGAATCCGACACGCATCCGCCGACACTTTTGAAGAGTTCGAGCAACATAGATGCCAGTTGATGTTTCACGCATAAAAAAATTGGTGCAAGTGTAGATCATCTTCTTTTGCATTGCAAGGTGGTTAGTTGGCTACGAAGGATGGCCCTAAATTTGTTTAGGAAGCAATGGGTCATGCCGGTTACAGTGAAGGAGACTTTGCAAAGTTGAACTTAGAGAAGGGGGGAGGAAAGCCCAAAGGCATGGTGTGTTGCCCCCTTAGCAATCATGTGGATCATTTGGAAAGAAAGGAATAGGAGGCTTTTGAAGGGGTGGAACTTGATTTGGTAAAAATGTGGAGTAACAATGGGGCCCCCATTTGAAAAATGCATTTTTTTGATGTACTTGTGAGGTCCTTATTTGTATAGAGGATTGGTTCTTTTTCGTTGAGAACCATATTTTGGTATAGGTTCTATTCGTTTGGTATATAGCATGTATACAAGATTTCCCCCACAATGTCAATACAAATTGTTTATCTTATCAAACAAAAAGAACTTTTATTAGACTTGGCATTTTGTATCTTTTCTATAACCTTTTTTATTAGACATACATTTAGAGACACAACGGATATTTAGTTCAAGTAGTTTTATCCGGAAACAGTCGCGCTATGTTTTTAAACATAGGGGTCAGGCTGCGTACATCTGACCCCCCCTTACGCCGTAATGGGCGGGAGCCTGTGAGGCATTGGGGTAATGTTGTTGTTGTAGTTTTATCCTATTATGGAGACTCACGTATATAAAAATCTTTATTTTCTTCTTTTTTCGATAACCATGGTGTCCAGGCCAGCTTGTGTGCACCTCAACTAATTCCACAGAATAAATGTCACTTCCACTTGCAATATGCATCAAGTAACTCTATCCACCAAGGCTAGAAAAGATAAGGAAAAAGATCATCTAGTGTTTTGTCTCTGATGGAATTTGAACCTAAGATCTCATGGTATTCAACCCACTTCATTGACCACTAAGGGGTCACCTTTCGGTGAAATAGACATTCTTTTTAAAACAAACTAAAAAAGAATATTAAGACATAATTAAAACAGAGGGAGTAGCACTTATGAAGCTGAATGTTTAAAGTAAAGCCATCCAATCTATGCATTCCAAAAGTCTCATTCCCAAAAGAAATGTACTGGCACTCCACATTTAAAGTACTCTTCTTTCTTTTTTCCAAGAAAGGTCAAAGAAATTGAAGTGCTTTTTTCCAACTATTAGATCTCAATAAAGCTTGGCTCGGCCAGCATCGCGACATCCAATATCCTATACATTTTAATATATAATGTCATTTCCAAAGGTCTATAAGTTCCAAAAGCTATATGAATATGGATCTCAAATATAACTAAATTCAGATTTGTCAAGTCTCAGGCAGTTTCTAAGAGACAGCCTCCATTGCATAGAAAATAAAGAAAGATGACAAAATTAATCTGTGCTTAAAACACAAAATATGTCAGAAGCACTTTATTGAAACATGAAAAACAGGGAAAGAGATATGGGAAGTGGATGAGAAAAAAATACTAACCAGAGATATCTGGAAAGCCTGTAATATTGTTTCAGGTTCCCTACTAACACGATGATTTTCCATAATATATTCCAGAAACTTTTCCGCCGTATGTTTGATGACTTCCTGCATTTAGATTTTAAAGCCATATCAACACAAAGTAAATGACTGAGCAGTAGGGTTGCCAATCTTTAGGTTCTTCAAAAGGTTCGATGTTGAGTATGGCACTCTTGCCAGAATCATTTTTTCATTTTCCTCTATAAACAACACAAACGTAACTTCAGTTTTTCTTAAGAGATCTCATACCAGGCCCCCACCCCACAGACGCACAACCCCACCCATTTTATAAAATAAAAAGAACAAAGTATGGGAAAGAGAAAGGGAACAAACTATAGATAACATGAGGTTCCTCATGGCAGATTAGGAAGGACAAGAAACTTCTTAAGAATCACAAAATGCTTTTCCAAAGCATCAAGGAACCTGGAGATCATAAGAGGGGTAAAGCAAAGAAATACGACAGTAAATCGTCAACAAACATTTTCAGGTTATGAAATGGTGTTGGCACATTTTTAGGGAAGTTTGGAAAACCAAACATGTGCTAGATTAGGAGACAGAACAGCCAAATGGACTTAGCTTTCATAAAATAATAGAAGAATATTTGAGCTAATGGCAAGCTAAATGATAATCGGAGAACAATAAAATCTAAGATCACTCAACTGAACACCTTGATTCATGAAAAATATAGCACTGATTTAGGTAAGCTCTAATCAATTGTAGAACATAACTTCATTGACAGCTATTGAAGGAAGTTCTAAAAATGCAGTGCACTCAAGTTTTTGGACAACACGTTACTTATGACTCCCTTAACAGGAAGCTGAAATAGTTGAGCCTTTTTAAGTGAAAAATTTTCAAGAAATGAATGATACAGAGCTTTTAAGGAAAGAATTAGAACAGCAAACGTGAGCATTAGAGTATGTTTATCCTAAATATGCTACCACTCAGATAATTTGATTAAAACCACTAAACAAAGCTGCTCTAGCAAACACCCGAGGTAAGTTAACCAGGACATAAACGTATTTACACCATTTTGTAGATATGATATAGCATTCCCTTCTACAGGAAACTGATAAAACTAAAAATAAAATAAAATTATAAGACATGCAATTTAACAGTCAATACCGAAACTTTTATCACTCTAAAAAGTTTTGCTATCTCAGCTTTCAGATGGATATGGAGGCTTTTCTGATCATTGTATAGCATTCTTCTTTCTTCAGGCTCAACTAGATCTGCCTCATGCAACAGACTAGATTGAGATTTAGAACCATGCTCTACATCAGTACCATCATCTTTACAAGCATCTGAACCCAAAAAAAACATATCATAAGTTATTACACTAAAGAGGCGCCACATGTAATCTACCAGCAAGAGTACGTTCATCTAGAAACAGCTAAACATACCGTGCTACAAACATATACTAATAGGAGGATATTCCATTGAATATGGTTGACTCAAGAATACGTCCTTTCGACCAACATTTTATAAAAACAGAAAGTGCAATTTAACAACAACGTCCATAGAGCATTGAGAAGTGATAAACGAAATGAAAGCTTCTCTGAAGTGAAGCGCATAATTTACTGAGAATAAAATAGTGCCAAACATTTCACATTTGTTCATAAAATCATAAATGAATTTAATATTTATATTAATCAAATTGCAATGACTTCAGCATTCAATATTAATCTAGCTCTTCAATGAAGTTCTGTTAAAGTATAATTTCAGCAGGGCCATCAAAAGATAAATAACAATAACAAAATTAATTTTAAACTTCCAACTAAACAACAATAAAAAGAATTAATTTACAGCATGATTTCATACTCGATTACTTAACTGTACAAAGACAGGATGGGAGAAGCAAAGAGAAACCCAGATTTCAGAAGTAGCAAAAGAAAAGGACTAGCAAACTTGAGAAAGAAAAAGGAAAGAGTCACTTATTTGAAGAAAAAAGAAGTAAATAATGTAAGAACAACTATTCATAGAATATTTCAAATATTGGAGAGTAGTGACCAGTCAACTAGCCCATCTTACTTCAAGTATGAGAAAAGTATGATTGCAACAGGATGAGTTCACTGAGAAAATCAAAGGCTGGCAACAAGAGTTATGGTGTTACTGGCTCCCCAAGCTACATTCTTGCACAAAAATTGATGCACCATCACCAAGTAGAATAAAGAGGGTTTTGGCAAAGTGGAAACCAGGATAAGTAAAGCTTTAGATGAACTACTACTCACTGAGAAAGCAACAGAAGGCAGATTATAGTTCCAGGAGGGAAAAACACATATAATGTATCTCAATGTGGAAATTAAGCAGCTGGCTAAGGAAGAAGAGACCTGACGGAAGCAACAATCTCAATATCTGTGGTTGAAAGAGGGTGACAGATTGACAGGAATATCAAATTCCACAGGAAAGTTGCCAACCCAAATAGGAGATGAGACACAACATTTATAAATCATTGGTGGGGATGAAATTATTGAAGTTAAAGAAGATTTCATCCTCAACTTATATCAGAATCTTTATTCAGAGAATGAAAGCTGGAGACCTACAGTCACTTTTGAAGGAATGGGATGTTTAATAGCAGAAGACGATATTATTTTTATTTGTTTTACTATTAAATGGTATGGTACATGAGTTGATGGGAGGTAGCAGGTACCCTTGTGGAATTAGTCGAGGTGTGTCCAAGCTTGGCACGAACAACATGGTTGTCAAAAAGGAAATGTAGTAAAAGAAAGAAGGGGCCTGGAGATAGCTTTTCATGAGGAAGAAGTGGTAGCTGCAATCAAGTGTTATGATGGTTTCACAATGGCATTTTATCATAAGAAATGAGATACAGTTAACCATGATGTGGTTGGACCTCTCAATCACTTTCATCTTTACTCTCACATGGTAAGCGGATCTTGTGCTATGTCTCTTTCTTGTTACAATAAAAAGGAGAAGGAAAAAAGTAATAAGAAAATAAAATTTCAAGAGAACAATTGACCTACCTGATGCAGTATCTTCTTTCTTTTGTTTTTTGGATAATGACTCATCAGTTCTGTCATCCATTTTTTTCCTTTTCACATTGACAGGTGTTGTAGCATTCTTCTTGGTAGTGCTAACACTTTCAGATTCCATTGTCAGCTTCTTCACCATCTTCTCTCGTTTCCCTTCCTTTATACTAGACAAACTGGAATCTCTGCCTAAGTGCTTAGATCTTGATAAAGTAGAGCACCTTTCAGACCTTCTTAAAGGGCTCGGCATATTCTGTTCAAGTCCTGCAGACTTCTTCTTAGCAGGAGGCGTTGATGGGGTCCGCTTCTCAAGGCGCACAGACTTCCTTTTACTTGCACTGCTTATTTCCATTAGTTTAGATGAGTTTTCCTTAACCGAGGATCTTGTAAATCTATCTGTCTTTCCCGAGTCATAACTTGATGACCCTTTACTAACCAGCTTGTTCTTTGAGTTATTATTATTGTTATCCCTACTTTTGCTCCCAGATCCAGAATCAATAGCCATCTTCAGCTGTGACAGATAAATCCCAAATTATGTGAGACGATTCTTACAATTCCAAGCACTCAAAGATGCAATAATCTGACGCAGAAAAAAAAATACTCCTTCACAACAATTGATGCTAAGTGTGAGATTAAAAGCATCCTTCAACAAGGCTTTATCAAATTTGCTCAAGCCCACTGGAAAATGACTGTTTTAACAGAATCCAGTAAATGGCAAGTATCCTGGAAACCATTTCATTGACTTTGAAGCAGTTTACCCAACCCAAAAGTTAGCTACATGCCCCATCTTTCGGAACTTTACAAATAGTTTTTCCGAACATGCAACTTGTTGTTCTAACAAATACTATCACGATAAAAAATAATATCTTGACCTGAATTTCAGAAGAATTTAGTTACATCACTTATATCAAAGCAATCCCCATGTGATATCAGGGTAGCATTATTCAACATCAAGAGTTTGTTTATCCTTAAAGCCTACCTGACTGCATGTAAGCTCTGAAAGGATTTAGGTTGTGTTTCATTTGGTTAGTTGAAAGGTTTTGAAAACATTTTCTCTAGGAAAACAAGTTCCTTAAACAAGGAAAATGACCACCCTAATGAAAGTAGGGATAACAAGTTCCATAAGAGACATTCCAAGTTAATTTTCTCCTCCCACCAACCCAAAACCCACCCACTGATCCCATCACCACAACCTCCAAACACCCACTTCCACCCCATCCCACTCCCAATTTCATAAAAATGCTCTTGGGATAATATCTTTTTGCTTACTTACAAACACAGTTCCCAGGAAACAGCCTCTCTACTTCTATGGTAGTGGTAAGGTCACTTGTGGGATTTTACTGGGTATGCTGTTTTTTTTTTTTTTTTTTTTTTACTTACAAACACAAGAAAATAAGTAAGACACTGTTTGTTTTCAAAGAGAACATTTTCCTTCATACTAGACACACCATTAGTCAAAAATAACAACAGCATACATAATAAGATTAAGCAGCAGATATGGGATGCAGCATCTCTCTTCTTTTTTTTTTTCTTTTTCTAAGCATGGTAACATTTCACATACGGGTACAGCACCCTCAAATATTGAAAATGTTTGAAAAGAATCCTATGTTTGAACAATTCACTTAATATCAAAAATCAATGCTTGTAAATTAGTTCTGAATAGAGATAATAAACCGCAAAAAATGGACTTTAAGCTAGTCTTTGCCATAGATTTTGAATTGATTTCGAAAATTTATCTTCAAGTATATGTTTGGCAATAGATTCTGGATCAGATTTTGAAAATCTGTCGTCAACAAATTTCCAAGTTCCGAAAACAGGCCTAGACCAGTTTTTGACATGTCCAAGCACAACTTAAAATCCCAAATTTTCACGTTTGAGGTTTAAACTTCAAAATTGATGGCAAACAGGAGCTATAAGAACGCATAATTTAGCTTAAATTCAAGAATCCAATTCCACTCAAAAAAAAAATGCCAGAGTCAAATCCCACATATTAGATAGTTTATGCAAACCCCAACTCAAGAAACATGACAAATGCCAATAAAAATCAAGCAAAATAGTGCAAAACATGCCACAGTCATACGCAGCTTCTCCAACTGCTCTTCATACAAGACACTTAAAATATGAAAAGTGTAACCAAAAGAACACAAGTAACAACCTTTTCTTTATGAGGCAGGGAAAACAAGTAGGGGGGATAACAAGGTGAAGAATCAAACTTTCATCTACACTTTCACCTTGTAGGTGAAAGTTTAGGTAGCTAACAAGTAAGCTACAAAGATCCCCCAAACACAAGTAGCAACCTTGAATACTGTGAAAAGGAAAACATTTCACACCATGCATGCGGTCAGTAACACCGACATTGCCGTTACATTTAAGAAAAGTATCACATGAACAACAAGAAAATGTCCGACCATGTAGAATTTACAGCGATGATAACAACTCAAGAAACTTACTTTAAAGCAACCCAATTTACTGTAATGTGCTATACAACTTGTTCACTGCTATGAAACACCACAAATTTCCTCCCAAATCATTCTGATGGAAACACTACTTGAATATAGTTTTGAATAGAGCAGGAATAAACCCAAAAAAGGGGGCTTTAAGCTAGCAATTGGCCATAGATTTAGCAAATCTATTTTCAAATATCTATTTTTCCATTTTGGATCCTCTTCAAAAAAAAATCAAGTTCCAAACTATATATATGTCCAAACACAACTTCAAGTCCACAAATCACAACTTCACAAACTCAAATTTTCAAATGTCAACTTCAAAGGCCAAACAGGAGCAAGAGTGCATAATTTTACCAACTCAAGAATCCAATTCCACTCAAACCCAAAACATGACACACAGATTAAACAGATTGTCCAAATCCAACTCAAAAACATAACAAAATACTAATAAAATCAACCAAAAACAGTGCAAAAACACACCACAATCAAATCCAACTACTCTTCATACAAGTAACAACCCTAAATACTCTAAAATGACCATTTTCACACCATGCATGCAAACAGTAACATCAACATTACCATTAAACTTGAGAAAAACACATCACAATATACATCAAAGTAAACTCCCGATTCTTTGATCTACAACTTACAGTGTGAAACAACTCAAGAAACTTACTTTACAACACACCGAAATCACTGTAATGTGCAATACAACCGCAGAAAATTATCTCCCAAAATCGCTCTGATGCAAAAAAAAAAACCCTAAAATTGAAATTGTGTTGCATATAAACGGGCCGTGATAACCCGGAAAGCGCTTCACTTTTTTGAAAGTGGATACATAGATATTTGTACTCTTTGCTCACATTTAAAATCAAATTCTCTCTTTAGGCAACAACTTTCAATTATTATATCTCCATTCTCGTTAATTTATGTGATATAATTTAATTTACGTAAAAAAAATTTAACATAACTCGACTTGACATGAAATTTAAGGAAGAAAAATCTACGTTTAAAAAATGAAAATGAAAGACTTTTGAAATGTTTGATTTGAAATAAGTCATACATATTTGTGTAGATAAAAATTATTTTATAAAAGGTAAAATACATATTTTTAAACTTAATAATTATAGAAATATGTCAATTTTTTTGATTGGTTAAAAGGAAACATGAATCATACGAATTAAGACAACGAGAGTATATTGTACTCACTGTGTCGCCTCAAATTATTCATTGTATTTTTTTCTTGTACATGTCTCTTAAATAATACTCCCTCTGTCTCATATTAACTGAATTTATAATCACACTTGGAAAGGGTGGACAATTAGCTAGAGCAGCGGGTGCTGTAGCGAAACTGATTGCAAAAGAGGGGAAATCGGCCACATTAAAATTACCTTCTGGGGAGGTCCGTTTGATATCCAAAAACTGCTCAGCAACAGTCGGACAAGTGGGGAGTGTTGGGGTGAACCAGAAAAGTTTGGGTAGAGCCGTATCTAAGCGTTGGCTAGGTAAGCGTCCTGTAGTAAGAGGAGTAGTTATGAACCCTGTAGACCATCCCCATGGGGGTCACACATATTAAGAAAAATATTTAAAGACAAACTTTACGCCATACTTTTTATTATTGTCCTTTATAAAATCATAAATGTATAGTTAATTTATTTCCTAGAAAATGTAAAAGTTCAATAAATGAAAGGGCAAATATGGAAAAAGTTTCAAACATTCATCTTGAAATATGAAAAATTCAACTATTTTGAACTTTAAAAAAACCTTTAAAAATTCAATTAATTTGAGACGGAGGGAGTATTGGTATAGAATATTATTGACTACTTTACTTTCATTTATGTCATCAGATATACTATTTAACTTTATTAAATGTCTACTTTGTTGATGTTTGTAGTTTTCAAGAATACTTATTAATTGAGATAACATACTTAGGATGTTCATTAAAAAATAATGATTGACATAGTTATTTCATCATATTATTTTAATTAATAGATATTTGGTATTAAAAATATCTTTGCTTAACTAATATATTAAAAATAATAAGTAAAAATCTCATTAACTACATGTTCTACCTACTAACTTCACCTAATATGCTCAATTTTGGACCACCAAAAAGAACAACAAATTATATGTAGGAAGTTCCATTAATTATAAATTAGCTATAGACATCAAATAATTAATTATTAGACAAGATTATGTCAATCTATCATTAGCAAAGCACACAGAAGCATAATATGCACTATTACAAAAATAAAAATTAAAATAGATATAAATTGAAAGCAGATATCTATAGATCTAGTAAATAATGTAGCTATAAAAAGACATGAATTACCTTGGCAAGTACAATTAACTAATGTTGACTAACAATACATGGTACTATTCGAATTAAGTCAGGCTTTAATACGAGTACGTAATAAAATCATATCATTCTTGCAAGGACTTTGATGATATCATCCATAGATGGCCTATGAAGAGGATCATCTTCAATACAAGCTTTAGCTAAAACAGCTAAACACAATGCCTCAGCTAGAGGATAATCTTCGATAAGACATGGATCAACGAAATTCTTCAATTGTTCGAAACATCCTCCTTCGTTAACACCCCCTCCCAAAAATGTGATCGAATCCCTCAAGAAATTGCCATCAACATTTTCTTTCCCCGATATGATCTCGAGTAGTACTACTCCAAATGCAAAAATGTCTACTTTTTCAGACACCGAGCCATGGACTAGATGTTCGGGGGCAAGCCAACCTCCAAGACTTCCTATGCTTCCAATGTCCCTCATCGTCGTTCCAGCCCCTTCTTTAGCTCCAAAAATGGCTAACTTTGCCCTCCAATTCGCAGTCAAAAAGACGTTTTTGCTGTTGATGTTCATGTGTGTGTAAGGTGGAATGGTACAAAAGTGCAAGTAATGTAACCCTGTGGCAATGTCAAATGCAATTTGAGTCCTTTTGTGCCATTTCAAAGAAACAACAGAGGAGTTAGACAAACAATCCCTTAATGTACCATTAGATGGATATTCAAAAACAAGATAAGATCCTGTAATATTATCCTCACCATAACAAACACCTTGTAGTTTCACAATGTTAACATGATTGATTCTTGAATGTACATCAATTACTTGTCTAGTATCCTCGAATCGTATTTTCTTGATCAATACATCAACTTTATCGACACAACCCTTGTATACCTTGTCACTTACCTTATTTTCTTCACTAAAATTAGTTGTCGCATTTCTCAATTCATCTATGTTGTACTCTCCCAATCTGTACTTTATTCCTGCTAGTAAATCAGGTGACAAGCAAGAATTTGTTGAGGTTCTAGTAGACGTTGGACCGGATATTGGTGGAGTACTTCTTGGAGTTGAACCTGAAGTAACAGAACCTTTATGTATCGATGAACGATTACTCTTCTCTGCCTTGAATTTTCTTAGCGCGTTTACGTATAAACCACAAGCTACTAAAGTTGCAGCAAGAAGAAAAATACCAACAATTGATCCTGAAATGCAGAGTTTCTTTAGCTTCTGATTTTTCGTTGATTTTTCTACAAGTTGTGTTGGAAGAAAATCAGGACTAGGGGGTTCGGAATCATGAACACTGAAATTGATAGATGGTTCTTTTCTCAAAGGAACCAAAATTGTTGTTTTTGCGAATACAGTAGGATTAAAACTTAAATTATTCGTTCCCCATATATCTTCAACAGGAATCTTGAACTTTTCACTTACTTTTTCTGTACTGTCACCTGGTATAAAAGGGTATGTGACAAGGTACTTTGATCCAGTACCTAATAACTTATCATCAGGACATGCACATTTTAGAGGTACAATCAACTCTATTCCACCTTTGATTTCATCAGACATGTTGGTTTTCTTAGAAATGTTTTCTTGAAAAAGTGTGACAAACTTAACTAGACCTTCAAAAACATCACAAGCAACGTCGTTGAAATTTGTGTTTGTAGGTGCAATGTAACTAACATTTGCTTGAAAGAATTCACCTAAACAAGAACATTGAATTGGAACAACCACCTCTCTTCCAACTTCAAGAATTTGAGATGAAGATGTGACATTGTTCATGTTGAGAAGTTGCTCATCATTAGGATTAAATATTCCAAACAAGTAGGAAACATCAGAGATTGTTGTGAAATCTTGATTAGCTCTATAGACCAAAAATGTTTGACAAGAATCATTTGGTGAAGTGCATGTATACCTTGTACCTAGAGAAGTGATACTAGAAAAACATGAAGTTGAATCATAGTATTGTTGGCCATAAGTTGAGCCAATAAAGGTCAAAATTACTACTAAAAGCCATTGAAAAATCATGGCATCCAAAAATATGGTGTGCATTATGCTCAAAGAGAAAAGAAAGTGGCAAATGAAGGAATGATGTTGATATAGATGATGGAAGAAATAATATAAAAGAAATTTAAGAAGTTGCACCAAACAGCACCTAGCTAGTACACACAGATGATATATGATTAATGGAATGATTCCACATCAGATCGGAACGAGATTCTTGGACTCTTTATTAGATGATATGAATTTTTTTTCCTTTGAGCTAACTTTTGAGGTATGAGTTAAGATTAAAATGTTATATAACACACTACATAAAAAAAGAATATTATAAGACCAATTAAATTTCATCATGGCAGGCCAAGCAGTGAAGTATATGAGAGGAATGACCATTAAACTTTTTTTTTTTAATTTGCAATAATAATTAAATTAGGCAATTGTGACTCATAAATTGTTTGGTTGTGGAAAATTGTATATTGAGGACGACATGAGCAGCCGGCCACAATTTGTATATCCAACTGTTATCTACTTGTCAAATAAGACACAAAAAAACATCAAGAAACATTATCGATTTGACTTATCAATTTTCGAATTTATAGCATGTAAAATCGATAAACGAATTGATAAAATTTTAATTATTGAGTTAGTAATTTTCAACCATTGAGTGCATTACATTATTAGGTTGCGTTCGTGGAAGAACGTTATATTCATCTCATAAAGTTGACAATAAAGAATAACCATTTTAAGAGTGATCTCAATTTTAACAAATATTTCATGATATTAAAAAAAACTTGAATAAAATATACGTAAATGTAAAATGTAACTTTACTTTTCTTATTGGATTATTCGTTAATGAATGTGGCTAACCGAGACTCAAACTAATAACTCAATAATCGTAAAACACTGAACCTTATAAAATCAAAAATCAATATCCCAACAAAGTAAATTAATCAATAATTGAGCTAACATAATCGTGTCCAATAATTAATTTTTGGTGGCCTACTAATTTATAATTAATTAACCTTTCTACTTTTTTTTATTTTTGTGGAGTTGTTAGAGAGAATAATTGATTAAGACAAATATGTCAACAATAGAAATATTGAGGGAGTCAATGATACAATTTACAAAGAATAAATGCCTTCAATTATTTTCCTATAATAATTTAATAATGAAAAGATCATTATTATTTAATAATACAACAAACGAAGAAATATATTTTATTTTTGTACTATAAACAAAATCATCATGATAAATAAATATAACTAGAACTATAGAAATGTATTTTGTTTTCGAGATTATATTATAATATAATTTCACTTATTCTTTAGGATCATTTGGTCTATAAAGATGGATCGTTCTTTCATTTATTGCTTGGGTTGGTCTTGAATTTGTTTCAGATTCCTACAAAAGGAAAACAAAAACAATCGAAAGCATTAGTCTATATAGATCATTTGATTAATGAGATAATTTATTATAACTGTACAAAAATCTACGAGTTATTTTTATTACAAGTAAAAACAATATATATTTATTAACCTAGGCTAGATTTATGTCTAGTCAAGCACCATGATAAAAATTGAGACAAAGGGATATATCATATAAGACTCACTATGAGAAATACATATTATTGTAGGTTAATTAAATCTATCGTTCGTCAATTATAATGTCACTGTATTAATATTATAATTAAGTTTAAATTTAAATATGGATCTAGAATAATTGATAAATTATTAGGATATAGAACATAATTCTAAATAACTTACATCATGGACTGCTTCACGAATTAGCTTCACTTGTTCTCTTGTAACAGTCCTCACCTAAAAAACATAAAATAAAAAAAGTAAACTATTAATTTCAAAATATGTTAGAATAAAAAGACTACATAGTACACAAAATATTTTAATTTTATATAAAAATCACATTCAATATTAACTGCTTTCACGATTCGAAGATATAATTTTGGATTACCTTTCTTACAATAGTCCAAACAACATCTTGAGTGCAAGGAGGGACAGTCAAGGAGCCAATATATCTATAGTATTTTCTGCTTCCCAACTTCACTTTTTTTGGATCAATTACTCCAATCTTTCTTTCCACATTTTTTGTATGTGCTAGAGCTTTTAAATCACTCTCGATCTGAAATTAAATATATCAACATTTTTATCAGTAGTGTATATAAGATTTTATATGTACGATATCGATATTTAAAGAAATAAATCAGTCTTCATCAGGAGGAGTAGTGATCTAAGATAATAGCATTTTTAATTCGTTAACTTCAATTTTCTAGTTTCGATAGTTATCCTTTTATATGTTGAAAATAGTATATTATATTTGAACTATTTTTAGAATTATATAAATTGTCCTAGTTGTACAAGGGTAATTAAGTAATATTACATTTGATAGTACGAAAAATTTGTGAAGAGTCGCTAACAAATTAAAGAGTTAAAAGTGCATTATTCAAAATACTTCATCAAACATCGCAAAAATCAAGATTGTTATTATCTATATTTATATTATCGATATAATTTAATTTTTATGTTGTAGTAAATTGCTTGTCTTATTTTCTAAGTAATTACGTTCCACTACTATTTATGAATTGTTGCACGTCTTTTTATATTGTTAGTGTATAAAAGTTTAACGCGAAATTAAAAATTGTACCATAGATAAGAAGGAATCAGCTCTTCCAATCTTGTACATTATTCCAACAACTGCTGTCTTTCCATCCTCACTTTCATGTACCAAATGAACCTCCAAATCAAATCTGCAATTACACAAACAAGAAGGAAAAATCAGTTCGAAGCACAAAGTATTTTGCGTTTAGGTAAGGTTCCTGAGAAGAGCCAGTATATATGCATCAAGAAGAGATATAATGTAAACAGTCTAATCTAATGTAAGTATTATAGTGACTGCTTCCACGGCTCGAACTAGTGGAGTCACACGTAAACAACTTTACTGTTTACGTAACTAAAAAAATTATATATTATATATAATAAATAAATAAAATAAGGACCTTCTTCCATTTATAGTATGTTCAGAAGGTGAATGCCAATGAGCTTGATTGAGTTGATATTTAGTTCCATTTATTTTAATATGTCCAGCTCCACCTTCCCATCTTAACTGCAAGTAAAAATTAATATAAATTCATCTAATTTATCAAAAAAAAATAAAACAATAATTAAATATGAAGGGAATTAAATGTATAAAATTTATAAAATTTGTTTACTAATTAATTAAGTTACTATTCAAAGTAACGTCCCCATATATAAGTTCCTTCTTAATTTCAAGAAATTAAACACCTAACTATATAGTTTTATAATATTGCAAATTCAAAAAAGGTGGTAGGTTAAATAGTAGACAAAAATGATTGTATATTTGATTAATTTTTGGTGTAGTAGGTTAACTTGTTGATTTTATGTTCCTTTCTTGATTTTTATATTTTTGAAAAATAACTCTTATCGTATCAGATCGATGAATTCGAAAAACTTACCATCATATCATGTCCTCTATTCAAGAGAGTAGCATGGGATGATTTGTAGTTTCTATGAAGTCTTCCCAAATGAGAAACAATTTCAACTCTTTTATTTAAAAGATCAATTGGAGATTGCAATTTTCCAGAATTACATAATTTCCATTCTGGATGAATTTCACCCCAATGTGATGGTCCATTTTCACTTTCTTTATCATAACTAAACTCACTTTCATCATCTGTAAAAAAAAAATGAAACAATATTATATTTAGAACTCATAATATAGCTCTGTCAATCTGGTGTTTATGAATAGACGATGCTCTATCTTTATAATTTTGTGTCAGATATAAAAAGCTCTGTCAATATAATGGTCATCAATAGAAAAAGCTCTCTCTTTAGCATTTCGTGTCAAAAGCAACATAAAATAGTATATATAAATTAAATGTCAATACAATAGAATTTCATCCATTCGATGTTCATCGGCAGATGAAGCTCTCTCTTTTATCATCTCGTGCCAAAAACAACATAAAATAGTGTATAAATTGAATGTCATATAATAGATTTGTCAGTTCGATGTTCCTTGACAGACGAAGTTCTCTCTTTATCGTCTTGTGTCCAAAACAACACAAAATAATATATATAAAAATTGAATATCGATACGATAGAGATTCATCAATTAGATGTTCATCGATAAACGAAGTTCTCTATTTATCACCTCGTGTCAAAAACAACATAAAATAGTATATAAATTGAATGCCAATACAATAGAGATTATATTCGTCAGTTCAATTTTCATCAACAGACGAAGCTCTCTCTTTATCATCTCATATCAAATACATATACAACATAAATCAAGATTTTATCGATAGACAAATCTCTCATTTTATCATCTCAAAGCAACAAATTGAGATACAATAATTAAAGAATACTAACCAACTTCATGACATGTTGCAAGAAATAATGCATTTGTGAAGAAAAGAAAAGAAAGGAGCAATATTTTGTTGGTTCTTGTAAGCATTTTTCCCACTTTTAGAAGAAAAGAATTTTGTGTTTTGTTGTTGTTAAGGAAACTTTAGACATTAAAGGTTGCTTATATAGAAGAAAAAATAATTAAAGTAGCCAGTAATAGTGGAAATTAAAAATGTGAAACTGACCAAGAAGATCATAAAAGATGACTTTTGACTAAACATGAAGAAGTTTCTAGGTTCTAGCTATTTTCAGGTGAACTTGTTTCATTTTTTTCATTTTTTATTCGGTGTTCGATATTCAGAGAGAAAGATTTTTTTATTATATGAATTGGTAAAAGTTTATGTTAATGTAAATAAAATTTTTATTTATCTTTTATTGAATTAGTTTATTAAGAAAAATATATGATGAAAAAACAGATTCTCAATGAGATAATGAAAAATTTTTCAATTTTTTTCATAGTGAAAACGTTGTTATCTTTTCTTTTCTCAATCGTTTAATCAAAATATCTTTCATCAAATTAGTTTTATGAGAAAAATACATGATGAAATAACAGATTATTAATAAAATAATGAGAAGCTTTCTAATTAATTTCATATAAAAACACTGTTATCTTTTTTTTTCCTCACTAATTCAATCAAAATATTTGCGAAAAGCTGTTAAGCATTTTTAATGAGAAAATAATGGTTTTTAATAGTTTGATATTGAGAAATCAAGACTAGTTCAATTCGTGTTGTATAAGACATGTTTTTATTGGTTTTTTGAAATTTTTAGAACTCAAATTCAAATTTATTTTTGAAGATAAAGAAATCATATTCATCTCACAGGCTCATAAATTATATAAACGGGAGGAATAGGGGTGAATCGCGCTAGAAAAATCCTTATATGTATATATATTATAATAACATATTTAGTATATCTTGACAGGATATATTCAGCAACTTAATTTGAAGCATATGTTGTTTTCTTTTATTGAAAACATAATAATACAAATATAAAAAGACAACCAACATCCCTTTTTTTCAAATATATTTAATTTTCTTGACTCTTCATGTGGGAAATTCTATTTCAAATTTGCAACAAAATTCATTTGTTGAAAAAAAAAAATCCCATTTTGATATAAAATAAAATGCATGTGTGCTTACATGAAATAATGCAAATGTCGCTGGCACACAGTACTAGGAATTTCACCTACCAATATTGACCCTAAAAAATATATTATAACTTAGATAAAACAAAATATATTAACAGTTATAATCTTTCGAATTTAATTTTATAATTTTTATACACTAAAAGTATAAAAGAATCTGTATTATCATAATACCCATGAAATAATTATGTATAGTGATTTTTTAGAAGTGAAATTGGCAACCTAAAAACCAAAACAAATTAATTAGATGCTACAACATATTGACACAAAAATTGAGAATAATTCATGTTAGTTTTGTTTAAAATGTTACTATTATGTATAGTGTTTTTTAGAAAATTATTTTGGAGAAAAATAATTTTGAATTCAGGTGAACAATGTGAAAAGATGTCTTTGACTAGACATGAAGAAGATTTCATTTTTTTCATTTGTCATTGTATGTTGGATATTCATACTACTAAAAATAAAGATTTTTGTCACTATGGATTAGTAATAAATTTATGTTATAGAACATAAGCATGGTGAAAAACTTCTTAACGAAATAATAAAATATTTCTAATTTTTCATATGAAAATATTGCTATTTTTTTTTTGCACTGATTCAATCAAAATATCTGAGGCCGACATGAATAGACACATTTTCAATGCAGAAAATAATGATTTTTAGCAGTGTGATATTGAGAAATCAAGACTAGTTCAATTTGTGTTGCATAACACGCATTTATATTCATATAGTAGCCTTCAAAGATGATTCTTTGGCCTTTCGACTCGATTCGACGGCTTCGCCTTTTAAGTGACAAGGAGGTGACCTGCTCCAAGCAGAAAGCAATAGTGAATTCCGAACTTGCGCACAATCATCCAAACTGACCTTAAAAAGCGATAAAAAGAGGAGGCAGGGCTCGGGGAGAGGGGATGAATCATGCTAGAAAAATTTATATACATATAATATATATATACTCAGATATTTTCACAAGGTATATTGAGCAAGTTATTTTGAAGCATATGTTATTTTCTTTTAATGAAAACATAATAATACAAATATAAAAGAGAAAAGTACTAAAAATACTCTTAACATTTAGCACGAATTATTAATTTCATCCCTAAACGATTGATAGTGTTAAAAATAACACTTAAATACACCACTGATAATCTTGTAACAAGAGTGAAATGCACCCCTAAAAATTCTTGTCAAGTTAAGGAATACTTTTAACACTTATAATAGATCGAGGGTGTATCTTAATTTAGTTTAAAAAATATTTTTAAGATTGTCAATAATTTGAAAATGAAATTAATAATTTCGACCAAATTCAACCATGTTTTCTTTTAATACTTTTCTAAAAAACACAAACGATGGCACTTTTTTCTCAAATATATTTTCTTGACTCTTCATGTAGGAGAGTCTATTTCAACTTTTCAATCAAATTCACTTGTTGAAAAAGGTCCCATTTTGATATGAAATGGATGTGTGCTTACATGAACTATGAGTTCATCCTTCCTTGAAAGTCTAAATTTATTTTGATTTTTAATTTGTACTTTTGCACTTGTATTTAAAAATTATGAGTAATATAAGTGTTCATATTTCAATTGATCACTCTAATTTTGTATCAATATTTTATTCATAATTTTTATTCATCTATTTATTGTCTATTTTTCAGGTGTTACCCGAAGGGTTAGAGGTAAATCAGAAAAGTATTAGGGGAAATGATTAGATAGGATATGATGCAGTTTCGTATCACCGAGGACATGACCTTAGATAGAAAAGAGTGAAAATCACATATTAGGTAGAAAGTTAGAAGCCTTGGGTTATAGTAGGTTAGTAGTTGTGTCGTTATATATTGTGTTGTTATTGCCCATAATTTATTTTGTTACTTTTACTGTCATTATATATTTTCATTTGTTGTCTATTCTAATTATTTCATATTTAGTATTTTCTGCTTTTGGGGATGATTTTTGATATGAGGATCTTTCAAAAATAGTCTCTCTATCTGTATAAGATAGTGATAAAATCTGCGTATATTTTTCCGTCTTCATACCCCACTTATAAATTTTTTACTGAATATATCATTATTATTTGTCTATCGTCGATTTAAATTCAATTTAATTAGGTCATTTATGATGTTGTTAGGGTAGAATTCATCAAAGAGCAACTATTGCTGGCACACAGTACTAGGAATTTCACCTACCAGTATTGACCCTAAAGAAAATATTGTAACTTAGATAAAACAAAATATATTGACGTTATAATTTTTCGAATTTAATTTTATAATTTTTATTCGTTAAAATTGTAAAAGAAAATCTGTATAATCATAATTATGTATACTGATTTTTTAGAGGTGAAATTTGAAACCTAAAAACCAAAATAAATCAATTAGATGCTGCTACAAGATATTGATACATTGATAATAATTAATGTTAATTTTGCTTAATATTTTTATAATTGAATTTATTCTTTAATTTGATATGATGACAAGTAAAGTATATATGCTGATTGTTATGATGACTTATCAAATATTTCTAAAATATTTCATTCTTATAATAAGCTTACAAAATCTTGAATTCAATGAGCACTTTTTCTCACAATTTCATTTAATTTAATTTTGACAAAATTCAAAGACCAAATTTGTTCAAGAATATATTAATTAAGGACTACTTTTAACCTACCTCCACACATAGAAACTACTTTGTCATTTCAAATGACCTTTTATTACCTAATTAAAAGTTAATTAATGTGCATTCATACTTTATTAAGATTAGACTTATCAATTTGATTTAAATTTGTGTAAAATATATGTATACTCATACTCGATGTTTGTTGGTAAATTATAGTTTTGATGATTTGATAAACTGGGATTTGGTATGGAACTTGATTCCATGTTAGAATTATTTTTGCTTAATTGAAAGTGACAGTTACAATATGTACGTTGTCAGTAACTGTTTTGATGCGTGTTCGATATCTGTTAGTGTGGCATGCCTCTTGGATAATAAAATTGTTTTAGCATACCATAGTTATCCTATATTATGTCTCATTTATGTATATTGACACTATTAGGGTACTTTTTTTTTTTGGCCACTTATCACTTTCATAATCACATAAGCAAAAACTCTTGAGAAATATCGATGAAGAAATAACAATGGAACTCAAAATTATCATTGTTATTGTGTGTTGTTTTTAGTCTTATTTTTTTTGCTCTTGCCTTGTAAATCTAGTCCTAATCTATAAAGGATCTATGCTCTTCACTGTTATTTCGATGTTCTCTTGGGTAGTTGATGTGTGGATGCAGTAAAGTTGTTGTATCTATTTTTTGACGTCTAAACCAATCTGAGGGAAATAGTTTAGTGAGCAACAGAGATATTACTTAATGATTGAAGATTTCAGGTATCATTGTAAGGAAAAAGAAATTAAGAGGTCAATCCTTAAGATTGCAAGAGTTTGTAATTGTCATTGTTCTTTGATGTTCGTAAAATGTTGTTGAAATCTCATGAACCAAATCATAATTTTTCCTCCTTTGAACAAAGAAATTTTCACGTAAAATATTTGTTTCCTTCTTTAGTTGTTCTTTCCATTTTTGCATCATTACGGTGTTGACGGACCTAATTCCTGATTAACATGTGTTGGGTGCAAACAAATCAACTTTTCTAGAATCTAAGGATGCTAATGCACCAAATAAAACATAATCAATTACGTATTTGTACTTATGGAAGGATTAGTTTGAAATTAGAAAAGGACTTTTCTTAATCCTCACGGATTAATGGTTAACCTTTTTTGACTCTCTCTAATTTTTTTAGCTCAAAAATGTTGAGAAGTCAATTAGACTATTAATTGCACATTAATTTGTAATTAGACTGACCAATGAAGAGGAAAATAAAAAATCTTCTTCAATAATCATATTACTTAATTAATTAAGTAGGTTAACTACTAATAATTAGTCAATTTAAACCATTTTTTAAAGTTTTGATATATTCCAAGATGGATTAATGTTTCAAATGTTTGTTATACTTATACATATTATTTAATTAATTAAATAGAAAATTATCTATCAATTAACTTGATTTGTATTCTTTTCCACACATGCTTCCTATTTTTTTCCAAATTACTTACCTAATTATGGTTTACTAGAAACGCTGAATGAGTAATTAAGGTTAATGTTTTTTTAAAAAAATGAGAAACTAAGGTTATTATTCTGTCTGTTTCAATTTATTTGTTTATTTGATTTGATCGGAGTTTAAGAAAGTAAATACGATTTTTTGAATCTTATGATATTAAACTAGTGTTATGTAAAATGTACCAAAATGTTCTTTAATTTTATGGTCTTAAATATGACTTTTGAAAGTTATAATCAAGAAATTCTTTAAAAAAATCTTTAAATAAATTTAAAAAAAGATAAATAAATTAAAACGAGAGAATTACTTTTAGCTTTAACTATCTAGTTTCAAAAATTACTAGCCATATTTGTCTACGTTGAGTTTGTCAAGTACTTCTTTTTTTACCAAGAATTTCTTTATTCTAATGGCCAGAAAAGAGAAAAATATTTAAAGGTGGAAGGATTCTATCGATCTTACGACATATTGGAAAAGTACCACTAAAAAGCACACGTAACTAAATGTACTTAAGTTAGGTTTATCGTCATCTAATTTACACGTTTACAATAAATTTATATAATTTAAGAGTATAATTTGTTTAGATAATGGTCAAAAACATATTTAAAATAATATTTTTCTTTTTGCGAGTTATTATTAGGTGATTCTATCTTTAACAGATTATCACCAATTATTTATCAAAACGCACAAGTTTTCCTATCCAAAACAACAATATAAGTACATAACCCTTGTAACTCGAAAGTTTGGATCTATAGACGATGCTATGTATACAATTTATCTTCCTTACTGTATCTGATAGGTTGTAGACTCGACTAAGCATATCAAAAATTAAGTATGTAAAACAAGTACAATAGCAAAAACGTCGTTAGATTGAAACCAACTAAGTAAAAAGAGACAAATAACAACAAATAATATGATAAATGAAACAACGAAAACAATAAATACTGAATTAAGACCTAGACAATGCTCGATTACATACGTATTAATATTCTACCTTAATTCCGGACCTCCAAATCTTTCTATCTATGTATATACATTAAACCCGTACAACGAGCTAAGATTTCAAGCACGTGCAGAATGAGAAACGTGTTCCAACATTGAAGTCAAAGGTTGAAATTATTTTAGAAATTTTCCTTTGAATAATCCATATGTGCACATACGATGTAAATGATTTCTATTATAGGTAATTTATATTGTCTATATTTGAGAACACTTAGTACTAAGAATAAAATAGAAAAAATAATTAATTTTATTATATATTTTTTTAAAATAACAGTATTTTGAACAAACACTTTTATTAATCTTGACAACTAATATGCTGCAAAGGGAGTAATATATAAAGTTGTACCACTTGGGGAATCTACTTTTATAATTTATATAGTAGAAAAAACTAACCTAAATACCACCAAATGATACGATATGGTAGATGGAACATTGGAACTGCTCCTTCCTTAATCGAAAATCTTGAATTCAAATCTTGAGTATGAAAAAATCTCTGTTAGGGAGCCCTATACAGTGCAAATCTGAATTTGTTGAGCTCAAATATGAATATCGAACACCAAATAAAAAACTTTTTTCTTAAAAAAAGTTAACCTCAATAATAATTCACACAACTGTTGATACCTAAAACCATAGATATACATAGTTGTATAATAATGGAGGATCTATGTGTATCGATTAGAAAACATAAATGATGAATCTAATAGTTTGTTTCTGTAAAGATCTCAATTTATTTTTGTATTCTTTTTTTTTTATGACAAGGAAAACTTGCAGTCGCTACTCTTTAGGAACGCACAAGGTAAATTCGCATTCCTATAGAATAATTCGCAAATCACAGAAGAGAGATAACCTACAGTCCCACACTAGACAAACCTGGTGCGACGAGCTCGACCTAGGCAAACCCCTTGCTTTCGCTAATAAGGGATTTTCGAACTTAAGACTTCCAATCTTGGACTAATTTTCAATGATGATGGGCCCATTTTATAACTTATTGTCTTGGCCCATTTTATATTAGTTAGTACATATAAATAATTTTGCTTGTTGGCAAATAACACCAGTCACTCTTGTTCACAGTGGTTGAGGGAGTTTTCTTCAAACCACTAGGTCAAGGGTTCAAGACTGGTATAAGGGGAAGAAGAAAGAAGAAAAAAATGAGGTATTCTAAAATACCTCTTTTTATTAATTTTTTTTACTCTAAAATTATTTTTATTTTATCTATTTTAATATACAAAGCTTGAAATTTCATTTATATTTTATATTCGTTCTGTAAATTCAAATGTATTTTGAGATATACACAAATAATTGTCGCTTCATAAGCAGACAAACCACCCTGCATCTTTTTTATCCCTCCCGCATTTTTATTTGTATAAGTATTTCACATTTACGATTTAAATTTATGAAAATTGACCCACTACTTCTTATTCTAGACAAAGGAATCCTGTCTAATTCACTAATTCGGCGGAAGATACTGAATTTTTGTATTTGAAAAAGATTTCCGTAGGAATCTCTGAAATAGATGGTGGTTGATAAAGCACTCTTTGATCATAATTTCCCGTATGAATACTGCGTCGAACAGGGATTGTTTGGTACATGAAATGGAGGATTTGGTCATAAATTTAGACTATTTTATTTCATCAGTTATATTAAAATGGTAGGATTACTATCTCATATATATAAAAAGTCGAATATAACAAAATGGCACGATAGAGGTTCCGTAGCACGTCATGAGCAACGGGCTAAGGGGCAACTGAGCAACTCAGTTTTAGAAGTATCAACATTAAAACGAAATCTGGGATATTACTACTAGTTGAACATCAACATCATACGTACAAGCTGACTTTGACAAACCATAACTCCTCTAGCCTAGATTGAACCAGGAAATTGGACGAGGCATCGTTGTTGAAAACCCTACATCACTGTCGAAGGATTAGTAGTCCCTCACGTGCTTGGCCAACTCGCCCTACAGTCAAGAAAGCAAACTAAGCAACGTTAGTTATGAACGAGCAAGGAAATGTTTCGAGTAAAAAACATTCAATTGTCAACATGCAAAATCTGATACGTGGTACACTGCTGCCTGTTAGGACATCGTTTTGAGTTTTGACTATCAATAGAGCTGCTTCTCCACTGATGAAATCCTCTCTCCGGATAGTAAGGACGTCAAATATATATATATATATATATATATAGGATATTTTCCCACACAATGACTGGGCGGAAGAGGGTATGACTAGAGCAAAAGGGTAATAAAAAGAAGGAAAAGGAAAATTGCATCCCTGGCAATGGTGTCGGATTCTGTAACAATAGAATCAGCTAGAGAGGTGGACCATATCTAAAGATAGCTTTTGGCTTGTTTTCAACTATGTTGCCCGGATTATAGATTAATAGCCATGGACACGTCTTAAGTCTCCTTTCCTATACTTCCTCCGAAAACTCCCCAAGTTAAAAGGCTTCAGTTAATGTCAGAATAGCCAGCAGCTCTTCCCCAGGCAACATCTATTTATTCCCTCTCTATTTCATCTCTCTTCTGCAACTAGATTCAATAAGCTCTTTTCGGTCTAACTGTTCCCATGGTGGATCTAGAGACAAAATGATTGTTTTGTTCAAACTTCTTATTCATATGGCTAGATTATGAAGATTCTCAAAGTTAAATGGTTAGAAAACGAAAAAGGAGGCCAACAAAGAGGACTTTTCCCGTTCTGTCCTTTCATCAGTTTAACAATTCTGTAATGAAGTCTATAGATATTTCTATGAAACCGATAACCAAAGTAAAGCAAGTGGTGGAAGAACGACAACCAAGTCCATGGTCACCACTGTTCAGTCCTTAAAAGTTTCAAGACCCAGAGGTCTTCGCACAGCTGTAATTGAGTAGCTTTTAGGACAGGTTCACTGATGCAAATACGTGGAATCGTCCTTCAACAGCAACGAAAGATGGGAACTGGCATGTTTTTGTCTGCTCAAAGGTTTATTACATTTTTTGTTACCTTTGTCAAAAAAAAAAGGTTTATTACATTTTGGGTCATTAGGATGTCAAAAGGCAGACTACTGAACAGGGTATGCTGGTGCATGAAAAGGAAATGAAATATTAAAGGAGTTTCTTTGAGTGTGAGCTATCTCGTCATGAACTTTTCAACCAGTTGAACTGTAATAGAATATATTATGAGAAGTACTAAGGAAATCTGGAAGAGTAGGCACCACTATACATTCTTTCATATCAGCTTTAATATTGAGTTTTTAAATCAGTGCCAATTTTGAGCTAAGAAATCGTAAGAACTTCAATATACTAGCTTATCTAACAGGTTTGTCTTTCCAATCATTTATGGCATCTCAAAAACGTAAAGAAGCTCAAAACTCATTTCACAAGATGCTTCCAACACTTTGTTCCCAACCCACAACATCGAAGCATAGTATTTCATAAGAGAAATACTACACATACAAGATTTTAAATTGATGCTTCATCTTAGGTTCAGTAGAACAGGAACCATAAAAAACCAACCAAAAGAAGAAAAGGAAAGAAGTGCTGAAGAGACATAAAATTAGTCAAATAAAAAAGTGAACTTGAAAGGATACAAACTGGATTATGTATTTAAGAGTTTCCAAACATTTGAAACTTCCTAATATATTATAACTCTTTTTATTTTTTCTTACACCAAATCAAATATTATTGAAAATCTCAAAACTCACAGCCAGAAAAAAAAATAGTAGGCTTAAATGCTATCGTAGTATTTAGACATTGGACTACTTAAAACAAGCTAGACCAAAAGTTAAAAGATAAAAGATAACTGTACCTCAAATTGATTCTTCAGATGATCAAGTTCCTTATCAAGATCATTTATAGCCTGGTTATATGCCTGCATAGGTGAGGACTGGCTTGTTGTTTGAATCTGCAAATCAAACAGAGCAAATAGGTCAAATCCAGAAAAATCAAAGTGCATAAACAAGTGAGGTTGCAGTAGAACATGATAGCATCCAACAGACAACTTATAAGCACTTTGTAAAGAGAGTGTATATAAGAATTCCACAAAAATGGAGTGAGAACAGTAAAACAAGAAGCCATGATTACTCTAACAGCAACTGTTTCAAGATATCCACCCCTGGACAGAGAGAATATCCACAACTGAATATTGCAAGCTAAATAAAGATACTATTGTTCCTACATCACTGAATAAAATACAATCTTGGAATGTTAGAAAATTGGCCTTGATTTCACCTGGAAAGCATTACTTTAAGAATGCCTGACGCAAGATAACCTCTGCAAGAGAGGATTTAAACTAAGCAACAGATGCAACATTTGCCAGCATAAATCAGATTCATCTGCCATCTATTTCTTCATTGTAGAATGAAGACACTTGGAACTTACTTTTGTCCATTTCGGGGGTTCATGGGAAGCTTTACAACTCTTTTACTCTTTGTTTTTACGTTAATAATTTAGAAAGCCAACAAACTCACTATTTTCATTGGGATAAGACCGAACTACAACCTTAAGTCTTACTCTGCACATGTAATGCATGATTTTTGCAGTCTATTTGGTGGTCATAAACAAAATCAAACAAAAGCGCACAAATGTATCACACACACATACAGAAGAGTACACAAAGATGCACTCAAAATATTCCATTTACATTAACATCTTCTTTCGTTTGTTGTTACAGTCATATTCAAGGTGCAATATAGCATAAGGAAAGTCTTGAAGCACAAAAGCTTCTCTAGGGAAATGCTTCAAAGTATTCTTTTAACAGCCAATAATTTGAGTTTTTTCTAACTGCTACTCTATTCTCAGTTCGAAATATAAATTGGTCATTTTTGCACAGGAATATCCACCAAAGCAATCAACTATCCAGAAAATCATACACTAGGTACGTACAGTAAGCAGGCACTAGAAATGCAATACCATATTACTTTTCACATAATGCACTGAAATTCACTGTCCATTAAGCACTAAACACATGACGTGATTTTCCAGTTTCGATAGCTTCACTTTTCCACACCATCAATTCAGCTTGTCCAACTATTCTTATAAGCAATAGGAGCATGTCTTTATCTAGTGAACAAACCTATGATTCTCATATTCATCACTGATTGCAAATACTCATGGCCCTTCTTTCTGTTACTTGCACCTTCAGAACAGAATCAGCTTTAGTCGTGCATCTTGTATACCTACCAACAGTTTCGAAGAACCTGGACAACATAGATCAGAACAGGCTTTTACTCGTATCCATCCCCTGCCGTTTTATCTCACTTTTAGCACCTCCTTTTTATGGTTTGTTGTCTTTCCTATAGTTGTATGATTTGGGAATGTGTTATGTAACTATTGTTTGTATCAGTTCAACAGTTAGTGATATAATGGTTCAATTATTTAGTCTTTACTGTTATCCAAACCAACCATTGTATGCATTTGCTTCATATACTTGACTTTTGATATGCTTTACGTGGCAGAGGATCTAGTGGAAACAAACTCTCTAATTTCACAAGGCAGAAGAAAGACTGCATGCATACAACCCTCTTTAGACCCCATTAGTGGGATACACTGGGTGTTATGTTGTTGTTGGATGCTACTATACAAGCAAGATTATAGTTTATTGTAAACCCTGAGCATGAACCTTTAAACCGGAATCGCAAATATACACACCCTATTATTTGTTCCACACACTATGGGCGCATATGAATGTAGGAAAAAAGAGTTGACCACAAAATGGTTCCCATATGCAGTCAATTGACCCTGCCCACTACACATACTGATTTGGTAAAATATGAATGAAACAAAGGGAAAGTTCCAACTTCTTGACTGAAAGTAGGTATGTCTCGTCCCTTAAGCTTTCAAAGTAAAACAAACTTAAAATTAGTATAGTTAAACTACGAGAATAAAAGTATTGTCAAGGGTGGGAAGTCGAAGAGGAGTGATAACATGATGATTATACTTATTATTCAACAATAACTGCTGAGAAGTCCAACTAGTGTAAGCTACCGATAGAGAATGGTCTTCTATTCTGGTTCAACCCAACATCACAGTACAACTATACTTTACTAATGTACATTCCAAACCAATAGGGGTCTAGTTAAAAGCAGGTACCATTGAGCACGAAACTATTTACAACACAAATAAAGATTCTGTCAAGCGATCCTCGCAGAGCAAAGTTGGGAAAGAAACATCAATAGCATCAACAACAAGACAATACAGTATTAAAAGTAGTATTTGTGAGAACTGCAACTTCTAGAATTGAGAATGCACTTGCATCTGTCCTGAGTAAACAGGCACAAAACCGAAGAGACTAACCCTTAGCAAGATTTTGTACTGAAGAGGATGAGGCAACTTGTAGCCAGCAAACAGAACATTATCATCCCTATGTAGTTGCCTGTTATTTTCCAATAAAAATCAGTTCTTTACCAAAAGGGTATCCCAAATTCGATCAAAAACAACAGAAAATCCACCCCCCCCCCCTCAAAAGGAACACAATCAGTGTGCTTACATGCGAACAATGTTCCCAATTGTATGGTCCTCTCTTTCAACAGTAAATGTAGCTGCATTCATGATTTTCGTATCCCTCTCATACGAAACCCTAATCAAATTTTGGGCAAAAAAATCTTTAACCAATGAAAACAAAATTCAAAACTGCTTGCTCCTCCGATTTGTACCAAAAAAAATTCAAAAAAATGCAAAAAAAAAATTCAAAAAAAAAATCCCATACTTCTTAACGCCTTCTGGAACAACAAATCGTTCATAACGATCTGGAGCATTCATCTTTCTTCTTCCTTTTCTTCTTCTTCTGCTGCTTCAATAAGCGGCTATGGAGAAAATTTCTTTTATTTATGTATTACCGGGTCAGCCCAATTTATTCAAATTGGGCTGATAACTTGTAAGCCTCTCTAATCCTGGAAATTATACAAATAATTTTAAATTTTTGTTATTGTTTGGAAAATATTTTTGAAAAATAATCCAAATTCACAAATACTAGAAAAATCTATTAACATTTATAAACTACTTCAAATTTATATGTTTCGTAAAATCAATGCCACGTCCCATTTTTCGCTCGGGATATACATGTTGGGACAATTCTTTTTGGGGAGTTAAAATTGTTGAAGAGTCGTCATTTAATGAATTAAGGTGCATTAGGAAATTATGACTAGCCTAAAAATAATTAAAAAGGCCCAAGTTATCAGAGAACAGGTAAGGCTACTCGAACCCTTTGGGTCTCAATCGTATCTTGTTGACACCCAATTTTGACCGGCCTTTTCATAATTTTGTGTCAAATTAGTCATCGAACTTTATTTTTTATTTTTTAACGATTTTGAACCATTATTTAAAAAAAAAAAATTATT
>JAOTQR010000007.1:21758974-21784778 GCA_025774065.1 Solanum ossicruentum
AAAACCCCTCAAAACCAATAGAACCAACCAAAAAAATCAACTATATTTGATCCAAAATATCAACTATACATTTATATTAAGAGAAATTCAAGAAGTGACCTGAGTGAGTAGGCGCATTAAAGCCATCTACTTTTTTTTTCGACAAAAGATCGATTTTTTCTTCAACCACTTTCTTCTTTATGCAAGATTATTGATGCTTTTCATCTTTTGTATGGATTTTCTTCAGAGTTTTTCTGTGATGATTGAAAATCGAGAAGGGGAAAATCGAGAAGCAAGGTGGATATTTTCCTGGTTTTCTCAATCAAAGGGTAATAAATATATTTAACCAATTAATAGCTTATTTACTATGAAATAAATAAAATGGAAAATATCCTCAGGTTGCAAAGGCAGACTTTTACTTGGTTTTCTCAATCATATAAGAGATATAAGAGTCCGACTGGAGTTCAACTATGTCGAAATTTGTGTCGCATAGCGCAACATTTGAAGGGAAGCACTCCCTCCCCATCCCTCTCCTAAAGGATTTTTGTCTTCTAAGATTCGAATTCGAGACATCTAATTTAAGGAGAATATTCTCATTTATTGCACTACATCCTTTGGTGATAATATGTTTGGCTTAATTTAAGCAGCTCTAAAATATTTGAGTATATTTAAAAAGTGCACATCTAGTTTTAAGAGACAACAACAAAAATAAGTCAAGTTAAAAATTATAATTTGTAATTTTGACTTTTAAATCATATGTCAATCCAAACAAGACTCTTAATATTTTCTTTTTTTAAGGAAAGTATATTGTACGAAGATAAATCATAAGAAAAAAATTAAATGGGAAAGAAATAGCCACTTGGTATTGGCTTGAGTGACATTCTTAATAGCCTCTCTCATATATTGCCATTGATGATGCAAACTTTCCATTTGGTCCTATATACTAACTTGGTCTAGGGTTGAAAGTGTTACTCCAAATTGGCTAAAATATAAATATGCTGCATTAATTTTGACTATATTTATATAGTCATCCTTCAAGTCTCCAAGCAGCTATTTGTGCAATTCCACCAAACTAATATGAGTATTGGACAACATAGGCCCAAAAAGAAATGAGCTTTATTTCATGTCATTTGTGTCAACTTTTTGAAGGTCACATGATGTTGTCAAAATAGGGGTGATGGTATCCAACAACATATGACAAGGTTTAAAATCTAGCATGACATTTTTTTTTCTAGTTCCGATGTACATCTTATATTAGGGCTTGACTAAATTTAAATTTGCATATTGCAAGACTCATTTATGAGGGTGTAACTCCCAATAAGAGTTTTTTTTATTCAATGAGGGCATATCCAATGTAATTTCACTAGTGGAATGTAAAGAGGGTAGAGTTAGATTATACATGCTCTTTCCTCTAACTTCACAAGGTAGAGGTATTTCTGATAGAATTTTTTTTCATTGTCCGATGAACTTTTAAAATTATTTCTATAACAAGATCTATTTTTCCATCACATCACAATTCATATTGATTAACAATTGCAAGTAAATACCTGTAGTAAGTTATATTGATAATATAAGAATTCTTTTTGTCATATGAATATATAAGTTAAATTGAATTAACAAATGTAATGCAAAACATACCATAAGGCCATGTCATCATCATTATAAACCACCTTAATCAAACTTCCATGGAGAGCCATTAAGTTCCACTGAAGTAGTATGCATACTCTTTTTATTCTTTACGTGTATTATTTGCACTTTGTTACCTTACCAATTTATAAAGCATATATGTTATTTTGATAAATAGTTTTTTTATGTCAAATATCTTGTTTTAATTCTATTTTACATTATATCATACACTCTTCTTAAATATCGAGTCTAAAATCTTCTATCTAATTTCACTTCAATTCGAAAAATTGTGTAGATAAAGACAATCC
Organism: Solanum ossicruentum; assembly: GCA_025774065.1. Taxonomy (NCBI): domain Eukaryota; kingdom Viridiplantae; phylum Streptophyta; class Magnoliopsida; order Solanales; family Solanaceae; genus Solanum; species Solanum ossicruentum. The sequence continues at coordinate 21,760,888 of JAOTQR010000007.1, forward strand.
TATTTTAAAAATATTTGTACATATATTTAAATTAAATTGGAGTAAACAAATACATCTTATATAGGGTAACTTTAGACTTAGTAGTAAGAACCAAACCTAGGCATTAAGGAACAATGTGGTGGGGTAAATAAACACATGGTTAAGATCAACTCCAATGTCTTTTCTTGAAAAAGCAAACACACTTTAGCTTTTCTAATATTCATTAGAGTCATGCCTTAAACTATTCACTTTGAATGATTGAGTGAAGGAGTGTGGCACTTTATTTTTTATTTTATTTTTTTGAAGGATTCAATTGTAGATTCTTTTTGGACATGTAATAAAAGATTCTCCAAAAATAGTAGATCCTACAAATTTGACCAATGAAATTGTGCCACATAGGATTTCCATTTAGGGTGAACCAAAATCATTCATCTGTATTTGCTAAATTTAAAGACTTGTGAAATGATTAAAGTATTTATAGTGATATTGCTCTTTTCATCATCATTCATCTTTTATTGGCATTTTTTTCTTCACATATGGGCCTCTTATGTCCCATCTTCCTTTTTTAAATCTTGGCTTTTATGTTTGTTGATGATCTTTAGGGCCATTTGGTTATTGGGGTTAGGAGTTATTCTAGTATAAAATCTGGAATTAAATTTATTTAGTATTTGGTTGTGATTATTGCTTACATCAAAATTCTAGAAGGAAAGATTAAGTGGATAAACAAATATATAATAGTTAAATTCACGTAATTTGTACAAATGATACGTATGATTATACAAAAGTTGTGCGCGAATCAAATTGTATAACAAAATATACAAACATTGTAAATTGTATAGCGAATTATACAAGTATTGTGCACGAATTGCATGGCAAAATATACAAACGTTATACAAAAATTGCAAATTGTATTAAAAAATTATAAAAATGTATACAAATGTTGTTATAACCATAATTACGAAATATAGTTATTCAAACTATAAATATGGAACATAATTAGACTGTATTTGTTTGACATTTATGAAATTTACTGTAATGATCTCATTTGTTTTAACATGAATATTCATATTATATAATTTATATAACATCTCACTATAACAATCAAATAATATGTTGTTATAGAGAAATTTAGTCGTAGGAGGTGAGATTTTCTATCTTGATGGTAATAATCTTGTTTTAATTTTGTGGAATCATATCAGGGGAGAGAAAAAAAATAAGTACTAATATTTACACTCGATATTTATATAAAATCATGCAATTTGACTTCAACTGATTGTTTTGTTTGATAACAAGTCGTATTAGAATTATTATTTTAAGACAATAACAATAACATATTCAATAAAATCTCACAAGCGAAATAATAATAAAAAATAAAATGGAGGGCACGATTGTGATAAATTTCAAGTAGGGAAAAATACCTATGTTCTGGTAAAGATTAGTTAATGTTCTGGATTCATAATTAAATTTCTTTCTGATTTTTCTTTTGTTTACGAGAATACAAACACATGCATGTGTGTGACAGACAAAATTGACAGAACATGAATATTGTCGTGTACAATTGTGACATATTTATTGAGATTAAATTATCAGAAAATATCATGTGAGAAAATATTGTAAATTTATAAGTTTTCAATTTTAATAAAACAGTTTAATCATGAATCCAGTTTGTATAAAATTTGTAGACGAAAGTTGATAAAAATTATTGAATTTTATCGAATCTGTAATTTGTATTGTAGCTCCGTATTTATGTAATATTAAATTTACTAAAAAGATATAATAAGTGCCACACAAAAATGGAATAAATCACTACGAAAAAGAATCTATTATGCTTTTTGTCCATCTTACGCAATAATGGAGGGATCCCTATTTTATGAAAGAAAAAAATAAAAAATAAATATCTTTCCTTTCAAAAGTATTATTTAAAAAAATATATTTGAAAATAAGAAATATTTCGCGCTATAATTAATAGTTAATTTCATAACTTAATTTTGTGGTCCATATGTCATACAAGATGGCTTTATCGTTAATTTAAAACGTAAAAATAAAAAGGAAAAATTAGATCCACTGATAATATATTACGTCACTATTTTTTTACACTTAAAAAACAAATTAAAGAATATCCTCCAAAAATAGTGGGGGATATTCAAAGCAAATTAAGAATTGACTAGAAATATTATTATATAGAGCTGCCCCATTAAGTCATTTTCACATTAAATAAAGAAAAGCAATTTCCAACATCATACAGAAAAGCTTTTTTGTTAAAAAAAAAAAAGAAAAGGGAAAAGAAGCCCCATTTATTTTATTTTTCTTTTCCATTTGGAATCAATGACAAAGGTATTGTGAAGGCCAATTAACAGTTATTCAAAATAACAAAATAAATTATTTATTTTATCACAATAATATCAATAACAATAACAAATTCAACATAAATATAAATAAGATTATGTTGAATATGTTATTGTATTTAATATTTTAGTTTAGTAAGTCATTTTCACATACCAATAATTATAAGGAAAAAAACCAATTGAACTCCAAATTCCCAACAAAGTTACTAAAAAAGAAAAAGGAGCACACTTTTTTTTTCTTTTAAAATTTTTCGCAATTTGGAATAAAATACAGAGATTACAGCCTGTAAAAGCACAATTATGAAGACTAAACAATACCTTAATTAGTACTAATACTAAAATTATGACTAGTATTATTTTTTCCTCTCTTTAATATTTTTTTATTTTATTTAAAGTAGTACATAATTACAAATTTATAATTAAATATTTTTTACAATACCATTTGAGTAATAACACCAACTTCCACAAGCTTAGGAACCAGGCCACCACTAAGATGAAGTGCCACCAGGCTTTCTAATCCTCCGACACGTGTCCCTCCGATGAACATCGCCGGCATCTCATCGCCGTCCTCGGCGGTGACGGAGGCGGCGTCGCGGCAAGGGAGGGCAGCGATCTCTTCCTCTTCTAATTGAATAACTGTTGGGTGAACGCTAACGGCGGATAATAACAGACGTTTCATTACGTGGCACATGCAGCAGCCGGATCGGGCGAAAATAACGACGGGATTCTCGGAGATCAGTCGCCGGATTCTCATCTCCGTCGATTCCGTCACGTCGATTGCTAGCGGCGAATTGGTGGTTGGGGTGAGTTCTAGCGTTACTCCGCCGCCGTCAGATAACGGCGAGTAACGGCGGACCTCTTGCATGATGAACACAGTTTATAAGAGACTGAACTAAGTGAGAGTATCGTGTATATATAGAGAGAAAAAAAATTAATTTATTTCCTTTTTTAGGGAAAAATGATTTTATATATAAATGAATTTTTAGTTGTATAAATTGACGGTGTAAATTTCATTTACGTGTAATTTAACCTATTAGAGGTAAGCACACAAGAATCAAGATTTTAAGTTTATGAATTTCTAATAATAATTAAATCGTGAGTATATATCGAAAATGATATTTATTTACTATGTACCCACACTTTTTAGTGTAAAATTAAATGTTGTATTGATTTTTAAATTTTAATTCTTTTCGAATAATACTGAATGAATTATTTATGGTAAAATTATGTGAATAAATAAATATATACTAATTAATTAGCTAATATAATTATAATTTAAATTAGTTATGACGCTCCATTAATCTATAGCATTAATTACAGTTTGAGTTTGAATGGTTAAATATACAAACATTACAAATTGTATAATGAATTATATAAATGTTGTGCGCGAATTTGATAGCGAATTATACAAACACTGTGAATTGTATAATGGTTATATAAATGTTGTGCGCGAATTGTATATTGAAATATACAAACATGATATAGTAGATTACGTAAACGTTGTGCACAAATTGTATAGCAAGATATACAACAACAACAACAACATACCCAGTGTTATCTCACAGGTGGGATCTGGGGAGGGTAGCAGACCTTTCCGCTACCTCGTAGAAGTAGAGAGGTTGTTTCCTAAAACCTTCAGCTCAAATCCCATAAGTAGTGTATAGCAAGATATACAAATATGCATATTGTATAACGAATTATACAAACACTGCAAATTATATAATCTATCATACAAATAGTGCAAATTATACAAATATTTGCACAAATTTTATAATGAAACATACAAACATTCTGAATTGTATAACAAAATATACAAACTCTGGTACACATAGTTATAGTTACGAAATGTAATCGCCTAAACATTAGCTATTTCAACACATTAAATTTCAGGACTAATCGATTTATGAAAACTACACGTAAGATATATATATATATATAATTTAAATTTAAATTATTAAATTTTATCTAATTTTTTATTTTTGTTATGTTTGTATTTCCTTTTTCATAGTCTCTCCATTCTCCCCTAATGTAATATTAAAAAAATAATTAGAATTTAAGTCGTATTTACAAACGATTAAAAAAACCTATACAAAATTGCACATTAAATTCTTATATAAATATTAAAAATCTATAAAAAAATTGATAGTAAAAATCAAGGAAGTAGGCAACATTGTTACATTACAAAAAAACATGTTACGTATTGTGCTTTTGGACACATATACCACTTGTCTATTTTTTCAATATTTAATTTTTTAATTATATGTAAGAACTTGTTAGGAATATTTCCAAGCCATTTGGAAGAGATGAGTAAACAATTAATTAGTTAACCATAATAATTTTTAAATGTTAAAAAGGTGGATTTTTTCTAAGCAACAAATTGTGTCGTCAACTTTTCATCGCGACAGAATAATATCTACGTATATTCAATTTTTTTCAAATTGCACTTTATAATTATACTAAATATGTTGTTATTATAATGAATTATATCATCATAAATAATATATATTGAACTTCTATTATCTATTACTTAAGAATCTTAATTGTTTAAATATTACTTGATTTCTTTTTCAATTTATGAGGCATACTTTATTTTTTAAAAGTTAAAGCTTTTAATTTTGATTGTGTATTCGAATATGAAATATTTAATTTTTTAAAATAAAATTTATATATTTAAAAATTAGTTGAAAGTGCGAATTCTTTTCAAATGCTAGCATGTTCCTAGAAAAAGAACTTAAAAAACAAACATTGATGTTTTTAGATGTTTCAAATTTATCGTTAAAATAAAGTTCCTTATGGTATGAAGAGCTAAGACAACCTCATAGTTATAATTTTTATACCTAGCATATTTAAATTAGATAAAAACATTTTCACATGTGATAAAAATATTTTAATTAATATTTATTTATATGATATTAAATTATTCAAGTATAATAAGTTTACTGAGCTGATTCAAACATTTGATATAAATAAAAGTTGGTTTGTCAATCAAGAGGAGAGAAGGATCAATAAGGATTTGTTGTTGATTGCTCGAAGGAGACTTTGAATGTGAGCAAATATTTATTTAAAATTAATTACTCCAACCTTGATCCAACGATGATTATTATTATTATTATTTTAAAGAATTTGGAAAATTGGGTTTATAGAATTTAGGGTAGGCTAGTAAATATGAATGGTTTTGGGGGCTAATATTGACCTTTTATATAGGCAATGGCGTGGAGTTATGATGTAATTAATGATGTCATCTGACTATTGACGTGGAAAATATGAAGTGGGCCCCACATCCTAAATGTTTTACATACTTGTGTAATAAGGTTAAGATTAGATTAATTTAATAAGTATTCTAATTATAATTAAAATATTAAATTTAGAAACCATTCATTAATTATACTATACAATACATGTCAGTTACCCCACATATTTTTATAGTGATTAATTTCAATTTGTAAATTCATGTACAAATAAGGTGATAATAAAAGAAATATAACAAATACCAATTAATCTTTTATTTTAATATGCTTTCTTCACACCTATTAGTTAATATCACGTCCTCAATAACAACGCAACAAAGAGTAATGAAGGATGAAAAGCTTTTGTAATACATAAAATGCCACGCATGTTCAAGATATTTGAATCAAATACGTAATAGTGTATGTAGTCATAACTAACAATGTGATCATAAGATACACATAGGATATAATTTTATATATGATGATGCTTCTAATTAGTTGTGCATACTCTGTGGTTGGGTCAGGCTCGATTTTCAGTTCTGTAAAATTAAGTATTGGGTCAAATTCACACTTGAAAAGTTAGTAAAGAATTGTCCAAACCTTATAATTAAGGAATCCAACTATCTCATTAACTATCAATGTGATATTTTTGTCATCATTCAATAATTACTTAGCATTCCTTATCTATGCTAGTAGTACTTTGAAAAGAGTTGAAAAATAAACTAAGCACTCCTGGCCACGTGAGGAACGAAGAGATGGATGATTCGGGAATAGATGTCAAAGGGTGGAAGCAGATTTTGAAATCACACATGTCAAACGTAATCTTTTTGAAACTGAGTATTTGTGGGGAACTGATGTCTTGAGCAAAGATTTTATTAGAAACAATATCTCTATGCCACAAAGAGGTAAGACCAACATACACCCTCCCTCCCCAAATATACTTTACTTGTGGAATCAGACTAAGAAACAATATCAATCATTATTAGTTGAACATCAGTGTACTTAATGGTGTTTCTACAATGCAATTTGACGGTGTTACATTGTCGATCATTGCTTTGTTGATTGTAATCTCTTTTTGTTTGTTTAGTTTAGAACCAAGTCAATCAGAATTCAAGACAAACTAGGCATTACGCTAAGATGTGAAAACTTTCAATCTCATTCTAATTTCTCTATATTAGGTATAGGTATACGAGACTTGGGGTGTCTAATACCCTTTTATTCTCCTAGGAACTCGTTTTAATTCATGAAGATTAAAAAAAATATTTTTTAAAATGTGTGATTGATTTCAAATTAACTAGCTTTGAAGACAAAATACACTAAGGGGGCGTTTGGTAGAAGGTATTAGGGAAAATAATTTATGTATTATGTATAATATTATTTAATACTATATTTGATAGATATTGCAGATCTATGTATAACTAATTCATGTATTAGTGAAAATTTTAGCACTATATCTTAATATTCAACATTTATATACTTACTAGTTATACAAATTCAGATATTTCAAAACAAACAATTTTAATCATTCAATTTCAAATTTAAAAATAATATTTTAATCATTTACATATATATATATATCCAATCTGAATTGGCCTTTCACATTAAAAACGCTTTTGATCGTCATCGTAAAGTGAGTTTACAAAGCTAGCATAGATTGGTTCTACCTTCTATTTTTTATGAAGAGAATGAATCTTTTTCTCGAAGGTGCTTTGGTTTCAAATAAAAGTATATGCTCTTTCGACATCTCTTTCGCTTGTCCAGTAACTTCTTCTTTCTCAAAAAGAAAAAGTCGAAACCCGGTGTGAAGTGTACCGCTCTTTTTATATATGAAATTGCTTCTTTTTTTTTGAGCCTTTTTTTGTTTGTGCATCTTTCTCCCATGCTTCCCATTGGTCAACAACTTTATTATGGTCGGGAGGATCCCCAACTCTTCATGTCCTACTAAGGTTGTATGAAATAAAATGAAAGGTTAGGGTTCTTGCGGGAAGAAGGACAAACTGGGCCCCTAGTGGTCCTTATCTTATCACGTCAGGGTTCCCTTTCTTACTTGATTGAGACTGAGAATCATAAGTGCTATGATATGGGTGCCGGTTGGAATATCAGCACCACACCAAGGTGATTGTTGGATTCTAATACCTCCATCCAATTCGATAGATGGATATTGGGAGGTTACAAGGAAACTAATTTCTTAATGGCATCAGTCGATCACCGGTAAAAGGGTACATTCTATAACACTTAGGTACATCTGAGCACATAATCTCCATAGAAAAATATCCCAAAAGGGGAGTATCCTATGAGTAGCATGTGACGCGAGGCTGGTAACCTCCGTCCTAGAAATTGTCAGCTTAGTTATGCCAATAAGCAAATCTGCGTTCAACAATTTTCATTATAATTAATGATTACTCCATACAATATCAAAGTCCCAATTGTTATGCAGAAAATATTTTCTTGTAATTTAAGGATTTGACATAAATAAAGATGACTGTCGTCAATTAACCTAAAAAGGAATTTTTAATGTAAATATTTATAGATTTATTGTCACATTTATTGCATTGCATAAGTATTCATATATTTATTAAATTTGTGCCTCTCTATTTCTATGGTATTGGTAAAATTTGCGTACATTCTACCCTTTCCATACCCCACTTGTGAGATTTTACTGGATATGTTGTTGTTGTTATTAAATTTGTATTGTCACTCCACATCTGTAACATAATAATAGAAAAGGTGGGCAAGGCTCATCTAATTCACTGCATACTAAGGCCAAATATGTGTGTGAATAATTTTTCGAATAGATAATTTATTTAATCATGATATTTGATCAAAGAAAAAATAAATAATACAAAAAATAAATACATGTAAGTATGATATTATTCCCAACTAAAACTTTTGGTATAATACACAAATATGACCTCAAACTTGACATCACTTTTTAAGTTGGAACTCAAACTTTCATAATACATAAATAAGACCCTCAACTTGGCAATTCCTAAAGTAGGCACATGTTGCTGACTGAGCTAGGCACGTGAATTACACTTGCGCTAATGTGTTTACATAAAAATTTGAGTTGCAACTTAAAAAGTAGTGTCAAGTTTGATGTCATATTTGGGTGTTATGCCAAAACTTTTTTTATTTGAAATATAAAAAAGTAAATCATCTTTGATTGAAAAAGAATCACTATGATATACTCGAATATAATTTAAATTAATCAAATATTTAAATAAATTTTGAACATGGAATACTTTTATTTAAAAAAAAATAGTTATTTAAAACTACTAAATATGTCCACTCTTTACCTTTGAAATTTTAAGAGCTACTATAGCGATCTAAAGTTGACCAACAAAAAAAGGGCAAAACAAGAAAGATAATGTAAAAATAATATAAAAGGAGCTTGACCATTAATTTGTTTGACCAGTGGAATATAATATAATAGAATTTAAATTTGGTGCATGGTCAATATAATATTTTTTAAAATATTATATTATTAAATTTATACTAAATTTGGTAATGTTATAATCTGAAAAATAAAAAAGCAACATGTTGCCACCGTTTAAATTGACGTGATGATACAATTATTGCTCAAACCAAAAAAAAAGAGAAATTATTGCAATGTTGTGTGGCCATGCTCATGCATTTATGCCCTTTTTAGGAAAAAAAATTGACAATCTATTTTATTTGTATAATAGTAAAATTAGCTCATGAAAATATGACATGATCAAATATTTAAATATTAATTTAGTTTACCTTGAATTATTAGGTTGTTTAAAAGTTAGAAATAATTTGTGTCAAATATGTAACTCAAATTGACCAACGAAAAATTTTGTCAAAAAAATAAAATAAAAAGTTCCTTTATGTAAAGCTATAATGAAGAATTATTTTCTTTTTTAGCTAAGTAGACAAATTATAAGAAAACAAATCAAGAAAATAAAATTTGTTAAGAGTTAAATAAATTAGATATGATTTATAAATTTAACCCATTTTTCAATGGGATAACTATTTTGGTTTAAATTTTATAAATCCATCTAAATCCAGCTCATATTAAGTTGACCTTACTTCTCAAAAAAGATTGGTATCTTTTGACACTTGACTAAAGAAATTAAAATACTATTATATAATATGGTAGTCCAAATTTGACCATTTATTTCTTAATTAAAGAAAGCCAAAGTTTGCTTATGGCTTAGTATTTAAAGGCTATTGCTCTCTGTGTATAGTATATATATATATATATATAGTAACAGAAGAAATAAGAAAAATTCATTAGTGGGAGATTTTAGTTTTGCATCAAAAGAATTAAAGATGTCTAGTTTTTCAAGATTGCTATCTACAATCTCCAAGAAAGTTGTGAAACCTTTTTCCCCCACTCCACCAACTCAAAGAATTCACAAACTTTCACTTCTTGATCAATGCATGGGTAACTTTTACATGCCTTTTGTTTTATTTTACCCAAAACACCAACTAAAACAAGGTCCCAAGCAACTCTCTAAGCTTCTTGAAAACTCATTTTCAAAAGCAATGACTTATCATCAACCATGGGTTGGAAGTTTAAAAGATAATGCCACGATTCATTGTGATGACACCGGGGCAGAGTTTGTTGAAGTTGAAGTTGGTTGTCCAATGGATCAAGTCATTCATCGTCTAGACATAACATTTCCTCCAGAGTTATCCTGGAGGAATGTTCCTCATGGTGGCAAGTTGAGCGTAGCTCAACTCAACCACTTTGATTGCGGAGGAATGGCAATCAGTGTGTGTTTATCACATAAGGTGGGTGATGCGCGTAGTGCCTTATCTTTTTTGAAGGATTGGGCTGACTTAACGCGACAACATCCAAATGGGGAACTAACATGTCCTTCGTATTATGTCCAAGATTCATTAATGCCATCTCTACCCGATGGTCCTCTCGAGTTTTCGGTTGTGGTTGAGCCAAATGCAGAAGAAAGTGTCGAATTCGAAAAGAGATTTTTCTTATCTGAATCCAATATAAAAGCCCTCAAAGCACGTGTTGTTAATGATCCAGCATCAATAGTGCAAAATCCAACAACAACTGAGGTTGTTAGTGCAATTGTTTACAAATGTGCAGCACTTGCCAATGCAAACTTATCAAGTGCTAATAGTTCTTCATCCCAAATGGTTTTGGTCTCAGACTTGAGAAAAACAATTCCATATCCAATGCCATCAACATCCACAATAGGGAATATCCTCACAGCCTTCTCCACACCAATATACAACCTAGAAGACCTTACATTGCCAAAACTAGTCGCCGATATAAGAAAGTCCAAACACGAGCTTTCCATCAGAGACAATTTCAAAGAAAACACATGGATCTCAGAGATGCTAGAATACGCAAATAAAATCAATACAGGAACAGAGGATGACCAATCATATCGCCAGAAAAGCTCATGTAACGATGTGTATCGATGTAGTAGTGTATGTAATATTCCATTCCATGATTTGGATTTTGGATGGGGGAGACCTACAAGAGTAAGCCTAGCAAGTACACCATTTAGCAATATGATCTACTTGATGAATACACAAGATCAAAATAGAGGAATTGAAGTGTTTATTAACTTGAATCAACAACAAATGTCCATATTTGAACAAGACAAGGAATTTCTCCAATTTGCTAGTCCTCTTGGTGATAATAATGTTCATGAGGACAAAGAGAAATATTGCATGGAAGCTTTCTAACAATATTGGAAGTGAAGAAATTATTCTTAATTTCTTACATGTGCTTTAATTCATGTCACAACTCACAAGGAGTTTATATATGATGTGACAAGGTTATAAATTTGTATTTGTTGTGTGCTTTGTTTGTTTATTTCTTAGACAACCTCTTATGAATTTATCTACCATCATATATTAAATATTTAATTGCCTAAATTATTTCTAGAAAAAAGAATTATTCACATGAACTTTAATCATATGTGTCTTATTTTCCTCCATTTGTACACAAAATTCACACAAAAATTTATTTTCTACCTTAAGTTCATATTAAACTTTTGCAACTCCAAAACCATATCAAGAAAAATCAGACACATTTGCATAATTATTTAAATCTTTTAGAGTTGAAGATGAAGAAAATATATTTGGCAATAAAAAGGCTGCATTATGAAACTTTTAAAAATTTGACATAGAAAAAAAGAGACGATTTTCATTCTAAATTATTATAAAAAATTAAATTTTTTATTCGCAGCCAAATACGAAAATTTCGAATATTGATTTTGCACTTTAAAAACAATTTCTTTTTTCAAATACTCAAAATTTTCATATTCAAACACCCCGATCAAACTCCAAATTGAAATTCACCCCACCAAAGGAACATTATAAGAAAAAATGGTCCATAACTTTCTATAAATATTCTCAAACACCCATTATTTTTTTCCTTCTTTTTCTCTTTTCAATTTCCTCATCGTCTTCAATTCAATTTTCCTAAATCTGCTTCAAATTCAGAACAATTTCCAGTAGAAATCTAAATCTGGCTGCAATGAAACTCTATATACTTCCATTTTCCTTTATCTTATTGTGTTGCATCTTTTTGTTGAGTTCGATATACATCGCTAAAGCTGAAGTTATTACCCTCACTGGCGATACGTTTAATGATAAGGTAAATTATATTATTTTTGTTGCTTTTATGTTGTTCTGAATCTTCAAAAATACTGTCGTACCTGTATAGGATTCTCTAAAAATACACTAATTTTGGAGTGTTCGAAGAGTTTGAGCTACGTAGCTTTTAGTTTGTTGTTTTTTTAGATCAGAGATCAGATTTGCTTTGTTGTAGGGTTTATACGATCTGTAACATGTATGTTTGACTTTTTGAGTAATTGTTGCTCGTATTTTGAGATGATATTTTGTTAGTAATTGAGTGATGATGTCTAAATTTGACATGGGTATCTATTAATTTGGTGTGTGTTGGATTGTCCGATAGTAGTTTGCAACAACATTTTTGTTTGATGATTTTTCCAGTAATTATTGTTCTTGTAGTGCTTTTTTTGAGATAGATGTTTCATTAGTTATGGAGTGATGATGTCTAAATTTGATCTGGGTGTCTGTTAACATGATCGGTTGCTCTATGTTTTTTGGGCAAAGTAAGAAATGAATGTTTCCATATTCTATATTGCTAGAACTCGTACGTGTCCGATGCTTGAAAGTATACATGTTTTATGGATAGAATACGTTTACAACAATTTTTTTGGAGAGTTTGAGGAATATGGTTCATGATGGAACCCGTTACCTTCCATTTTGGATTGGAATAGCAAGAGATGCAAGTGTCCTTACATATGGATTTATTTTTGTGCCTAATGTGATTAGGAGCTAGTAACAACATCTACGCCTCAATTCCAAGCTATTAGGGGTCGGCTGTATTCACTTACTATAAATGATTTGTCTGGGATATTAATATTTCAATACTCTGTACTTTGAGGATTATCTAACAATAGGAGTTCTCTAATATACTATAGTGGTTAATCTCTAACATACTAAGACTTTTCTGGTATGCACTAGAGCATGTTTGACACTACTGTTTTAAAGTAGTGGATAAGCATTAAGGGCCTGTTTGATGATGTGTAAGCATTCTGTGTGGTGCATTGTAGAAAAATGTACCTTGAGTGTAAATTTGATAATTATAAATTTTGTATGGTGTGTGAATATCACGTTCATGGCATGGAAAACAAGGACAATAAGAAAGACATGTCAACAAAGGAAAATAAGAAGAAAATCAGCCATTCCCCTCGTTTGTCCTTTACCTGCAACATCCAAAACGCCCAATTGTACCCTAACTGCCACATCCCAAACCCCTCATTGTCACCCTACTTGCCAGCATCCCAAACCCATCGCCCACCTAACCCGCCCCTAATTGTCCAATACCAACCACCTTGTAGTGCAAATAACACCCATTAACCTGAACTCTAGCTGCTATGGATTGAGAACTCAAGCTGTCAAAAAGGCTGTTTAGTGCTTGTTAGCGAATCCCAGATGCGTTAGAATTTCTAGTTAGCACAAACACAAAGTTTGTGAGTTTGGAGGATGATTCAGTAATGGTGAATGAAGCTAGAAGCAGGAAAAAGGATGGGGAAATGTTTTGGAATTCAGATTTAAGGATTTGAATTTTATAATAATAATGAGATGTTTTATTGGAAGAATTGGCGTCTGCTGGTGGGGTTAGATTTGGTTTTTGGTGGTTTCTAGAGCATTTAATAGGCTGAGAACAAAGAAGAAAGTGAATTATTACAACTTTTTGTAAAGAAAGGAAATTTCTTTAGGGGCTTTCTTTTGGCTATGGTGGTGGGATAGAAGAGGAATGTGGTTGATGGTGGTGGTAAGAAGATAGGAGGAAAATGAAAGAAAAAAGTTGTTTCACTTACATTAAAAATAATTGTAAAACGATCCTTCGAGGGAGCTAGTGGTTTGGGCTTGGGGCTCCCATGTTGGAGGTCTCAAAGTCGAAACCCCTTGCCAGCGAAAGCTAGGGGTTTGCCTTCTGGGTCGAGCTCATCACATCGGCTTGCCTAGTGCCGGTTACCTTTCATATGTGGTTTGCGAGCTATTGCATAGGAGCGGGGGTTTACCCTGTGCGCACCCAAAGGGTAGCAGCTACGGGTTCCCCTTGTCATAAAAAATAAGTGCAAAACACGTCCCATGCTACCTCTCCAAATTGTGTCTAATGGGCAGATTTTGACTTGAGTTCAAGTGTTCAGTAGATGCTCCTCCCTGTTCAGGTGTCAAAATGAAAGTGTTGAACAAGTTTAGGAGGGATCATATATTTGGCCTTCAATTATACACCATTTGGTTGCGTATCTCATCATAATTATACCATATCTGGTTGCTTTATTCTATGTTGGCATAAATAATACTCGTATAAGTTATGCAAGAATTTTGTTTTCTGCAGATAAAATGTGGAATAAGGCTACATGGATTGAACAACTAAAACGACAAAAGAGCTCTTGAGTTTTCTCTTGTATACCATAGCAAAATTAAAAATTGGCTGATGACTGATTTTATAACAAATATGATTATCTAAAAAAAAATAACAAATATGATTGTCTAGACATTCAGAAACTACTTCAATTACATAGTTTAAAAGTAAATAAACTTTTTCTAATCTTACTTTAAAAGTAAAACACATACTTTAAATTACAACAACTACTGGAATCCCACAAGTGGGGTCTGGGGACATACTTTAAATTATGCTTTGCATATTTGAAACAAATCAAACATACAACAAAATAAATCTACGCATTACAGTCCATATATTACATACTAATCCTTGCATTTTTTTTTGATTTGCACCGGGTATTCGAGTCTCTTAGAGCCCCGGACAATCTCGGGGGTGCACAGGCCCTCGGCAAGGAGTTTCTCCCACGGTTAATTCAGGTTTTACCCAGTCCGATGGCCCTCAAAAATTGGTTGCACCCAGTGGGTTTTGATCTTGAGAACCTTGAAAGGGAGCAAACCCAAGGCTCAAGTCTATTACCACCAGGCCAACCCCTGAGGGTTACGTACTAATCCTTGCATTACCATCCCAACATTACTAATCTCTGGAATACCAATTTTTGCACAACTTGTTTTTGAACCAAATGACCCCCAACTATTGAGGCAGATTTAATAGATAAGCAGTTGACGTGTTTGGTAAAATATATTAGTTCTTATGATTACTTCTACCAACAATTATTGGTCAACATTGAACCAAATAATACTTGCGGTTCTGAATTTGCTGGTGGTGTTTTTTTTGCAATTCTTTGAGTGGCTTCCTTACCATACTAATGTTTCTCCTTTGGGTTTCATTTAGATAAACGAGAAGGACACCGCATGGTTTGTCAAATTTTGTGTTCCGTGGTGTAAGCACTGGTAAGTCTTTCAAAACTAGTCTGCTTTAGCATTTCTTCAGTTCTTCTTGTCCTTCTGATGAAACGGTGGGTTTGTCTGGAATATACAGGGGTGACTAAATTATCGAATGTCAGCAGGATCTGCTTCCTAGTAAAATCATGAATTGGTAGTAGTCAATTATAACCATTTGAAAACCAGGGTGAAATGTTTTTCTTCTGAAAAAACAAGTGCAGCTTAGTGTTTATTGCTACATAAGTCTACTCTCAGGATCTAAATGATAACCAATTAGAGCAAAAGTCTTTGAAAGGGATGCTTGTAACATGGTTCAAAGCCATAGTTACCATAGCCATGTTAAGCAGCATCAAACATTCTTCTGTTAGCAATGCACATATGAAGAATCCTCTGGGTAATACACAATCTGACCATTTTTGGTCAAATGCAGAAAAATCTAAAGCACATTTTATATATGTGAGAAATATGGGAGAAAAATATTATTGAATTGTTGTCTACATTATTACATTGAGACCCTATTTATAGATACTATATTAAACTCCTTTTCCAACTATGATACTATAATACAATCTTTTTCCAAGTAGAATTCTATATACTATTGTTATTCCTATTCCTATTCTAAGTAGGATTGTATTTACCTATTCCTATTATAACAATATACATGCTAATTACCATTTTTAGCATATAGTGCACATTCTTTTGTCTAGACTATAATGTAGCAGAAGATGATCCACATCTTTCTTGCATAGGTAACACAACTAATGCAAACAACTTCGCGCTTTCTAAGGTTTAGGTTTTCCGCTGTCAAAATCACCCCTCTAGTAGCCGACTATGTGAAAAAAAAAACACACCTTCCATGGCAGCATAGGGATCCAAATCGAGTTCCATGGAGAACAATCCTCCTCCCTAATAAAAAACTTTTCATAAGAGCCTTTCACTGAGAAAACCTTATTATTACAGTTTTTTTCCATAGGTAAGGTAGAAAATTTTGTTATTCCCCAACTCCCAACTCAAAGCATCAGGTCTATCAGCTGGCTCACTATTCCACTTGATCCATTAAGGCTTTTCTTGAGATCCAAATTTAAATTGCTAAAGGTGCTTTGATGCTCTAAGAAACTTCTTGTGCATGAATGTGGCTTGACTCTTCACTGCAAGTTTAGACATATTGCCAATTAGATAAAGTCGTTATATCATTAAGTGAGTGATACATTTAATGGAGAGGATGATGACAGTTTTACCTCTGGTTTTTATTCATATACATCAGAATTTTAGTCAATGATATATTCATTGCTATATTTTCCTCAAGGTTCTTCGGTTTGCTAATTCTGAACCCTTTTCCAGCAAGAACCTGGGAACCCTTTGGGATGATTTAGGGAAAACAATGGAAGGGGAAGATGAGATAGAGGTGGGAGAAGTTGATTGTGGTACAGATAAGTCAGTGTGTAACAAAGTTGATATCCATTCATATCCAACGTTCAAACTCTTCTACAATGGAGAAGAAGTCGCAAAGTACCAAGGTAGGAGGTCTTTCTTTGAAGTTTATATATAGTCGATTTAAAGTATCCTTTTTCTTCTATCAAAATACAAGCATACATAATTTGGATTTTTCCTCCTACTCAACCTGTCTGTATATGCTTTTCTGAATTGTCCTGTGATTATATCAGTTTGTGTTGAAGAAAATATTTAAGCTAGTGCTATAATCAAAGCATTTGCATATCATGCTTTAATTTTTTATTTTTTTTAAGTGAAGTGAATTCTTGAACAAGATAATAATGTAGGACTGTGTCAAGCATATCTGAGACATCAAATAGAAAGCTTGTCGCATGAATTTGGTGGAGGCAGTTTTTGCCCATTTCTTGCTTAGGTGCAAGGGGCATTTAGTTATCAAGCATATTTGGACAGCTAGTAATGTAGCTTGTGGGCCATGTCAAATTACTTTTAGTACGGCTGTTATAAAATTTATGAAGTTGCATACTTTGCTGTAAGGTCAGCCACATGAAGAATTCTGAAAGAAAATGGATAAGTAGCTGAATGCTTGGTTAGATAGCTGCCACTTGTGGGATTTTTACTGAGTACGATGTTGTCTAAGTCCTTAATTGAACATTTTAAGTCGGGTGTTTAGCTTCTATTCATGCTAAAATCAAGGTACCACGTGTCAACTTTCACTATTTTTATTACTCTGTAGTCTGTACTTTTTGAGATATGAATATCAATATATAAGATTATAATGAAGTATTCAGTTTAAATGATGATACTAGACCATGTGTTGAAATTGATTTGAAGGATTGGACATATGGTCCATCTTTTAGGATGAATATTGAATGGGTCAATATAGGGTTAAATCCATAGTGAATTTTAAGCTTATTTGGGTGTTAGCTTGCCATCTCTGTGTAATATTCTTGTAGATTGACCACGATGGTCAAATATTGGATTTTCACATCGAGTTTTTTAAGTTTAGATTGAAGATAAGTGGAGACTAAATCTTCTAATTGTATTTTCTATGAATTGCATGCCTTCCAAGTGTTCAATAAAATGCATGAAAGCAATTTAAAGTGTTTTGTGGAACTTGTGTGTATGGATGGATATGTGCTTGCGTCACCAATTTGAAAATTTATCGGACGTAACAAGCTCGTCTCGCCATTCCATTAACTTTTATTTGATGGAGAATCCTGTATTTTACATCTGTTGCTGTAGGACCGAGGGATATTGAATCGCTAAAAAAATTTGCCCTAGAAGAAGCAGAGAAAGCAGCAATGAAAGCTGAAGCAGATGATGATAAAGAATTATAACCTACTGTCAGGTAAACTCTAAACGGCTCCGAGTTTACAAAGTTGAAAACAGCTGTATCCATCCCCAGTTTCAGTCCAAATTTGCAAATATGCCTCGCTGAAATGTAGTTTGACAATGACAGGTAACAGGTGCATTTTTCCTCTATTTCAGGGGAGGGAATGTTTCTTAAGCAAAATCCGGAGAAAATTACAACGAACGGATGAAGACTTCCACACGAGTCTTCTTTTACAATGACATTGTACTGGTGATGGCTTCTTTTCTCCTAGTTTTATCGTCTAGGATTTTGTTAATCCGAGTAGGCTGACATCAGCAAACGATGAAGGAGTTGATTTCTTAAACGATTACTGTAAAACTCCAAAGATACTCCAAAGGGAAAGAGGATAATACAGAGACGTTAGACATGAAATTTGTTACTACCATTCTTTTTTGGGTTCAGAGTGAAGATGTCATATTTAGCTAATGCAGCTGTAATCACAAGACCTCAATATAATGCTTGGAAATATGATCAGTACCTGCTTCTTTTTGTCATTAAGTGAGTTTTAACCCGATGCTTTTTGAGAAATTATTTTGAAATTTTTCGTTGTCATTTTCTTTTTCATAAGGTGAGTTAGTGTCTATTGTCAACGGGCCTTGCTAATGGATCGTTAGGCTTTTTCGTGCATCTACAAACTTATCTTAGAAGGAATTTCGCTAGCAAATCGTGCATTCTTGTCTTGGCATGAGTAGACATGAATGACATATTGTTTTCTGAAGTACACACAATATTACTAGGAAATAACATTGTGTTAAAAATACCAAAACTTGTTTTGGTTTTGATTGCTTAAATTTTACGTTTGATTAGTTATAACATCAACAGTGGCAAAAGAGCAAAGCAAAAGCAGACAGATGAATTCGTTGTTACATTGATTATATTTTGATGGGAGACATGTTGTCTTCCACCTAAGATTCCAGGCCCTCCATTTGAGAAATAAAAAAGTGACATTCTTCATCCGATTATATAATAACGATATCAATTATGTATATAAATATATAGTTTATGTCGCTATTACTCTTTTTGGTCCCTTTATATGTATTTTTTTGTGATTGCACTTGCATTAAGAAAAAAATTAACTTTACTATTTTACCCTTATTTAATGTACATTAATTACATTTTTAGTTCTTAGTTGATCATATATATCTTTTCAAAACTCATTAATTATCAGGAATAAAATAGCAAGAATAATATTGTTTATGCATTGACTTTGTCAAATGATATATATTAAGAATCATTTATTTATAATAAGGATGTCATATAAAAAAAATCGGAGAGAGTATTTGTTATATCTTTATTTCTTTTAATTTCTACTTTTAAATCAACTTTGATATATGCTATGTGAGTCAAAAATCTTTCAAAACAGTCTTTCCACCTTCATGATGTAGACATAAAATTTACGTATATGTTAATAGTAACGATGTTTTTTTGTGAGATTACAATAAATTTATTATTATTGAAATAATAATTTCAAAAGAAGTGTTTGGAATATGTCAACATCATAATGGCATAAAAAAGAAAATTGTTGACATAGAAATGCAATGCTAAGACTTGGAGGCCAAGTAAATTTGATCAGTTCTTTTTTTAAAAAAATAAAAACCGTAAACCGACCTAAGTAAAGCAGCATAATAGAATCCGTATAGCTCACTCCTCTACTATATATAGAGCCAATAAGGCAATAATATGCTGAAAAGTTAAATTGTTGTTCATTTTTCACATTTTCTGTGCGGGCAAAGTTGCTTGCGTTTCGCTCTCAAGGTTAGAAATGTGAAATTTCATCACTAATTTCTGCTCTGCTTTTGTTGATTTTGATGCAAATTTGGTCTATGATTGCTGAGTTCTTTTCTTTATGAATTTGATAGTAGAGTCATTTGATGCAAATTTTGGTTGATGATTGTGGAGTCTCTGTAGATTTGATCATAGTTTTGATTCGAACTGAACTTCAGTGATTGCTCTGTTTCTACAAAATTTGATAAAGTAACTTTCATGCAAATTTGGGTGATGATTGCTGAGTTTCTGTAGTTTTGATTAATTTTGAATCGAACTTCATCATTGATCGCTCTGATTTTATACCAGCTTAAAAGTAATTGGTGCAAATTTGGTTGTTGATTGCTCAGTTTCTATTGATTTGTACTAGTTTTGACTAATTTGATGCAAATTTGTCCATGATTGCTCAGTAGATTTGATACTATCTTGGAGTAATTGGATGCAAAATTTGCTCCATACTATCTCAGTTTCTATAGTTTTGATAGTAGTTTAAGTAATTTGATGCATATATGTTTTCATGATCGTTGATTTTCTATATATTGGTACTAGCTTTGAGTAATTTGATGCAAATTTTTGTTCGATGATCTGCTGAGTTTACGTGGATTTGCTACTAGTTTTGATTAGTTTCATGCAAATTTGTTCCATGATGCCTTGTTTTTGTAAATTTGATACTAGCTTAAGAGGAAATTGATGCAACTTTGGTCGATGATTGCTCAGTTTCTATACATTTGATAACTAGCTTCGAGTAATTTGATGCAAATTTGGTCGAGTTTCTATATAGTTGCTACTACCGTTGATTAATTTTGATTGAAATTGTTTGAGGATTACTGATTTTCAGTAGATTTTGACTTTGATTAGTTTGATTCGAATTCGTTTGATGAGTATAATTTGTTGGAACATGATGATGATTGCTTAGTTTCTATTTATTTGATACTAGCTTTGATTAATTTTAATGCAAATTTGTTTGATGATTGTTCTGTTTCTGTTAGATATGGTTCTAGCTTTGATTAATTTATTCTAAGTAGTTCCATGATTTGTGGCTAAACTTCATTAGTTTTGTGCATGTTATATGATTCATAGTTCGTGGAGTGTTTGCCTTTTAAGATTGTTCGGATTTGTGCAAGCCGTTCGTATTATCTATTTCGGTTGATCAGCTACCAAATCCCTATTTTGATGTACTCGATTTTCATAATTTCTCAATATATGCATTTGATACAATATATATATATATATATATGTGAATCCATTTTGTATATTTGATGTTCTGGAGTTCATGATCCTTGTAATGATAAATTTAATGCATTTTATTATTAAAAAAAGACAATTGCATATTTAGTATCCACTTAAAATTAATGTCGATTTCTATAACGAAAATACTTCAGGATATGAAAAGTTCATACTCTAGATACTAAAATCAGCTCTTCAATTTGTTTGCTACTGCTATATTTTTGTCCCGACTTAGTACTTACCAATGCATTTTCAGAGTAGATTTTAACGCAAAAAATTCCATAATATTGATTTTTGGTTCACGATATGTATGCCCTGCCTTCTCTGTGTGAATTGTCAAATTGTTGTGGACAGAGAACACAAACTTTTGGATTTTATTGACATATACCAGGACGGTTTTCTTGTTGGTTGGTATGCTAACTGGAAGAGTTTTTGTTTCTATTGTTGCAGTCTTTCAGGTGATCAACATGGGTAAAGAGAAGGTTCACATCAACATTGTGGTTATTGGCCATGTCGACTCTGGAAAGTCGACTACCACGGGTCACTTGATCTACAAGCTAGGTGGTATCGATAAGCGTGTCATTGAGAGGTTTGAGAAAGAGGCGGCTGAGATGAACAAGAGATCATTCAAGTATGCCTGGGTGCTCGACAAACTCAAGGCTGAGCGTGAACGTGGTATCACCATTGATATTGCCTTGTGGAAGTTTGAGACCACCAAGTACTTCTGTACTGTTATTGATGCTCCTGGTCACAGGGATTTCATCAAGAACATGATTACTGGTACCTCTCAGGCTGACTGTGCTGTCCTGATTATTGACTCCACCACTGGTGGTTTTGAAGCTGGTATCTCCAAGGATGGACAGACTCGTGAGCATGCATTGCTTGCTTTCACACTTGGTGTCAGGCAAATGATATGCTGCTGCAACAAGGTTTACACTTTTTTCTAGTTTGATGTTTAACTGAAGAATGATATTTCATGTTGGCTAACATGTTTTGTTTCTTGCTTATAGATGGATGCTACCACGCCCAAGTACTCAAAGGCTAGGTACGATGAAATCGTGAAGGAAGTGTCTTCCTACCTTAAGAAGGTTGGTTACAACCCTGACAAGATCCCCTTTGTTCCCATCTCTGGTTTCGAGGGAGATAATATGATCGAGAGATCGACTAACCTAGACTGGTACAAGGGTCCAACCCTTCTTGAGGCTCTTGACCAGATTAGTGAGCCTAAGAGGCCCTCGGACAAACCCTTGCGTCTCCCACTTCAGGATGTCTATAAGATTGGTGGTATTGGAACTGTCCCTGTTGGTCGTGTTGAAACTGGTGTCATCAAGCCTGGTATGGTTGTGACTTTTGGCCCTACTGGTCTGACTACTGAAGTTAAGTCTGTTGAGATGCATCACGAAGCTCTTCAGGAGGCACTTCCTGGTGACAATGTTGGTTTCAACGTCAAGAATGTTTCAGTGAAGGATCTCAAGCGGGGATATGTTGCTTCCAACTCTAAGGATGACCCAGCTAAGGGGGCTGCCAGTTTCACCTCCCAAGTGATCATCATGAACCATCCAGGACAAATTGGAAATGGATATGCCCCAGTGCTGGACTGTCATACCTCCCACATTGCTGTCAAGTTCGCTGAGATCTTGACTAAGATTGACAGGCGTTCTGGTAAGGAACTCGAGAAGGAGCCCAAGTTCTTGAAGAATGGTGATGCTGGTATGGTTAAGATGATTCCCACCAAGCCCATGGTTGTTGAGTCATTCTCAGAGTACCCACCATTGGGACGTTTTGCTGTGAGGGACATGCGTCAAACTGTTGCTGTTGGTGTTATCAAAAGTGTTGACAAGAAGGAACCATCTGGAGCCAAGGTCACCAAGGCTGCTCAGAAGAAAAAATGAATGGTACAGTTCAACTCTGGAGTTCCCAGAGGTATCGATATCTACTATAATAAAGTGTGTTACAGAAACTTATTTTGCTTTGCTCTTGCTGTTCATGTTCAGTCTTTGTTGTTGTTGTTGGGTTCTCGCCTTCTGCCTTGTATGTCAGGAATCCTTTCCCAGAATTGGGTACTCGACAGGCGGTGGCAGAAGACATAGTTTGAGTCCTTTGGTTTTTCTTTTGAGGTGCCTTGGTTCATCCAAGACAGCTCAGAAGTTTTGTTATGTGTGTTTCTTATAATACGTAAATCGTACTTTTTCTGTTTTTCTGCTGATTATCTTCTCTTGCATTATCCATCCTGCGTTTCCCTTGACATAGTCTGGATAGCTTGTTTAAAGTGTCTGGATGAGGTCGTGTGCAACTCAACATAGCATTTACTCACTGTGATACATGGTATAAGCTATGAAACAAGAAACTGAACCAAAAGTTTCTAGGACTGTAGTATTTATCTTGAATTCTTTGTATTTTGGTTACATAGAAATAGTTTGGGTACAAAGAGGTTTTTCCTGACATAAAACTTTAGCAAAACAAAAGCAAGAACTCTGTATGCAACAGCCATAAGAAACAATACTAACAAATTTTTCCACTTAGAGTTGCTATCAGTAGATATGTCATATACATTTTGCAAAGCCTGATTACCAGATATGGTCCTCACCTGACCAACTGCAAAAGAGGTCTCAATGTACTCATTCTCCAAGAGACCCTGAAATAAAGACGTGGATTCTTAGATCATATCTATATATATATATATATATATATATA